>CM051025.1:59201680-59534180 GCA_027627225.1 Congeria kusceri | reverse complement strand
AACAGCAGCAGCAGCAGCAGCAGCAGCAGCAGCAGCAGCAGCAGCAGCAGCAGCAGTAGCAGTAGCAGTAGCAGTAGCAGTAGCAGTAGCAGTAGTAGCAGTAGTAGTAGTAGTAGTAGTAGTAGTTGTTGTAATAATACTAGTAGTAGTAGTAATAATAGTAGTAATAGTAGTAGTAGTAGTAGTAGTAGTAGTAATAGTTGTTGTTGTTGTTGTTGTTTGTTGTTGTTGTCCAAATCTTACCTCTGACTTTGCATACATTGATGAGAATTCCAAATATGAAAAAAGCGATGCTGTCTGGTGGATACATAATTGAAAACACAACTAAAATGTAAACCCAATATTGATCATACACATGTGCCTTTCTCAATCGAAATAAATGTCCAGCCTTTAAAAGCAAAATTGCACACAAAAACGTCGCGATGTAAATCTGCGCGGTATACATTTTCATTGTAACATGTATACAAAATTACAACGTTAATAGAGCATATATAGAGAATAACAGGTTACTGCCTGGTCTTGTGTAATATCAGGTGAGGCTTAGAATAATATAACGGCGACGCTTGCCGAACCTGATATATTACACATGACCAAGCAGTAACCAGTTTTTCTATTTATCATACCACATTTTTTGTAAAATATCACCAACCGAGCTGATTTTTATATATTTAACAACTAAGGAAGGCGCTGATTTTGCTGAGCCGACTTTTACACGTTCACGTACATGTAGTTATGGATTTCTAAAAGTTGACTGAATAATACCTTATTTTTAAAATTTCGTAATGATAAATGAACTGTTTTCACTACGAATACATATATTACACGCATGCTCATTCATAAAATACTTAAAATGCGAACTGAAATGGACTGCAACGATCAATTTTATCGGAGAACACACAACGCCGAATTGTTTGGAGACGCCATTTTGGAGTTGTGTATTGAAATTGACATGTCCAAGATCGTGTTCAATTTTTGGTAATAATGTTTTTGGTTCAACATGAACTGATGCTGGGTAGTGACTTTTAATGCATTTATTATGAATGTATTGAAATAAATTTGTATTGAATCTTATATATTTTTACTGATACTATCGACTTTATAGTTGTTTCCGCATAATATGACGTACCTCCAAACATTGACTGATATAAACGCTACTGACCTGATATAAAAAAAAAAATATATCAGGCACCTTTGTATTAGGCCTATATCAGCATAGTGGTATGATAAAAACCTATACATACAGCTTAAGCTCATGGTGATAAAGAAAACTTATTGTTTAACAGCAACTAATTGTAAATGATTAGAACTATAAGCGCAAAGAATACTGCGTTGTACACTAAGCAGTTACAACTAACATGTATTTTAACATTATTCTACATGAAGATCTACCAATCATGAGTTCACTTCGGATACAAAAACACAACAGGATATAGACTTAAAGCTCTAACGTTATACTTGTCGAAAACATAACCACGTATAACCACACATATAAACCAAACAACCACAACCGTGTGTGGTTTGAAAAGAAAGAACTTGGTTTAGGATTATTATGGAAGCCCCCATTAAAAAACGTCACTACGTCCATCCATGCTTAAAAGGTCATTAGTATCGTCTGTGCTTATTCTATTTCGCATACTTATCGTAGGAAGCACTTAAAAATACTTTTGATTATGTGTAATTTCAATGACCTTTATGAATAACCATTTTCTATGAATCGTCTTTACAATACCTATAAACTACAATTTCTTACACATACCAAACTATTTGATTCATAAAAGTTTTCAATGCAATGATGTATTCATGCTATTAGGTTAACACAATAATGATCAAAAGGTACTAATCATTATTAATTGGGGGAACGTTTACAAATTTTCAATTCAAGGGATGTAACTCGTGCGAAATTCATCCTGAAATTAATAAGGTTTTCTGCCTTTATAAGTTAATATTTCAGTAATTAGCGTACAGTATTTATATTCATTAGAAAATCCATTTACATTATTAAATGTCTTCGTTTCTCGATTTACACTTATGTTGATAATTATTTTTGAAATTATGAAAAACAAAATGTATTAACTGAAATTTTAACCAAATTCAGATGTAAGAATTTATGTTAAATAGCGTATGTTTAATATATTTTGTTTACGAACATACATAGAATGACCTACGTCTACAACAAATAAGTGCTGCAAAGGGCTGTGAGCGCTGTAAAAACAAAAGAGTTATCCTTTGGAAAAGCAGCAATAGAGTACATGGTGCCCATATCAACACTGCACAATCACGTGCATGACACAAGTTTCGGAGACCGAGGTCGTTCTTCGAGTTGAGTAGTTATGATAAGCAAAGACTGGTCAATTATCTTTTGTATTTAGCTAACCAAGGCATACAAACGACTCGTGGGATGCTCAAGTGTAAAGTCCTAGAGATTGTGAAGGAAATCGGTTAATAAATAAATAAATATATATATTAGCATTTACGCGTACTTAACTATTCGTATATAAGTACAGTGAACACTTAAACCCGACTGAAATATTAATCAGCACCACTATACAGTTAAATACCACATACGCTGACAACTTCTTAAGATTATTTTTTTTCAAATTAATTTATCCAGGAAGTCCCTCTCGATGTAATATTTAATACGCAGACCGGTCCCATTGACAAGTGGGTTCGGGAATTTTTGCGCCGGCACCCACAGGTTGCGAGAGAAAGGCGGTCCAGATGTCTGCAACAAGGACTGCAGCAAGGACTTCAATGTCGACCCAGGCCGTCATAAGTGAATTATTCTACATTTTGAAAAATTAGCTAAATACACGTGTTGCTAAATAAGCCCGACGGGGTATGATTGATGTTAGATGGTTCGTTTATTTTATTTGTCAATATTATCAAATTCCTACGGTAACAGTTTTGTACCGCTCCTGCATGAAATAACATATTTTTATACAGATTATTCTCCCTTGAATTGTAGAACAACTATGTGTTATTTAAACCTTGTATTCTGATCTTTCACCGACCACGCTCAGTGGTCTGCAGAACTAGGTATCTGTGTTAATCTGAGGTTTAAGAGTGTTAACTTGATAATGATTCACTCGTTATCTGGTCCTGTCGGGATCGCCAATAAATGTCACGCACTACAGCAGGGGTGATTAATCACTCCAGACTCCAGTATGCAACATAGGTTCTTTTGGACCAGATATATGTATAGGGATCACATTAATTTACACAAATACCTATACATCTAATTATTTATTTACAGAAACTGATATTGATCTACTTGATACACGCATTTAAATTAAGTATTCAACAGAATGTGATACATATTTTTTGAAAGGATCGTCATATGCAAACAATACAAAGCAAAAGTCCGTTTACCTATAACATCTGTTAATTGATTAAAGCAACAATGCCTTCAATGTCCATTTACGTTATGATCCATGCAGCGCATATATAACATAAAACCTTTAGTACTCGTTCTTGACGTGCAAACTCTTATTTAAAAGAAGAATCTTTTTGTGTCATTCAAGTAAGCAAATAACACTCCAAATACTTTGCGCACACACGCACACAGTTAACCAGACTTGTTATCACTCATATTGAAACCACACAGACTCGGTGGTGTTCGCCACACAGGCTTGGGGTTCGCCACACAGGCTCGGGATTGCCACACAGGCTCGGGGTTGCCACACATGCTCGGGATTGCCACACAGGCTAAGGCTGCCACACAGGCTTAAACATGCCAAGTAGGCTCTACTCTTGACAGGTCTCCCCCACTACAAGCCGCATTGTAGGTTAAATATCTCACATCGTCATTTCCTCATATTCTCACACAAGCTAACACTCAGTCATCCCCAAATGATCTGGCCTCTACGACTTTTATTTCCAGACTGAATTGCAACAACGAATCCTCCCCTCGGCCAAACAAAGCAACATCAGAAACTAGTCTAAATATCAACACCTTGTCACATTCAGAGCTATTGTTAAAGCGTGTCCATACCGTTATCAAAACATGGTCCTGGCATCAAAGTAAACTAACTTGGCTTCACGTAAACATAAACACTAAACAGGAACAGAGTCTCACAATTTGCTGGGAAACTTAGCCACATTTAGCCGAATAACGGGAATGTAAAGCATTGTATTAAAGGAATATGTAGAAAGTTGACAACAATTGATACATCCAAATGCTTGTTTCTAAAACACACAATAAAAAATAGCGACATGGCCTCCGTATACATATTTACAAATATAGGCTAAAATAAAACAAACAGCATAGGCGATAAATAAAGCTTTACACAGAAGATTTTGAATGTAAACAAGGGGACGAGGTAAACAAAAGAAGAGTTACAATAAATCTGATGAAGAACATGTAGTTTTAATGTGTATTTTTTATTATTTGTTTGCAATTGAACGTATTATTATGTTTTGCTTTTTATTTTCGTTTGATGCAATGCTCCGTTGAAATCGACTAGAAACTAGCAAAACTGTCCGGATTGACGTACTGTACCAGTAGGGCTGTCTCAAAATGTTGAGTGTTAAGCTTAAATTTAAGATTGAAATTGAGACTACTAACTTTCGAGGTCACCCAAATGTTTTCAGACTCATCTCAAGTCGGTATTTGACCAAAATAAATGAGTTTAAGTCTGAGATTGGACATAAGTAGCGTTCGTAGTGGCGGGGCCTGAGTAAAACAGTTTTCCAATTTTGGTTTAGTTATCGTGGCGACGCGGATTAAATTCGACTATTCACCGTAAACATTCGATGCATAAAACACAAAGAAGTCCGGCTAGCATTGTATTGTAAAACAATGATAACAATTAACTGTTCAAATTACTTATATTTTAAATATGGTTATGTTTTTTCTCACAACTCATTATTGATTGTATTTGTTATCTCTAAAATAAAACTATTAAAGTTTAGTTTAACGTGTATTTTTCGATTATATTGATCTGTCACCGGTGAATAATTACTCGGTCATTGAACCCGGTTATTTTATACTCATTCTGTTTTTTTTAATTGTGGAAATTACGGGAATTAATTTAAGCATTTAAATTACGACAATTGGACAATTCCTTACATTCGTGTTCATGGCCCCTTTTTGAATCCCGCTTAAGTACTTTTTATTTAAGAAACTATTTTCTATTTGTTTTCTCGTGCAGTTTGCCCGCAACTCATTTGAATAACTCACATAATCATATTTATAAAGCCACATAGAATTTAATATCTAATTGTAGTCTTTCTATTGTAAGAACACACTGTTAATAACACCATTTAAGGAACTAGTGAAAGGCTCAACACCATTGAAGGTAAATCTCTTTTTATTCACATCCGTACTCCACGAGCATACAATTCTAACCCCCTGCTATCGCAGAGGCATTCAAGCAATGGGCGTGTCATGCCTGTGGGCGTGGCCAGTGCACGCTACACCACACTAATGATCTTCTTTATTAATGCATTTGTTGTAACATGTTGTAACAATATTACGTAAGATCTACTGACAGCCATGTGAAGCATAATATTGACAAATAAATGAATAAACAATGAATAAATCGATAAACAAAACAAATGTAAAGCCAATCTACAGTTGAAACATGGTATTTGATACACTTCTGTTTCTCAAAACACAACAAACACATAACTGCAATAACAGACGAGCGATTTATTGATGGACACCGTGCAACCAATTTTAACAGAACATGGTACAAAGAGTGGCAATGTGTCAAATTTATAACTGTGAACCGACCGGACAGGAGAAACCAGAGAAGGTTAACGCTGGAAACCTGTGCTTGTTTGCCAAGTGTCGGGGCTAGAGCGAATGTCAAGCCTCATTCATTTTTCTGGTTTCATATAAAATCACAACAATCCAAATATACAATATTAAATTTTAACATCATTGAAAATAAGATAACTAAAATTAAACCGGCCTGCACTGCGTGAAAACGCCTGGTAGAATTAGCTCTACACAAATAATTTAATGTTTGAGATCCTCGTGCAAGACTGATCAATCTTTTCGTTACTGTATAACAGTCACGTTTCGCATAAGACAAATATTTCACGCTATACAATCGAAACGCGTGAAATAAATAGTCTTACGGTTAACAAAACTATATAATATTATATATATCGCAATCAATTGCGATATGGTATCAGTTTAACAAAATTGCGATATGGTATCAGCTTAACAAAATGTTGAATTTCGAATGCGTTCGTGTTGGGAAAAGTCAAGATTTCTTCGGTAAACTGAACGGAACAGTGCGACTACTTTACAAATACTTTATAAATAACCGCGTTCAATAACCGTGTAGTTATTCAACAGTGACAGTTCAATATAATCGAACAATAACACACTGTTAGCGCTTTGACAACAAAAAAAACACTCGCATGTTTTTTTTAAATTAAAGTTAAATTCTTCAGCAGAAATAGTTGATGTAAATCGAATGAAGTCGCATAGGTTTATATCTACTAGACACTGATAATCAACAACATGGCTGATTAAATATATTTGAATGGACGTTAAGACAGATTGATAGGTATCTTTATTTTTAGATGATAACTATTTCTCTTATTCTAAGAAAATAATATGAATAGCTAGATAAATAGATCTATAACTTAAATTAAAACTTGGAATATTTAATGACCAAATAAAAAAGAGTATACGTACAACGATATTAACCTTATATTCTTTTCACATTAAAATATGATTTGATTTTGAATGCAAAACATGCTGTATAATGCATGTATATGTAAATACGGAAACATATATTAAAACACTTACTAACCGGGTTTGATTTAAAACATTAATCGTTTCTGAATCGTATTGTCTATACGGACACAACGATATTTGTTTTTACAATGCATCCGTGAACGTCACTTACAACAGTTCCTGTCGTGATATTTCACATCTGATATCTGATCAACCGAAGTTATATTGATAAATATGCATTTTTTTACAGTCAGCAGGATACAAAGTAGAAAAAACAAGACAAACCGGCATTTAGCTTTTGCGGCAAAACTACAGTTCGTAAACACCAACGCCGTTTTAATGACAATGCAGAGATCATTGACGAAAATAAGATGTGGAATCTTGTAAACAAAAACTGTAGAAAGGAAGTCAGGACATATGGGTCAAATGAATGCAACCTGTCGTGACAAACATTTGGGAACCAGCCTTTTGGGAGGAAACGTCTCTGTAGTTGGGCCTGAATCAATATTCAGTAAGCAAAGAGAACACGAGCCTGAACACAATCGAGACTACACGAGCACCATTTGATAATGCTATTCCATGGAAAGGGTTTACGGGCAAGCAACTGGCCTTGCTATAAGCCACAAGAAGAAATATTCAGTTGATCCTAACTTACCACCGTCATGCGTCAGTGGCTACCTAACACATGTACAAATAATTTTGACAGTTATTTTACGATGCTGGATTAAGTATTGCATGGAAATAGCATACTTGATAATACCTTCTGGGTTGCAACCCTCGATATTATTTGAAACATTGATGACACTAGACTGATAATAAAACCAGGATATGATGCGAGCATGAAAAGTCAAACAATAAACACATGATAATATAAGATGATAAATTGTAAAGATTGAATTTTATGTTAAATGATCGTTTTTCGAAAAGATAACGTCACCAACAATGTGAAAATGGACAATTTTTGACTAGACGGTCGTCTTATTGAATGTTAAAGTATTGTTTCTTAGCATTGATATTTTTTTGTTGAAAATTTGAAGTTAGCCAATAAAAACAACAATACATCAAGTGATGCAAGTGTTGTATTTCTTTAGTACTAGAACCATTAAGACTGCTTTCTTTGATGCCATCTTGGTATGGTGGAAATCAGTTATCTGAACAGGGTATGTTGTCATCGTTTACCATCATAAATTAGCAAAGACTGGTCTGTTCTGTTGCTCGGCAGAGTCTGTTTGGGTGAACCTTCAACAGTTGCCTTCATAAATATTAATTAATAAAGGTAACTTCATGTTATGCTGTTTTGTCTTTTAACAGTTATTATAATAAACAATGATTGTAGTGAAAAGACTGTGTTCTGGAAATATAAATCGCTTAGCAGTTATCATAATAAATATTAGGGGCCTATCATTGTCAATCCACACCTTGGTAATACCCAAATATGGGAGAGTAAGCAGATTCGTATAAAAGCCAGGAACACGCAGAATCTGGGGAGTGGGGAGTGGAGCATGGGCATGGAATGATGTGAGGAGTTTGAGTGAGAGTTATTCATGAACTATATTGGTGTATATATTTATTATCGTAGAGTGTAAATAAAATGTAGAGTGTATATTCTGTTGTGTGACGTTTGAAGATATGAACTACTCGCCCTCACATTCTAATTTTTGTATCACTGGTGGCAGCGTCGGGATAAGGACTTTAACACGCTTTTGAGAAAAGTGGATATGTTATTCATCACTGTGTCGGGATCAGGACTTTAACACGTCGGATATTTGCAATTATATTCTGAACAAAGCCATGGGACCAAAACGCCAAAATGAGAAGGACTCTTGTAATGGCGAAGAAAGTGTTGATGATGAAATATTGCATTTGCGAGAAAAGTTACATTTAGCAGAGACAGAAAATGCACAATTAGAAAGAAGATTAAGGACTGGTGAAGAAGCAGCCGTGCACCAACGAGATGAGCTTGTGAGACAATATCAACAACGTATAAATGACATTAATACACATAAAGAGAAACAAATCAATGACCTTCAGCAAGAAAATAGTTTGTTGCGTGAACAGTCTCAAAATGGTAGTTAGAGGCGCGCAAGCAATGGGGCAGAACGATGTAATTATGAGGTTCCTATGCCCAGGCAACTATTGTTTGACGGGAAGTCTTCTTGGGAGAGCTTCATACATCCGTTCTCTGAGATGGTCAACGCGTGCAATTGGGACGAACAAGAACGACTATTTCGTCTCAAAAACAGTTTGAGAGGAGAAGCAGCAGAATATACTTTTCAGCAGCTTGCAACAGACACGCGGAACAATTATGACATCCTGAAATCAGCCTTGGAGTTGCGGTTTAAGGAGAAACGTTCCGTCTCATCATACCTTGCTGAACTTGAAACAAAGCGTTTCAACAAGGAAAAAGAGAAATTAGCAGAATATGTTGCGGATATCAAACGGCTTGTGTTGAAGGGTTTTCCGACCGCTGATTACGAAACACGGGAAACCATAAACATGCGCCACTTCCTGAAAGGCCTGTTAGATACACAAGCAGCAGTATTCATAGGAATGAAGGAACCAAAAACAATAGATCAAGCTCGTGATCTATTGGAAACGTACCAGAGCCTACGGGAAGAGGTCAAAGGGGCGCGTGTCAGAACTGTCGAGTCGAAACCACAACAACGTGATTATGTAACAGAAGCAAGACTCCAAGATTTTGGTCGGGACTTGAAAACAAATATTGGAAAGAAGATCGATAATTTAGCAGACAAGCTAAATAGTAAGAATGGTGGTCAAAGGCAGCGTTTCACAACACGTGATAGGAAAGACATTAAATGTTTCAGATGTCTTCGCCTTGGACACTTCGCATCTGAATGTGCTACAGATGTCGAAAATAACCGTTCGGAAAACTAGGGCAGACCAAGGCTAACGGCCCAGCGTTGGTCTCACAGACAGACACACATTTTCAGACAATTAAATGTAGAAGTACTAGAAGTGATGGACTTACCGTGCTTTTTCCTGTTAAATTGTGTGAGTCTCTAAATGTGAACTTTGTTATAGACACAGGAGCCTGTACAACAATTATATCAACTGGCGTTTACAATAAGATCCCAATAGAAAAACGACCGGAACTTATGAAAGTTGATCCGTCAGTGCGTCTTGAAGTAGCGGACGATGGGATTTTAGTTTTAGATGGACAGTGTAAAATATCGTTTAAATCATGCGGACAGTGGTTTGAATATACTGTGTTTGTTGCACCAATTCGTGAAGATGGACTTATTGGTATGGATTTTCTATATGACTATGATTATCAATTAAGTGCTCAAAATGGATTACGTTTGAATGGGAAGAGGTGTAAAACATTTGTTGAGAAAATACCTCTGAGGGCAGTTAGGGTCACTACACGATCCAAGGTGAAAATTCCAACCAAATCAGAGTGCATAATACCTGGACAGGCAATAAATCTTGGGTCAATTAATTCGCCTCTTGGGATTGTATGCCCTTCGTCAAATAAACAGCCTGCAAATGGGATATCATTAGGGCACACTTTAATCTCCCCAGGGACAGTTAAAAGCAATCAAATACCTGTTAGGCTGGTGAATACCTCTTCCAGGAATGTTACGCTGTTTAAAGGTGCTACACTGGGATTTTTACACGAAATTGACTCCCATGAATTATTGAAAGAAAATGTTGACTTAAACACGGAGAACTGTGCTAGCGAAAACTTAAGTGATGTTAAACCAGATATGACATTATGGAGTGATGATTTAAAAGCCTTGTATGAAAGATCGTCGCAAAATTTAAATGAGTCACAAAAAGAACGTTTATCATGTCTTTTGGAAAAGTACAAGAAGACTTTCTCAAATTCGCCAACTGATTTAGGAAGAACATCACTAGTTAAACATTATATTGAGACACCATCAAATATAAGACCAATTAAAATACCACCAAGACGAGTTCCTAGAACATTTATAGATCAGGAGAAGAAAATAATTCAGGAGCAATTAGATATGGGTATTATTGAGGAAAGCACCAGTCCATGGTCAGCACCATTGTGTTTCATTAGAAAGAAAGATGGAGGTGTTCGCGTAGTGTGTGACTATAGACGCCTGAATGAGGTAGCGAAAAAGAATGCATACCCCCTTCCAAGGATAGACGAATGTTTAGAGAGTTTGGGTGGAAATAAGTGGTTTTCATCCATGGATTTGTTAAGTGGATTTTATCAAATCGAATTAAATGCTGCGGATAGAGAGAAGACAGCATTCTGCACTTCCCATGGGGGATTGTATCAGTATGTTACCATGCCACAAGGTCTTCATGGATCGCCAGCAACTTTTCAAAGATGTATGGATTTAGTGTTTAAAGGTCTTCAGTGGAAAACACTAATAATATATTTAGATGATATCTGCTCCTATGCGAGAACTTTTGAAGAGGCAATTTTGAGACTTGATGTCATTTTGGGAAGGTTAGAGAAGGCAAATATGAAGCTAAAACCCAGCAAGTGCCGCCTTCTTCAAAAACAGATCGATATTCTTGGCCACACAATTGACTGTGACGGAATACGCCCGAATAACGAAAAAGTGGCTGCTGTTCGCCAGTGGCCTCGACCTCGAAATTTAAGTGATTTGAGGTCATTTCTTGGTTTTTGTTCATATTATAGACGGTTCATAAAGGGATTTAGTCATCGCGCCGCACCACTTAATCGCTTAATGGAGGCCGGTCAAGCGTTTAATTGGGGTGATGAGCAAGAAAGTGCATTTGTGGACCTGAAAACTGTGTTGACGGGGAAAGAAGTCATGTCGTATCCACAGGATGACGGAATATTTATTGTTGACACTGATGCTAGTAACTTCGCGATTGGTGGATGTTTAAGTCAGATGCAGTGGTGTGAAGTTACTAAGGAATATGTAGAAAAACCTATCATTTTTGCGAGCAAATCACTTGATAAATGTCAGCGTCGTTACTGTGCGACAAGAAGGGAACTATTGGCAGTTGTTACATTCGTGACACAGTTCAGACATTATCTAATGGGTAAAGAGTTCGTATTACGGACTGACTGTTCAAGTTTGAGATGGATTATGTCATTCCGACCACCAACAGATCAAATGGCAAGATGGTTGGAAGTATTATCGCAGTACGATTTTCGGATACAACATCGAAGTGGCCGAAAACACATTAATGTGGACAGCCTCAGTCGAATACCCAGTAAACCAGAAGCATGTCAGTGTTATGAGGGACATCTAACACTAGAAGAGTTACCGTGTAAGGGGTGTGACACGTGCTTGAAAACACATCAGCAGTGGTCGGATTTCTCTCAGTTTGACGACGCAGTTCCTTTATCTGCAAAAAGGAATGCTGAGACAGCACAAACCTCGGGGTCGTTGAAAGCAAGAGTTTCCAGAGTAAAACTTCATGAAAGTGGATTCTGGAGTTGGATTCTCTTGCTGCTACAGCTTCAGATGGTGAAGTTGTTGAACTGTGTAAGTTTCATGTATCGTGGATTACTCAGAATAAGGAAATACTGTCGCTACCGGATATCCCGACTGCGCTTCCGTGAAAATTCTGACAACCCAGATGCAGATCACAGTTCAAAGTTGGGTGACAGAAACAAGAAAATGCTGAAAATAGACGGAAACCCTACTTTAGGTCAAGTGGCATCTCCTGTAGGAAGTCTTGTGAAATTCAGCACAGTTAACTGTTCACTGGAGAGAATGGCCAGACTCCAACAGCAGGACCCAGATATTGGGGCTGTTGTGAGGTGGCTTAAATCTGACAGTGGAAGACCCCCAAGAGACACTGTTTCTGGCTATTCACCTAGTGTTCGAAATTTATGGCTAGATTGGGGCTTACTGATTTTGATTGACGGTGTTTTGTTCAAGAAATTCATTTTGAAAACGAATGAAGAATGTCCTATATTGATAGTCCCAAGAGTAATGCAAAGAGAGATATTAATATCAGCACATGACTCGAATACTGGTGCACATTTGGGCATTGATAAAACGTATTCGAAGATTAAACTTAAATTCTTTTGGTACAAAATGAAAGACAGCATAAAACACCACGTTAAGTCTTGTGAAAAATGTGCAAAGCGGAAACGACCAGCAAAAACACCTAGAAGTCCACTGACAGAATACACTGTGGGATTCCCAATGGATAGACTTTCAACTGACATCATGGGTCCATTACCTGAAACTGAAAATGGGAATAGATATTGCCTTGTAGTGATTGACAATTTCACGAAATGGGTTGAAGTGTACCCAATGAAGGATCAATTGGCAAGTACAGTAGCAACGAAAATAGTGTATGAATTTCTGTCAAGATATGGAATGTGCTTAGACATTCATTCGGATCAAGGCTCGAATTTCCAGTCAAATCTGTTTAAGGAAGTGTGTCGCCTATTGCAAATAAATCAAACACGAACCTCTGGTTATAGAGGCATGGCTAATGGTGCTCCAGAGCGGTTCAACCAGGTGCTCCAAAATATGATTACAACTTATGTGAATGATAATCAAACTAACTGGGATGACGATTTGAATCTTATTACGTCAGCATATCGTAGCTGTGTGCATGATGCGATTGGATTTACACCAAACATGCTAATGTTGGGTCGGGAAGTGACTATACCAGCTGAAATATCGTTGGGCTGCATAGTGACAAGGAATACCCCAGACAGTTCAGTGGAATATGTTAATAAACTTCAGGAGAAACTATCTTATGTGTATCAAATTGCCAGAGAGACACTCAAGAAAATGCAGTTCGCCAGAAGAAGGATTATGATTCACGAATCAGTAAACATAATTATAAAGTTGGGGACTTAGTGTTGTGCATTAATACTGGAAAATGTAAAGGACTATCAAAGAAAATTACACCAAATATATGGGAAGGACCTTATCAAATTCAAAGAAAAATCAGTGACCTTTTGTTCACATTGAAACAAGGTAGGAGATCACAGGTTAAAGTTGTACATCATGACAGATTGAAGCCATACACAGGCAACAGATTCCCTGACTGGTGCATTCGAGGTCAAGATGTTAACCTGCTGCCGACACCAGAGAACAAAGGAAATAAGAACGCTAAGCAGGTATCATCCCAGACTGCTAACAAGGTCAAGAAAGATGTCATTAAGCCCCGCAGAAGTCTTCGACAAAGAAAGCCAATTCACCGTTACCAAAGCTAGTGCTGGACAACAGCCTGATTTAATGGCCATTAAGCTGATAAGGTGGACAATTAATGGTTAGATGTTTACATTTCCCTGCAGTTCAACATTGAATTTGCAGATCAGAACTGAAATCTGTCAGCGCATTTCATCTCATTGAGCAGGAATCTGGATAATTCTACATGTGTGTGCCTCCACTATCAAAATTGGAATATATAGTGTGTGTTTTCCTCATGTGTTTAGTGATTTAATTCCAAACCGATGACTTCTGGAATATATTTTGTGTTAATTTGGTTTAATCAGTGTTCCAGAGTGTTTGAAGAATTCCATGGATTTAACACAGTGCCCACATGGAATTAATTCTTTTTCAGAATCAAACAATTGCGCCATATTCTTATAGCATTGTTTATAATATAAAAATATGTTCATTTAATAGTAAGGCGCACAGGACAATTTAGCAGGACGACTGCTACTACAAGTTTCATAAACATTTTAAATTTGAAGTGCCTATTTTACAGATTCATATTAAAATGTTAATTTATAGTAATGATTAAAAGGTACTTAATGCGGATGCATATCAGGACGTTTGTGTGATAGTGATATGTGTGATTGTGTGAATTCGTGTAATGGAGTAATAAGACTTTCTGTTCTAGTAATAAGTTGGACGATGAAAGAAGAGTTTATGGATTTGCTTATTAAACAGTGGTTTACTACGCATAGGACTACACATGTTTATTCATGTTTTCGTATAACCAAACTCTTACAATGTTTTAAGTATAATGCATGAAATTGGAGACTAAGTTTTCAAAGGATTTTCTTCTTTGAATGTGTTTCCGGATAATTAAAGAAGGTATTGCTAATGCTTCATTATTTTGATGCACAAGTCTTTTGTATTTTGTATTGAGAAGTGAATTTGCAGTACAAGTAATTTTAAAGGGATGTTTCTTGTAATGTTATGTAGTCATTTACTAGTAATATTCCTTGCTGTGGAGAAGGTTTCTAATCTTAGGACTAATAATACATAGTTTATTTGTAACTTTAGATTTTTGTAGTTTTATTATAATGATATCAAGTGTTTGAGTATACACAACTTACATGTAGTGAGTGTGAGACTGGTTCTTTAGTCATTTTTACAACTATTTAGCTTAATTGGGGACAATTAAGAAGCTAAGGGGAGGGGAGTGTTGTATTTCTTTAGTACTAGAACAATTAAGACTGCTTTCTTTGATGCCATCTTGGTATGGTGGAAATCAGTTATCTGAACAGGGTATGTTGTCATCGTTTACCATCATAAATTAGCAAAGACTGGTCTGTTCTGTTGCTCGGCAGAGTCTGTTTGGGTGAACCTTCAACAGTTGCCTTCATAAATATTAATTAATAAAGGTAACTTCATGTAATGCTGTTTTGTCTTTTAACAGTTATTATAATAAACAATGATTGTAGTGACAAGACTGTGTTCTGGAAATATAAATCGCTTAGCAGTTATCATAATAAATATTAGGGGCCTATCATTGTCAATCCACACCTTGGTAATACCCAAATATGGGAGAGTAAGCAGATTCGTATAAAAGCCAGGAACACGCAGAATCTGGGGAGTGGGGAGTGGAGCATGGGCATGGAATGATGTGAGGAGTTTGAGTGAGAGTTATTCATGAACTATATTGGTGTATATATTTATTATCGTAGAGTGTAAATAAAATGTAGAGTGTATATTCTGTTGTGTGACGTTTGAAGATATGAACTACTCGCCCTCACATTCTAATTTCGGTAACACAAGGCAGATTATTTGCTCTAGTTAAACGAGGGAGTTACAATTTGCTTCAAAATGCAGGATTCTTCATCAATTGAACGTCATGTGGAGCAAAAGAACCCCACGTGTACTTCTTTTTTTGTGTGCTTGTGTTGGCATTGCTATATATTTCCATGTTTTGTAGATCTTGATTTTTTCCGTATCTGTCAGAGCTTTCAAAAACCGATTACATTTCCACATATCAAATCGGCGAAACCAATCAAAAGCAAGGTTTTTAACATCGTTTATTATTTCATTTATGAAACATAGTTGTATTA
Source organism: Congeria kusceri (assembly GCA_027627225.1). NCBI lineage: Eukaryota > Metazoa > Mollusca > Bivalvia > Myida > Dreissenidae > Congeria > Congeria kusceri. The sequence goes on along the minus strand of CM051025.1, from coordinate 59,518,281 downwards.
TTTGCCGATCAATTGCTTCAAGCATATCTCCAGCATACTGTTGTTATATATTCTGGTCTTAGAGTAGACACTCAAAACGGTTGTCTTATTGTATAACATTAGTATTTAATCTGTATCGGAAACTTTTGCTTTGCAACATATTGTTCATTGCAAAATCTGATCCGCAAAATTAAACAGTTTACAAACATTTTACTTGTTTATTCACATGTTTAATATCGTAGCGACGCAGTTTAAATTCGACTATTCACCGTAAACATTCGATGCATAAAACAAAAAGCAGTTCGTCTAGTTTCGTATTGTTTAAAAAGTATAAAATTGTATTTGTTCAAACACCATTCAGTTTATTTGAACAAATGTGTGTATTTTTTTCTCTCAATTCATTATTTTGTGTGTTTTCTTTCTCTAAATGAAACTGTTAGTTTAGTATAACGTGTAACACACTGTAAGAGCTTTGAAAACAAAAAAGATTAAATTAAATTACTTCAACACGAAATCTGTATTTCATCAGAACTACATAATCTGATTCTGTCCATATGCAGTTTGTAACACAATTTTAATACGAAAATAGTTTAGCTTCGATCTACTTTATGTACAAATTAGCAGATAAGTATACTTGTATTTGTGGTTTACACTGCATTAAAATACACTGAAATTTAACTGCTGTTACACATTGTTTCATTTCATCGTGCCTCAAAAAGTTGCCATTCTGCTGCTCTGGTTTGCATCTAGCCATTGAGTAATTAAATGGTAATTAAATTGAATAATATTCTCTGTTATTGCTGTTTAATTTGAATTGCGATGCTATGAGGTTAATTTTTAATTACACTTACATATTTTGTGAATAATTCTGGGCCAAGTGTGAGGTTCGTGCGCACATAAACCGATTTAAACCCTCAATGCTTTGCATTGACCTTTCCAAGGCGGTGACCCCAGTTTTATTAATGTGTGTTTTGTGTTTGTTATTTGTTTTTTTTTTGTAATGTCCTGTGTATTGTTTATGGCAATCGGTCAATTACCACAACTAAAGGACCTTGGGCTGCTAATAAAAAATCTCACCTGCTGTCGCAGCTGGAGTTTTGCTTTGTTTATATTTTGCTTGCATAAGAAGAGCTGTCAGAGGATAGCGTGCTCGACTATTCACACTATTTGTTCAGTTGTTGCACAATTTATTTTATTTAATTTTTTTAATTTATTTAAATACAAATACGCGCTAATTAAACAACTAAATTTAACATTTATTAGATCGAATACTTACGTGCAAAACACTTTTTATCGTTCTTGAAGTCGTAACCCTTTGCACACCCATTAGGACATTCGCCAGTAATGTGATTGCAGACATCATTGTTTTGGCAATGCACACTGCATTGTTCGGAACAGCTGACACCAAAATGTCTTGAATCGCAGGCTGAATTTGCAAACAATATTAGAGTATCAATATGCTACATTTCGGGTATATTAAAACAAGTTATTATTTTTATCAAAGCAAACTCTTTGCACTAACATACATTATTTATTGATCCAGAATCATTTCACTTTGATAATTGTGATGAAAAACAACATTACATTATACTTTATAAGTTTAGTATTAATACTAGTACTGGGTTATTCAATTGTTAATTGTTTAAAGGTGTGTGACATGGTTGTGTTATTGACATTAAAACACAATTAAATTGTAAAAAAGTACTGAAATTCTGCAAATATATCATGTCTATGATCAAATTCATTGACGTTATACAGCAGAATATTATCAGGTGTTTGATATGTTTGCCAGTGATAATGCTTCGTTATTAATATGTAAAATACATCAAGCACGGCAAATTAAAGAAGGATATCAGTAAAACTGATGGAAGCTCCCCAATGCGCTTTGACAAGCCATATTAATGCACTGATGGCAGATATAGTAAAATGACTAAAAATCATGAGAACTGCAAGACCATATCTGACATCAAAACTGTATATGAGCATACCAAACAAATACAATATGAACATACAGATTAAATAAAATTGTAAAAAATAAAATAACAACAAAATAAAATAAATCAGAGTAATGGACCATTACTGTAATACCGGTATAATTATTTAATTCTTAGTTATTTAGTTTTCCATCAAGCATCATTGAATTTTAATTTATTTAAATACAAATACGCGCTAATTAAACAACTAAACTTAACATTTATTGGATCGAATACTTACGAGCAAAACACTTTTTATCGTTCTTGAAGTCGTAACCCTTTGCACACCCATTAGGACATTCGCCAGTAATGTGATTGCAGACATCATTGTTTTGGCAATGCACACTGCATTGTTTGGAACAGTTGACACCAAAATATCTTGCATCACAGGCTGAATTTGCAAACAATATTAGAGTATCAATATGCTACATTTCGGGTATATTAAAACAAGTTATTATTTTTATCAAAGCAAACTTTTCAGACAGCAGTTTCTGAGAAATAGATATGACACAAAGAGACATCTTCAAAGTCCATAACTCCAAGAAAAATCATTGAAGCTGAACGTCCTGATAATATGCATACTCCATCTTGGCAATAAAGCTACCCATAAAGTTTTACTGAAATCAGGCCAGTAGTTGCTGAGAAAAAGCCTGTACGAGAATTGTGTACTAAAAATAATTTCAAACATTTTCAAAGTACCATAACTATGAGAAAAATAATTGAAGCAAAACATCCTGGTAATATGCACAACTCCTCTCGGTAATAAAGAGTTCTATTCAGTTTCAATGAAATCTGTCTAGTAATTGCTGAGAAAAAGCCACGACAAGAATTGTTCACTATATACTTATTTCAGAAATCATCAAAGTTCCATAACTCTGAGAGAAATCATTGAAGCCGAACATCCTTGAAATATGCACACCTCCGCTTGGTAATGAAGCTTCCAGTCAAGTTTCGTTGAATTCCAGCCAGTAGTTGCTGAGAAAAATCCCGAACAATAAAGAATTGTGCAATATATACTTATTTCAGAAATCTTCAAATTCCCATAACTCTGAGAAAAATCACTGTAGCGGAATGTCCTGGATATATGCACAAGTCCTCTTCATAATGAAGCCTCCCTTAAAGTTGTGTTGAATTCCGGACAGCAGTTGCTGAGAAATAGCCCGGACAAGAAAGTCAAGAATTGTTCACTATGTACAGATTTCAGAAATCTTTAAAGTCCCATAACTCTGAGAAAAATCAATGACTCGGAACGTCCTGGTAATATGCACACATCCTCTTAGTAATAAAGCTTTCCATGAAGTTTCGTTGAATTCCGGCTATAACTGCGAAATTACCCGGACAAGATTGTGAGACGGAAGAACGAACGGAAGAACAGACGGACGGACAATACGGCAACTATATGCTCCCCCGATTTTTTTCGGAGAGCATAACAAGTAAATTAATTCTTGTAAATTACTATAATTGCAAGACATTCCAGTCCACCCGTCTTGGCAAACTGCCACATCACATCGTCCAGTAACACTGTCACACGGACCTTCCTTACAATGACATGCGTCTCTACATCCGGCACCGTAGTGATCAGCTGAACAATCTGTATCATTAAATAGAGAACGCAATATTAAGTTTTATTACATACCTGTTTAAAATCTTAACAAAATACATGCTTTATCAATCGGTGAAATACATGTTGTCAGAAACAAAATGCGCTATTTTACTACTTGTTATTTTTCTGATCCCGTATTACCATACTAGCTGGACTACTTTTTAATGACGTCATCATAGAGTTATGTAAACCACTATAATATATACCTAAAATAATTAGTCATTATTATAGTTTTAAACAAATAAAATAAGGTAAATGCACATTTGAAATTTATCGTGGTAGATAAAAAAAGGAATATTACGCTAGTCAATTGTTCTAAGAGCATGTATTAGTCTCGTGGCTTGTGTTATTTCATATCACACTCGAGGCTACGTCATCACACAAACCACTCGACTAATTCATACACTTGGAACAATTGACTAGCCTTATATTCCGTATGTATTAACAAGCACAGTATGTATTTTTGTCAAATGAACGAAGCAATAATAAAATAACTCGTCATTTAAGGTGTGTTCAACCGGTATTGTTAACGTTCTATCATTGCATACTTTTGTGACTTTAACCTTTGTCTGGTCAAAAAACTTTGTCTTGCTTACTCAGAAAATTGACTCATTTCAAGGATGTTTATATATATTATATGTATTTATCTATAGTACACATTATATGTTTACCGTTTTGGCGATAAACTGCTATCTCACATAGTGTCATATAGTTGTCCTTAGCATATCCCTTCCATCCAGAAACTCGAACAAGGTGTACTGCAACAGGTTCCTTGAACACCGCCGTCTTTACCGTGTTATTCGTGTTGTTAAAAAGTTTATCTTCAAAAGATTCTTCATTATTTCCGAGAGACCAACGTAGATCGTCAAATTGCGTGAATGCTATAAAAAGAATGACCTTTTGCAGCTCAATTGAAAACAAAGAAAAAATGATTGTCTGTATGTCTCTCTGTCTGTCCGTCCGTCCGTCCGTCCGTCCGTCCATCCATCTGTCCGTCCGTCCGTCCGTCCGTCGGTCCGTCCATCCATCTCTCCGTCCGTCCGTCCGTCCGTCCGTCGGTCCGTCCGTCGGTCCGACCATCGGTCCGTCCGTTCGCCCGCCCGCTCGCCCGCCCGCCCGCCCGCTCGCCCGCTCGCCCGCCCGCCCGTCCGTCCGTCCGTCCGTCCGTCCGTCCGTCCGTCCGTCTGTCTGTCTGTCTGTCTGTCTGTCTGTCTGTCTGTCTGTCTGTCTGTCTGTCTGTCTGTCTGTCTGTCCGTCTGTCCGTCCGTCCGTCTGTCCGTCTGTCCGTCTGTCCGTCTGTCCGTCCGTCCGTCCGTCCGTCCGTCTGTCCGTCTGTCCGTCTGTCCGTCCGTCCGTATGTCTGTCTGTCTGTCTGTCTGACTGTTCATAAAAACACACATTTATCACAATTCTTGTATATGTAGAGCATTTACACATTTTTAAAAATTATTTTTAATATATACGGGATATAATGCGAGTCAATTTTTCCGAGACTATGTATTATTCAAATGGCTGATGTAATGACGTATCACACGAGATGCATACTCTTTGAACAATTGACCAGCATAATATATGAGTTATTATATTCATTATACCATTGGAACTTTAACATACATATATAAAAACTTCAATTCATCTGTTTATTTATTTTATTTTATAATTATTCATACAGATGGTAAACTGTATGTTTTCGTAAGGTGCGAAATAATACCAATTAATGCAAATTAACGTGTTGATATTTAAAAATCTGGAGCAGTGAGAGAAAATCTATACATTTAATATACGGAATGTAAAATTTATAATTAAAGACAAAGTATTCGCTATCAGGTGCTGTTACAATAAATGCGATAGCTCTTTCGTTTCTGTGTGAAATATTTGGCATAGTAGTTTTCGTATTTCAACGACTGAAACGTATCCATTTCGTTGTAGTCCTTTTTGTGAACTGTCAAAACGTGAATAATTTCACGGTGGTTGAAGGTGCTTTTTTAGATTTTAGATTTCCGTCGTATTTACTGGTATTGATTAGCTTTTTATGACTTTCAAACTACATGATACATAAGCAATTCTTCACTGAATATCCTTCGGAATGGCCGAGAGATGTTAAAACGAGATACATCGATTGTCACTCGAGAAGTCCGGATTCGATTCCCAGGCAGGTATACTTTATATTATTTGATTTAAGACGCGCTTATCTGATGTTGTTGTTAAATTGTTATGTGATTACTTGTTTATTTAAATAAACATTAAACCATAATAAAAGCAAAACAAAAATCATGGCAAATGTCTGAAATTAACATTATACTGTTTATTAAAATTATATTTAACATTTAAAATATTAACTGATTGCTCAAACTATTTTTTAATGACGGGACTCGAACCAGCAAAATCAAAGTTGACGAGCAATATACCATTAAGCTATTCGCTCTCCGTTATCTTATTGTTATAAATTACAAGCTGTATTGAAAACCCTGATTTACAAAGCATACATCACAGGTATTATTTTTACCCGATACCCGAAGCACGCTATCGGAAAAGTCACGAATGATAACCGAACATATAAATAACGCATTCAACCACAGTCAAAATATTCAAGTTTTTACAGTTCAGAAAAGACGGACAATACTAATTTTACCATGTATATAATGCATTTTTTTATGATTCAAACCTCCATCCGTTCGTCCTAATACAACAATTCGTTTCACAAGATACGGTTTTGTCAAATTGAGTTGGATCCAGGCCGGTCTTTGAATAGCTATACAGCACCCACAATTAAATCCTCCAGTGTTACCGTCAACAACTCTTTCCAACGGCCCAAGATCTTTGCTATCCGTGCTATTTGTTGTCACTGATTCATTTTTTACTAGAATAAGGACATCGCCTGCAACAACTGAAACAGCAGAAACAACTTATTAAACTACATAAAATATATATTTCATGAAGGAGTGTTTGTTGTTGCTTTTTTTATTTTCGAAAAGAGTATACACAATAAAAAATTATAATGAGTATATAATGATACAAGTCTGACACATCGATGTATAAAACAAACCAGTAAAGATTGTAACGTTCTCATTACACCTGGATCTGCACATCTAAACTAAATTGTACACTCGCAGTTTATATGAAAATAGGCTTTACGTAAAATAAGCAGATGATAATATATACAGTGTAGGCGTGGTTTATATGGTACAACATTATATTGAAATGTAACTTATGTCACACCTTTGATTGCATAAGAACAGCTGTCGGAGGATAGCGCGCTCAATTATTCGAAGTTTTGCAGATCTTGCATAATTTTTATTTTTGTTTTTATTTTTATTGGGTGTTATAGATTTTATACTATAACTTGAACTTTCTATAGTACAAAGTGACAAATATCTGTGAAATTGCAGAACTGTTTTATGGGAATTCTAGCATCTGGTGCTGAAAATTATTTCAATGTAATATTTAAAGTGGTACTATTGAAGTTAATAGACTTTCAATCCCACACGACGATCTGAAAATATAATTGACAAATGTCATTTAATTTGTCAAAATACAATAAAATGTTATGGAAATTGATGATCTTGATGCTTGAGTTGATAATTAAAATACATTTCAAGTTTCCAGTGAATATGAGTCTTATGAAGGTTTTATGTTATTAGACATTTGAACCAAAAGTTGAACGGTAGCTCCGACATGGACGGCGACGCCCGGGGCGAGTAGAGAAGCTCACATAAAATAATTATCATTTTAATCGTCGAGCAAAGAGTAATACATGAAATCTGAATCAGGAGAAACAGTTTGACACAAAATTAATTATAACAGCACCAAATAATTGGTGCACATGACTTAGAAACTCGGTTCCAAGCATAAGATCATGTTGGCTTTAGTGTAGAAGAATGTACTCGACAAATATATGGAATACTGATTACCGGTAGACATTGATCGTGTTTCGTTGTTTAAATTAAATTTTAAATTTCCTAAAAACGGATGCAGACAAAAAAACGAAGAAAGCGAAAACAGTGAATTGTAAATAAAATTAAAATGAATACCTAACTATTATTTTATTGGTAATACAAGTATGTTAACAGTTAACATGGAAATCTATTTTACCCGGACACGTTCAGGAAAAAGTAGACAGTGGATGGATGAAATGGGTTTCGGGAAGCAGCCACTATCGCGCTGATATTTTACTGGACATCTTAACTGGTCAGAAAACGAAATACCATTTTGTAACTTTTTTTCCTTCAATAACTGCATATTTGACATATAAAACTTGTTTTCAATAAACGTCAGAAAATTAATCATTACCAATAAAGCGCAAGTGCTCTTGGACTTAAATGCATATTGGTCTTGTAAACAAAAATACATTGCTGTAAAATGGTTTCAATATGTTTTAACTTATATTAAAATCATACATGTGAAAGAATGTGTACATTCGTGTATAATGCATATGAAATCAACAGAGTAAAAAGATTACAATAGCTAATATGATACATGTTATGCTTTTTCATAAGTTTCAGTCAATTAAATTCGGATATAATGTCAAATATATATAAGCCATACCAAAGTCAAAATAACTTTAAACGCAATTAGTTTAAACTGTCAAAGTAACAAAATTAATACAATCATACTCTTTTAATTTCTGGTAACAACGAACTTTAATATAATCTACGCACACAAAAAGGCTTAAATTCTGAAATTTATTAACACAATAATGATACAATGCTATTATACCAGCTGTTTATATGAATATTCATTGCCAGAATTATGTTTTTCTTAAAAAACAATACATTTATATACTATTTTTATGCCGACATTATTCTGAGGAAAGGATTACATTTATTTATTAGTGACATTTTAGTTTATGCTTTCCGGTGGTTTATATGGAATTTTAACATGATACTCGATAATCTAATTTTTCTATAGACAGGAACAAAATTATCGTTTTTAAACTACCCAATAAACAGCGCAAAAAAGTAGCCTGATTCCGCGGAGCATAGCAAAATATAGTTCTCATTACAATTGCAAACATATTTTTCAGATCATGTTACAATCGAGCCAATGTCGAATTATTGTTGCTTATCGACCAATAAACAACTTTTGTGGTTTTGATGCGTGGATATACAACGATAACTCGAAAATTATTTCACTTCAAAATCGATGTGTTGGTTTAAGCCCCAGTCACACTGAGTCGTAGGACTTTCGAGTAGGAGGGCTCTTGAGATTTTTAAAATCTTTGTCCAAGTCGCAGGACTCCGCATGACAATCGTAAAAAAAATATAATTAAACAACGCAAGTCATTTCAGTCGTAGGTTAATGTTAAGAACGCAGGACTACGCAGATCGACGAAAGCCACATTACTTGGACATAGGTAGTTGTTTGCTGCTTAATTACGACAACGAACGACAGCGTACTACAACCTGCGTCGACTTATGTTGTCTTGTACACAGACGCACGAATTCGCGCGGTATAATCTCCTGAGAAATATTAACGTTCATTGTTTATTTCTGTTTGTTTCTGTCTTTTGTTGAACAATTTAGTTCAGCAGCTTTTCCTGATTGCCACAATGAAGCAATGACTATTACCCTATCACTGTGATACGATGCCACATGATATCTTGATCTGTGCTTATCAGTGCGGCAATAATGCAATATGAGAAGCCAAACGGAGAAGATTATGAAACAACATGTTGCAATACCATGTCAACATGAATGGCTTTAGGCAACAATATTTAAACGGAGTTTAATAGAAATATTGTAAATACCAAATAAGGCCCATTCCCGCAATATGTCGACAGAGTTTAGTGAGGTACATAGGACATTGCGTCGAAAACTCTACATATACGTAGTACAAACATACCCGAGGAAAACTTTACTGGTTATAATTATAATGTCCTTTCAATACTGAATAATACGTAAAACAATTTATCAGTTTGCTGGTAATGTACGTACCCTTGACGGTATCCTAAACTAAATTGCAGTATTGTCTTCTACGTTGGGACGGTATAAGGCTCCGCTAAATATGTAGCTAGAATCCATATAAGATTATTTGAAACAGTAGACAAGACGATCACATTTCTGATTTGTTTATTGAGCTGCATGATTATCAGTTCATAGCGCGGCAGCGAAGGGTTGGATAAAATATTAAAATCCGAGCAATATGTTTTTAGACGTAGTAAAAATATTTTCCAGCAATTAAGTATATAACGTTGGTATCCTGCGTAGTCGTAAGTCAATCATACATGACCTAGAACATTCTTGAGTCGACTTACAGCAACAAAGTGCATCGTACGTCGACGCCAGAGCTCTGTCTTGCACTGTTGTACAACCACGCACGTTCACGCAGGGCTAAGTAGGACCTATGTCACGTCGATGTACGACTTTGCTGATGTCAGCTTTCTCCAAGAAGACGCAGGGCATTACGACGTCCTACGTCCTACGTAGGTTCACGCAAGACTATGTAAGCATCTTCCAGTCGGGATGTTTTGGTTCAAAAACCAGCTACGACTGATGTTTAGACATAAGACAACGCATGACTTTCCAAAACTACATAAGCAGGACTCGGTAGGTATGTTTAGTCGTAGACCTGTCTTATACCTGTTTTTGCTGCAGTGTGACTGGGGCTTTGGGTAGAATATCGATTTTACAGCACGACTATAAACACGGAAAAATAATATAAATATTTCCGAAATATATTAAAAACCAATGTATTGCTAATAAATTATTGAAATAATGTATTGTAAATGAACAATAATCAATTGAAAAGGATACAATAAGGTGTTGTTTCCGCCAAATTATTCAGTTAAATGAAGAGCACTTTTCATTTTGTTTATATTTTAGAAAATGCATGTATCACTTAATACATAAAATAAAAATAGGCCTTAATTAAGTCACCATGGCATAGTTGTTAGTGTGTCTGATCTTTTATAATTATGAAGCTTTTCATTAATTTGTATTCACATTAGTAATGTTTGACAGAACAATATTAAACAATGTGTGTCTTTTTTTCAGCAAAAAGATGATAAGTAAGAGGTGGTATATATACTGAATAGTCCACATCATACATTTGTTATAATATATATAGTAAGCATTTCTAATGCTCTATAAATGAATGTTGGTATAGTGCGAAAACACTGACCTAATACTAACCTTTATGCACGAATATTCATGAGATGAATAGATAGTCTAGGGAGTCAAACTTATGTTTCGACGTATGTTCGCGCATATTCGTAGAGGTTGGAATGTCTTATTTTAGATTTAATTATAATTAAAACATTGCTGTGACGTCATCCCATTGTTTTCACTGTACAATTATGGCACACTAGGAACAATGCGATGACGTCACAACAATGTTTTAATAATTTGCAGTTCAAATATTTGCATTTAGAAAATACACTTATCGTTGATTATAAATAAGTTATATGTCAATAACAAATGCATTGTAAAAAATAGTAAAACTTATGTGTACTCTTTTAGAATAAATATTAAAACACAGTGCAAAGTTCGCAGATCAGATTAATAATATCTTACTGCTTGCAGTAAAGAACTAATCCATTTATATACAAAATACATATCCAAACCGGAGCATTGACATTTTACACGTGTATATTGCACTTACCAGAAATAATATTACATTTAATATTATTTCTGGTTAGGGTTTTTGGAAGATCACTGGCACCATTAAGATTTCTTTTAGGAGCTTTGTGAATACCGGCCTAGGTCTCTAGGCTAGTTTACATACTAAATTTTATAAGAAATACAATGATATAAAATACAGAGGTCGTAAATTAAATTTTATTCAGTATATTATGCAAACGTTATTCGTTATAATAATAACAATAATTATACTAATAATAATAATAATAATACCTGTACTACCGCATACATTGAGAAGAACCCCAAATATGAACAAAGCGGTCCCAGCCAGTGTAAACATCATTGAATTTCCGTTTACATTTTAAATCTAACAGCGACGATTGAAATGTAAATTGTTTCGACATCGCATTAAACCTCCAAAAGTGAGCGATATTGCGAACAATTACATCCGGGTATAAATTGAAATAAGATTCAACTTCCGTTAGAGCTTGAATACATTATTTTATTTAACATGACTCCAAACAGTTGACTTGTGCAGTTTTACACGAAAACGATTGAGTACAATTACCACTGTTTTTAAGTATACAGTATTACTAAGTTATATTTAGTTCTATACAGTTATAATTTAGGCTTATCCACTTTATTGAACTCAGATTAGAATGGGAGCCTTAAGTCAAATAAAAACATTGGGTAACGAGGAAGCACATTTCCTTTGATTATATATTTTCTTTCGGATTGTCTCTTTTTTTCTACCACATGATGTCATTTTTAAGAATTCGAAATGTGTTACTAAATGAAATTCAACGACTGTTGTTGTTTTAATTTTGGAAAGATTTGTCATTATTTTGTAGAAATACGTGACACATTAATAATGTACATGTATACTAAATGCATGTCAGAATCCTTACCAGTCTAATGACTAACTGTTATAAAGTTTGTGTTTATTTACAAGATGCAGGGAATATTCACTGTCTCTGTACTATTTCCAGCAAACTTTGAGAAATATCGGGGTGAGAAATTACAGTAGAAACGGCTAAACTGGCCCATGTAAAGCTGCTACGTCACAAATGGGGAAAATGACAAATTTGACAATGTAAATAAAATGTTTAAAATCTAGTAACTAACTATATTATTTTATACAACTGACCGAAATAACAGTGTGGTCACATGAAAACAAATTTGACACAACTTGGTTTATTCATTACATCGCATTGTTTCAACCCGATTTCAAAACCGTCTCGATACTCTTTTTAACTATTTATTACTCTTGTTGTTGTGAATTACAAGGTTGTACATACAACCAATCGATTTTGCTTCCGGACTACCGGAGTTTACAAAACACAAGTAGCGCTAAGAGCTTTCCAAAACATATGAACGTGCTAAGCGGTGTGGTCAGGGTGTCACGCAGAGGACTCTGGTTTAATCCACCGAAGGAACTCGGGACGTTTTTTTCTTAAAATTTAGTCTGTACGATTTTTTTTCGAATATATAGCATGTAATAATTAAAAAAAAAAATTAAAAAAAATGTATATATATATATATATACATACATATATATATATATATATATATATATATATATATATATATCTATATATATATATATATATATATATATATATATATATATATATATATATATATATATATATATATATATATATATATATACATGAACGGAAATAACAACAAAAGTTTAAATATTATATAATATTTCGTTTTAATAGTATTGGACGTGCTGAATTAACATCACATCTTCAATATAACACACCTAACAGTGTTAGTCTATTTTACAAGGGCTGTCCCAAACGATTGGCTATTATTGGTGTTGTTATTATACTATAAAGTGGTGCTTAATAGAGTGCATTTGATGATGTTCGCTACATTAAAATTATAAACAGGATGTTTGACTTCAGTTATATATCTGTCAATATATGTAGACACAATTATAATAAATGGAATGTGTAGTTTAAGCACGTATGCTAAGTGATCTTAAATATTCTGCTCACGATTTGAAAGTTACAGAGTGGATGGGATTTGTGAGAGGGTTCATAAACATTTCTGCAGATGGACGGATGTCTAAAGCAAACCAATATGTGTTTGTGTGGGTTACATAGTAGTACTATATACAACAAATACAACAACTATTCTCACAAGAATGCACGAGATTAGAGTAGTAATAGTACCAATAAAAGTAGAAGTAGCACATTAATTGTCGCCGAATCTACGAATACACCTGTTTTCGTGCTCGTCGAGTGTACACGGACATAATCAGTATGGACATTTGGACACTATGTTGAAATAAAAGACGTATGGGGTTTCTCTACGGCTGATGCAGCTGGAGATTCAAATTAAAAAGAAGTATTATGATTCTAAATTACGGAGAATCCAAAATATTATTGTATATACCTTTGCCTGTATATTGCGGCAAAGTTTTTCTGTCAATAGTTTTCGCATTTTTAAGTTATTGCAAATGAAACTATTTGAAAGCAATATAGGCTTGTTTTGTTTTGCACAGCATCTATGATAATAAAGCTATATTTAATCGCAGTTTTGATATTCGGCGTGTTGTCAGTGAGTTTTATGGCAATGATAAAATTATAATGTTTTTACTTTGCTATTTTATGCATCTCTAAATCATGTCTACTTGTAATTCTAGACTGTTAATGAAGTGTTTGCAAGCAATATTTTTTATTTTGACGTCAAGCCCTTAAACAGCTTTCAAAATATGAGCAATTCTTCCTGTTTAACAATACTTGATACAATACCTGTACACATTGCGGAAGTTTCTCTGCATGGCCTGTGACTTAAATATACAGACCGACCGATGTTCGTTTAAAAGCAAGAAAAAAATTGATTTTTGCAAATAAAGTGTACAACTTCAGTCATAAATTAGCTTTTATTTCATGAAATCTTTTTTTATACTGACTGTAGGAGCGCATGAGATGGCTGTCATAAGCGATTTACCATTGTTTTCAATGATATTCCTCAAAATACGATTTTCGTTAAACAAAGATGTTATTTAAGCACACATTGCGCATAAGTGCTGGTTATGATATCTCTCTCCAATCTATATTTATGATAATAAATGCAAATTGATTCATAAATGTCCATTACCTATACACGCCATATTACATACACATGTATTTATTGTTATATTTATTGCTGATGATTGTTAACTGAAAATGAATATATTTACATCGTTATCATAGTTTCAGGCAAATACTATATATCCGACCATCGGAAAATTAACATTAGCTAGAAGCAACGCAGAACCATTACAATTTTATCATTGGTTTACAGTTTATACATACACATTGCTGCCAATTGCTAGTGTACAAACGTTTATATGAGTTTATCGTAGACAATCACATTTGTGATAAACAACAACAACAACGACAACAACAACAACTACTACTACTACTGCTACTAATACTACCACTACTACTACTACTACTCATAATAATAATAATAATAATAATAATAATAATAATAATAATAATAAATACGAATAATAAGTATTTAAGTATTTATAATAATTATTTGCCTCTACCTTTGCACACATTGAGAAAAAATCCAAAAATAACAAATATGAACAAAGCGATCTCAGCTTGTGTTAACATTATTGAATAAACTACTGCAAATTAACCCAATGCTGATAATTCAAGTTTTTTTTTTTTAACTGCAACACATATTCATCCTGGTTTCACGAAATCGAGCAAATGAGATCGGAAGGCAGATATGAATATATGTCAATTCAACGTTTGTAGATTGTGGGTGATAAAGATAAACTAATGATTGACAGCAACCCGTTGTAAATAATGTATCTACTTTAATTCAAATCATTTCTAGTAGTGGCTAAAAAAACATATATTACAATATACGATATATAGTTTTACATTTTTATTTTATCAATTTATTTTGTTCAGTAACAGATAGTTATGGACATATTACTCTCGGTAAAGGACACATCATGGTTGATTGAATTGCTTTCAAAAGCAATATGGGATTGTTCGTATCAATAATAACATGAATCAAATAAAAATCTATAAAAAATATATGCAAATATTCAACAAAAATGCGATTATTGTTGCAGTATTACGGTCATTTTTTATTAACTTTTACTTGATCCGAAAGATCCGAAAGAGTATCACCAGTCCATGTTAACATTCATCGATTTGAATGAGACATAAACTAGCAGATTGTACTGTAGGATTGTCCGCAATGATGTTATCGGCGGTGTATAACGCGCGTTTAAGAGTGTAAACATGATATGTCTTCAACTACTGCATATTAATGTAAGGAATGGCCGACTTAACCGAACATTAACATCTTGTTTCAATGTTTGTTCACAGTGTTATCATATAGTTCATTTTATCGATGCGTTAACTACGCATCTGCTGGTATTAATGTTCTACATGTCTCTGAAAATGACGTTTGTGTTAATGTTTTCAATTCTGGATACATTTTATGTTGTCAATATTGCTTGTCTACAAATTTGAACTAATATCGGATAACCTTTAAAAAAAATTTTTTTTTTTTTAATGTAAAGTACATTTCTTATATAGATGTTTATAATGTAATCATTATACTGGATTATTCTAATATTACTTATTAGCGTTTGTACTCATTGATTTCGTGAATACACGCTTTGATATATATTATTAATTTGTTGCTGTAAGAATGATCGATTATTTATTGATATATATATTAAATACCTTTCATTTAAGCGGTTAAATCACTGGATGTTCTAGAAATTGCTTTAGTTTGAATAGTACGAGAATTATTATAATAATTTCTTAAATAAATTCATATGCATTACATACGTTCTACGTGTAAGTTGTCATTATTTAGTGAATTAATTGAAATTACGTACCAATTTCTACAATGAGACACTTTGAGACAGCTAATGTGTACTGATTGCTTCTAAAGTGACCTACTCACAATTTGACGAATGAACAATATCAGTGTCTGAATGGTTAGCGTGTTAGACTGTTGATCCGGAGGTCGTAGGCTCGAACCCAGGTAGAGGTTCTTTCTTTTTATTTTTAAAGCCTTTCTTGTTATAATACTTGAACTTTTTAGTCCGGGCGCCCTAATTTGTCTAGTTTAGATGTTTAAAAGTATATTTTAAAATATGTGGAGAAGTACCATTTACACCCATATTCGTTTATATGCCCCTTTTATTTCGAATAAACATTTAAAATACACCGTATTGAATGCAACTACAATGATCACAATTCACTAGCCGGTGCATTTGCTTTCTGTTATGTGTGTATTGCTGCCATAAGCATTCGGTCTACTACTGTCCATACATGCGCCAAACTACACTTACTACATCGGATTTTAAGGACGATTATACTATCTGATTGAATACGACTCGAAGCCTTTGAATTGTACAGATTTACGCGATAACGGTTTATTTTACGTACCACTTTTCTGAATACGCATTCTATACAAATCACACATGATTTTCGTTCGTTGAGAAGCATTGAATTCGAACACTTTATATAATGATATTGTAGGCATAACCTTTATTCAAAACAGCTGACAAGCACTATATCGAATCAAAACATTGGGTTTGAATTTGAAAAATGTCACTTAATGAAATTATAAGCCTTTTTAAATTATGGAAAGTAACGTCACTGTTTCCTAGAAATAAGTGATTAATGTTGAAAGCAAAGCGAACCTATATCAATAAATCACTTGCGTTTGCGACGCTTTTCATCAGTATTTTGTAAAGCACCGGTATCACTTACAAAGCGTTAAGGTACACTGTGTTTAAGTCCGAATGGCCGAGTCCTTATGGCATGTATTATATAATGCCGATATTCCAGCCTCGGCGAAGGCAAGTGTTTCTGTGTTTTTCTTTATTGTATTTTAGGTTATTTCTGATGTTTTCGTTTTCTATATTAAGACATTCAATGACATTTTTTTTCAGAACACGAATATCTGTGGATAAGATTAACTTTAATATTTAAAAAATCCTCGAAGTAATTTCTTCATTCCATACTTCTAGAACATGTATTGCACCGAATCATTCAGCCACGGTGAATGTATTGGTTTCAAGCAAATTTAAATCTTAAATTTAAAAAAATACAACTGTATCATACAGTGTACATACTTATACTTAAAAAGCGGCCGTGGGGCAAACGACCATTAACAAGATGTAAGGCAAAATTCGACAACAAGTATCAACTTTAAGCGGGGGCATAGAATGTAAATATACGTATATTGCATATAAAGCTAGTGTATTTCATATTAACATTAAAATACATTTTAAGTACGAATATTACACCCGAATGTGCACTTAATCAGAAGAATTCCAAATACGAACAAAGTAATCCTATCTTGTGTAGACATACCGGAAAAAAAAACCACTGAATGTCAACCCATTTTTCTCAATCCTCCAGTTATTACATGGTTCATCGAATTTAAGCGAAATTGCAAACAATAGCATCCCAGTGTAAAACTGCGAATTATACATTTGCATTGAAACACGGACATACAATGAAATTTGTCGCTTGACGCTGCAGATACATTTCAATTTCACGATGTTGCATCGTCTACGATGAAGTTAAAATATTCAAAATGAAGAATTTTGTTTCAGTATGACAATGCATTTGTATCAGTCGATCAAGAAATAGGAGATGCCGACATTTAGATCACGACATTCCTTTCCTTTTCAATTAAATGGCGTGATGTATTTTTGTTAAAAAAAAGCAGGTTTCCTGATGCTATTTTCTGCATGGTTCTTCAATCATGTCGTGAATTTAGTCTATAAATATCATGCTAACAAACTAAAGTCACCGGAAATCTGATCAATAGGAAAAATGTTAATAAACACATATACAATAAATATGCATCAGTTTACGTGTAAAATATCCATTAATTTTAAAGGCTTGAGTGCATATGGAAAGTAAGTGTTAGACATTTTGCTCAGGTGAGAAGGTACTGTGTGCAAATAACTTCATAGACAACAAGAATATCGGTAGAACCGATGGATGGACCTCGATGCCTCTTTCACCTCTACATGTGGCCTTGACCTTAACCCGAAGGACTTGATTCATATTGCGAGACGCTGTCATGTGGTACAAAATTGCGTAATGTGATTTAAAATTCATTCAACAAGTTATAAGCCAATTTTGACTTTTGACCTTTAAGTATGACGCTGAACTTTGACCTACAGTTACAAACTGCCTCATATTTTAAACGTTTATGCCAAGTAATTTGAAAACGTGTGAACTTGACCTTTGACCTACGGACCTGGTCCATGTGCAAATCATGTTGTCCCATTGATTTTAAGATTTATGCCAGGTAGTATTAAAATCAATGGCAAGATAAGACTGTGCCAATTTTGATTAACCTCTAGGTGTGATTTGACCTTTGACCCAGGCACCTAATTCCTGAGGGGTACACACCAGCTCAAGGCAGCAAACATTAATGCTAAGTTATTTTAATAATCCTTCCATCCATGGCCAAGTTAAAGGGTGGACAAGCACAACAGCCAATTTATAATTAAAGGGCCAAAACTCCCTGAGCATTCTGGACTAGAACAACCTGGAAAAACGGCCCTTGTTAAAGATGCTGCATATAACGTTTAATTATATTATTACGGAACACACGGAAACGCGAATTTTGTATTACAATATAATCAAAGGGCTATAACGCCTTGAAAACTCATCAGACTGAAACGACCTGACAATATGCGCACATTCTTTAAATAGGGATGCTGCATATAATGTTTCATTGAATTCGAGTTATTCGTTTCTGAGATCTCGCGCGAAAAGAGGTACAGAATGGGCGGAAGAACGGACGGAACGACAGACGGACGGATAAAAATGGAGTATGATGGATAAAATTGCCAGGGTAATTCGTTTCACACCCAGACAATGGCAGTGGAATTAGAATTCGGACGGACGAACAGAGCTACGACTATATGCTCCCACCCCCTGCTTCGGGAAGCATACTTACAAAACAGTATATACGTACATGGAAATCTCATAAAATTGAAGTTATCACAAAACATAATCCAAAAAACCCGTAGAAGGTACAACAAGTTTATCGATAACATAGATACAAGCAGGAATTGCAATAAAAAAACGTCGAATAATCGTACATTCTATTGAATGATAAACATTTGAATAGTTAAACCATTTTTCTAATAGTCGCAAGGTATTTTCATATTACATATGCATGAGTTTATCAAGCTATCAACGGAGCTCACCGTGACCATTTAAATAAGCGCCATTATGAAATAAAAGGGCCTTGGTAAAAAATGGAATGCCCCTACTACGACCAGAGTTCTCCTTAAAAACAACTTTAGTGACTGTCGTTTGACAACTGGTTGTCTTAAAAAGTAGAAAAGGTTTAAACGGTCAATTAAAGATTACTCAGAGGATATTACTACACAGTTACTACGGCAATATGGCTGATAATCGAACTTGGCCCATACCTTTAAGATATAATAATAACTGATGGACTTAGAGAGCGGAATACGTCTGAACATGGTACATTTTAAATAATTCAATCTATAACTATTTTGGTTCTTAGGGCGATGTAGCTGATTGTTGAACTTGGCCTTGACATTGCTCATATAAACATGTCGTCAATTTTTTGAAGAGCGTATTAAATTTGAAACAAGACTATAATGTGGTCTTCATACAGACCGATCTATATTTGTAAAGCAATCTGTCACGCCATTTTTATGGGGTTAACTAATTTAACGATTTTCACAAACATTATAGACACAACTATAAATTAAATATTCGTTTTAAAGACGTATGCCATGCAACCTCAAATTCTGTGCGTGAGTCTAACGTTATTGAGCGGACATTTGTGTTTTACAAACTAAGAACATCGGAACAGACGGACATATGTCTAAAAAAGTATGTCATAGCATATGCAAAATATATTAAAATAATATATTAAAATAATATATGTTGATGTAGTAGTAGTAGTTGTAGTAGTAGTAGTAGTAGTAGTAGTAGTAGTAGTAGTAGTAGTAGTAGTAGTAGTAGTAGTAGTAGTAGTAGTAGTAGTAGTAGTAGTAGTAGTAGTAGTAGTAGTAGTAGTAGTAGTAGTAGTAGTAGTAGTAGTAGTAGTAGTAGTAGTAGTAGTAGTAGTAGTAGTAATAGTAGAAGTAGTAGTATTAGTAGTATAGTAGTAGTAGTAGTAGTAGTAGTAGTAGTAGTAGTAGTAGTAGTAGTAGTAGTAGTAGTAGTAGTAGTAGTAGTAGAAGTAGTAGTAGTAGTATACATGTTGTCAAATAATTTGAAAATTGTCTTATACATTCGTGCTCTTCGATTATGCACGGATATAACAGTATGGACATTGGTACTCAAGCCTTAAATAAAAGACCTATGAGTGCTGATAAGGGTATCTCTGCGGCTGATGCAGCTGGATATTGTAATTTTATAGATGTATAAATGATTCGAAATTACGGAGAAAATGTTATTTTGTATATAGCTCTATTGGTTTTCTGTCAAATGATTTACGCATTTTTAAATTATTAATGGAAATATAACGATTTCAAATCAAAACAGTCTATGATGTTTTGCATAGTATCCGCTATTGATCCAGTAATCTTAAATCACAGTTTTAATGTTCGTTGTCAGTGAGGAAATTATAATGTTTCTACTCTGCTATATTATTTATCTCCCAATCAAGTATACGTGTACTTTTGGAAAGTAAAGGTGTTTGAATTTGCAAAAGATCAAGTTGCTTAAATCTTCAACGTTTTTAACGTAAGAGAGCGCAAAGTGGTTCGATTTACCAATTAGTTTATGTCATGTCATCAAAAAAAAAATTAACATCGATTATAATATACTTGTTAGCTAAGGAAACAAAGTCCATAATTTTTTGTCCAGTGTCTATGAAACAATCTTCTGTAGTAGTAATAGTGGACGTAGTAGTGGTAGTAGTACTGTAGTAGAAGTTGCAGTAGTAGTAGTAGTAGTAGTAGTAGTAGTAGTAGTAGTAGTAGTAGTAGTAGTAGTAGTAGTAGTAGTAGTAGTAGTAGTAGTAGTAGTAGTAGTAGTAGTAGTTGAAGTAGTAGTAGTAGTAGTAGTAGTAGTAGTAGTGGTTGTTGTTGTTATAGTAGAAGCAGTAGTAGAAATAGTAGTAGTAGTAGTAGTAGTTGTTGTTGTTGTTCTTTCTTTTTAACTGAATTATGAAATGGAAGTTGTGTGGTGAAATGATGCGTTAATTACGAACTGCATAGTGACATTTTAATTTTGTGTCTCCGTAATTCGCAATGAATTTTTATATGGAAATGACAGTGGTATTCTTAATATAAGGACATTTGTGAACACATTTATATAATATTATATTTAGTGCCTTACCTATTGTATCATTACTTGGTACAATAAATATACACATCGCTAAATTATGGCATGCCATGTTGCTTACCTGCTGAGGCCTTCCGATGTTCATTTAAAGGCAAAACAAAAATGTTACAAATATGCTTGACATAGACAGTCGTACTTGTTGCTTCATGAAAAATTACTCTATCTTCTTACGTTACTAATCTGCTGTCTGCAGAAGTCCATGATTCGAGTTGCCAATTGCGATTTAACATTGTTTTTAAATACTATTACTTAAAGTATGATTTTCGTTAAACAATAATTTTCTTTTAGAATATTTGTGCATTTCATATATGCTGGTTTACATAATACGTACATGTACATTACCTTTTACAGGCCATATTTATAAAACATATATTGTTCTCACACGTGAAAACGAGTTTTATTTATTTTTCTGTTCATTGCTAAATAAAAAATACATTTATATTGTTATAATACTTTTGCAGGTTAATACTATACATTCGACCTGCTTCAAATGAACATAAGCTAGCCGTAACGCAAACCCGTTAACTTGGAGCATGTAAACAGTGCTATTGCAAAAGTAAACGTTTATAATAAAAATAACAACAACAATAATAATAATAATAATAATAATAATTTAATGTTGAATTTAATAATACAAATCTTACCTGTGCCTTTGCACACATTGACAAGAATTCCCAATATAAACAAAGCGATCCTAGCTCGTTTTGACATAATTGAATTAACAACTGCAAAATTTAACCCAATACTAATTCAAATTTGTTTTACTTAATCGCAATACACGTTCATCCTGTTGGAGCGAATTTTCACACACTACCGTGATGTGCCATCCTGATGTAAAACTACAAAATGAGATCGGTAAGCAGATTATGACCCTATGAATGCACGTCAACTCGTGGCTGATAAAGATAAACTAATGTTTGAAAACAGTCATTCGTAAATATTTTAACGACTGTTACAGAAATCATTTCTAGTACGGTTTGAAAAGAATAAAAAATATAGAACATGCTGTAAGATTACAATATACGCTATATAGGTGTTTATATATATTGATTTCGTATAGTAACGCATATACATGCACATATATCTAAGGTACATATTAATTTCGTTAAATGATACATGATTGGTTGAATTGCTAGCAAAAGCAATATGGGATTTTCCGTATTATGAACAACGTGTATCCCATAACATCTACCAGTATTATATATAATATTCAACAAAGTTCATTAATTGGTTCAGTATTACGACAATTATTTAACTTTTGCATAACTCGAAGAAAATCTTCAGCAATGTTAACCATATTTACCTACTTCAATTTCCATAAAACAGGCAAATTGTACTGTAGTATTGTCGGCAATGATGGTGAATCGAAACTGTGTACAACGTAAATTTAAGTATGTAAACCTGGTACGTGATCAACTACTGTATACATATTCTAGGAATGGGCGACTTAACCGTACATTAACATATTTATTTCAATGATTTTCACAATGGTATCATATAGTACATTTCCTACATTTGGTAACTACACATAGACCGATATTAATGTACTACTTGACACTGATTTGTATAACGTTTACAATATAGCTCAATGCTGTTCTAAGTGGATTTGGTGATTTTAATCGATGCGTTGGAGCCTGTGAATGTATGCTTGTCCACACATTTAAAATAATCTGTTAATAATATGCACATGCTAATTAGTCTTTTTTATAAATATATAGAATACATTCATTATGCAAACGTTTATAATCAATCATTATACTGGATTATTACAGTATTACGTATTACTAGGGATATAACTCTGTCAAACAAGGATTAATCCAAGCACATTATATTTTTAAGAATGCATTCAGATTATTATGCTTTAAAGCGACGCCTAATGTTCAAATGTGATAAATCGTTATATTGAAGTTATTAAACAACAAATCTATTAAAACTCTACGCACAGGACGAAATGTAAATATTCCTTATAAGGTGTTTTCCTCCATTATTATGTTTGGTATACAGGAAATTGAAAATGTCACATAAATTTGAATTTCTACCGCTTTCTGAAAGGTTGCATTTCACACTCAAACCCAATAGCTAAAATTAATGCACCGCAAAATAATGTACTTATGGTCCTGACGATATACTATAAAAATGAGAGTTATTGTGGAATATATTTCCATAAAAATGAAAACATTTAATCGCCGTGGGCGGGTACCAATTTGTCCCTCAAAGAGTCGCCCTTATAATTAAAGTATAACTGTATGTTTTGTCCGAGCTGTTTGATTCCCAGTAAAATTGTGCGGCTGGAAAATGTGAGTATTATTCTGGAATATTGTGCGTCGCCTTTACCTGTTTAATTCTTCTGTAAATATACTTTAATTTGAGACATGTATTTTTAGACAGCAAACCATGTCTGGCTGTAAATGTAAAGCAAATGACTAGAACACAATAA
This sequence comes from Congeria kusceri, assembly GCA_027627225.1. Classification (NCBI taxonomy): domain Eukaryota; kingdom Metazoa; phylum Mollusca; class Bivalvia; order Myida; family Dreissenidae; genus Congeria; species Congeria kusceri. The sequence goes on along the minus strand of CM051025.1, from coordinate 59,494,363 downwards.
AGCATTATGAGCTAGTATTATTTTTGTCATAAATTTTTCAAAAATTGTATACTGCAGACATGTCTTCTGAGGCAAGAACATGTAACCCCAGAAATCCTTTACCAGATTCTTCATTAATGCAAAATATATTATTATCAAAATGCACTAGGTGTGCTTATGATCGAAATCATAGAACGTGGTAGCAAAGGGCCCCTTTCAAATTTCGACGATTTGCATACTCTTTACAAATGGTAAGATAAGATCAACCAGGTGCTTTATGAAATCCATTGACAGCTAAACTTACAACTTACATTTACATATTAAAGCAAACATCGACCATTAAAATGCAAGATTTCACAGTCCAATAAACGTCCATAAGTGAGCAAACTTGCCAACAATTACATTGGGTTGTACATTTACATTAGTTTTATTCGTAGCCGTTTTAGCGTCTACAAAATCAATATAACATTTCCAGGTGCGACAACAGGTGAGAAACCTTTATATATAAAGACCTTTTGTCCATTTTGAAACAAAACGTTAATTTTATGCAATAACAAGGCGTTTAAATGAAAAGCCAGATCACAATTCGAAAACAATAAATACGCGGTGCTGGACCGCTATATTGGAGAATCCCTCAAATGTCTTATTTATCTATTTAGTTTCGTTTATAAATCTACTTTAAAATAGTTTGCATTTTTATCAAGTGAATGATCTTACATAATTATCAAAACATCAACGTAAAACAAACTTGCTGCTTAAAGATACAACTTAACTTAAATATTATAATTTGATATGAAACTCATAAACATAAGGAAAACATTTTTAACATAACATGTTTTCTAGTTACGAGCCCTGGTGTTGTGTATGCAGCCCGGATTTAATTTAAGTATAGGCGGTATTATACATTTCAACATAAAACATTGAAATACTTACTAACCGGATACAATATTAAATTCGATTTGTTTCCGCATCGACATGTGCACATTTTAAAAAGGTGTGAATAATGTTATGTTAGATCTACCAAAATTTCAATTACATGAAGCACTTTCTACATGAAATAAAGGAGCAGTTTGTGGAAAGATGTATCCCTTCTATGTCCAGGGCAACCTTTAAAGTATCAAGTTCGGCAAAATCGCATGAAAACAAGTGGACTTCAAGTATGGCGGCATAGAATATACTTGATTTTCATATCAGTTTAGAGAAAACTATAAACATAATATATAAATATTGCATTCTTTGAGGGCGATAGTGCATTTTGTCAACCCGTGGAAATACTGTTGCCCAAGGCGAATGCGTTTTTGTAACACGGAGTAACTTACTGACTGTTTCATAAGCGCCTATTAACTCCGATCACTCGGTTTATCTGCAGGACGTCATAGCAGGTGATATTGCTATATGATATTTCCAATTATTGACTGTTCCGTTTTAATATGAACAAAGTAGGAAAACAGAATAGTGAGGTATAATAATGTGTGTTGTTAACACGTGGTAATTTCACACCAACACCCTAAAAAATATTAATAGTTGAAAATCGCCTTGATGATTTTGAAATCGGGTTAAAACGCTGTAATGATTAAACTAGTTTTAAACAATATTATTTAAATCAGTTGTATCTACTAATATATTATTTTGTCTAGATTTAAAAAAAAAACACATCAATTTGTCATTTTCTTATTATATGACGTACCAGTTTTAAATCATATGTATAATCATATTCATTGTCAGTAAAGATATAGAGTATATTTGTTTAATGCAGTGTATGATCGTATTTTATTTCATGATTGGACTTACAAATATATTCACGAGTGGTAGGATAAATATAAAAAAATGCCCGAGATATGCTGAAGCGTCTCAAATTTCGAGAATTATGACGTCATAAATATTACGTCATTATGATGCTAAAATTGTCGGTCACTGTTGTGGTGGGAAAATAGTGCCACTCTTACTGCGTCGTTGTCGCTTACTTATATTTGTATTAAATTTTATGATGTGTTTTCTGTTGTTTACAAAGACCGATGTTTACTGATGATTAGGATATTCACATACTTTCAAAAAATAAACTTATAAACAAAGTTAAAAGTAGTTCCATATAACCATGAGTGAAATGATCAAACGTTATGATTTCAATCCACCTAGAGTAAAATGATCGGGTTATCATTCACTTGTATTCCCCACTCATTCATCACGTAGCATGAAATGAATTATAATCTTTGTTATCCGATGGATCTCTGAATCATATCCACATGCAAGTCGGGACAGCTAAGGTGTAAACATTTTGTTTAAATCTTAAAGATGAGCACTTAAACAGACTTCTTCAAGAGATAAGAATGTCTTCCTGCCCATTCAGGATATGTGCTGTTGAAGCAATTAACGGGCCTGTATAATATGTTTTACCACGCCTTCTCATGTCAAGCTGCGTCAAATACTTGTTCCGTTAGCAGGATATGAATAATTGTTCACACAGGAAAAAAATAAATACGGAATATTATGCTAGTCAGTTGTTCCAAGAGTATGTATTAGTCGAGTGGCTTGTGTGATGACGTATCACACGAGAGGCGGAGCCTCGAGTGTGATACGAAATAACGCAAGCCAGAAGACTAATACATACTCTTGGAACAATTGACTAGCGTAATATTCCTTTTATTATATACCACGATAAACTTCAAATGTGCATGTACCTTATTTTATTTCATTAAAAACTACAATACTGACTAATCATTGTAGGTATAGATTATATTTATTTACATAACTCTATGATGACGTTATTAAAAAAGTAGTCCGGCTAGTATGGTATTACGGGATCGGAAAAATAGCGAGTAGCATAATACGGGATTTTGTTTCTGACGACATGTATTTCACCGATTGATACAGCATGTATTTTGTTGAAGATTTTTAACACGTATATAATAATATTAAATATCTATGACATCAAATAATAGCGAGTCATTGCAACACAACCTGAAAATCAATAATTTCATTATATATATAGTCATACACTGAGATGGCTAGACACTGTAATGTCTTATACAGTATCAAATGCATATATTCCAACAAATGTAGGAAGCGTTTTAATAAAATAATATAATTGAGTTTCAGTTGTCATTTTATTTAACTGTGCAGCACTGATTTACACATGTAAAATAGCTCCCATCACACAGATTTGTTATTATGTGCTTCAACCCTTTAGTTTATGTCATAATAATATTATATTTATAATACAAACATTCCAGCGTACATCATGATCTAAAACTATATACATTTCTAGTGTTCCTATTTTGCTGTTGAATCATGAAAACACTAAAAAAGAAACCGGAGCTTAAGTAATACAATTTTGGACGCTTCATTTAAATCATGTTCTGTTTTATGTTTATTTAATTGTAAATATAATATTGCCCCAAATGTGTCGAAAATGTTTAAAGCTTTCGATATTTCGTTGGTGTTTCTGTCTTTAAATAATGAAGTGTCATCTGCATGCTTCGTTAATGAAACATTCGCATTAAAATGATTGCATTTTATGCTTATTTGTGGTAAAAAGGCTTTTGATCTACTAGTGTTTGCTAAATCTGTTCTTATTGTAATAAGCAATACATTAAAGACGATTTCGGTAGTTTTTTCTGCGCATCTTTTCGCTTATCAGTGGGGTAGATTTAAATCTTCAAAATGTGAGGTGGGTTGACATATAACAATATTTATTAAATATTGTGTACACTGTAATTATCAACTAGAATCAAATCTATTCATGATAATTGTCATGATTATAGTTGGAGTGTCTTGTGACTCGATTATTTGTTCAAGTTTGTTAATACACTGAAAACGATAGTAGGAACACTCAGCCGGAATATTGAACTCGCATGTAGCAGTGAACTTGCTAGCGATAAATGTGAATTTTGTTTGTCTGTAATTTGTACATAGTTATAATCAACTGCTGTTACTAAAATTATTATATATTAAATATAGATATAATAACTTTTATAAGTGTATTGTTATAAATAATTACTGTCATTCCATCCTGTTTTTTTACAGAACAATATCCAATACGCACATGTAAACTTTTTTTTTCATCTCGAAAACAAGCATGGTGACCCCATGTTTTATTTTTCCAATCTATTAAGCATATATTTATTTATAAAATATCGAAAATTCAGGACTTTTCACGGAACAGATTGTTTTCTAAAGTAAAAACAAGGTTTTCATATGATTATAAAATGCAGATTTGTTCGCAAAAAAATGGATGAAAAAGCATGTTTGGCAAATATAATATTATTTTTTCACCATGTAACGGCATCTTTCTTACAATAACCCATTTAAACCAATAGAATTTCGTCATGTTTTTGCCAAATCAATGGTCAATACTATTTCTTTGCGAACGTAAAAACAACAAAACTAGTTTATAAAATGCAGTTACGGGTAGGTCATTAACATGCAGTTTCCAAACAATCTAATTCGGTGACCCCCATTTGTATGGTTTCATTGTATTAAGCATTAAACGATCTGCACAATATGTGAAAATGAAAATTAGTCATGGAAGGGACAAAAATGTAGGAATCATCTTTAAAAACGAATATTTAAATCTGGTTATCTAAATGTTAACATAATTATTAAGCATTCACACTATCTGATAGAATTTTCGCAAATAGCATCCGAGTAATAAACAAAAACGCTTGAAGTAGCAATTGTGCTGTATTGCGCGAGTACACTATTTGGTTGGTAGATGCTTGCTAAATTCCAATTAACACAGTTTATTAGTAGTTTTTCTTACCATATGCTGACGCATTGTATAATTGAAAACAAAGAATGCTCACCAACACATATAATTTAAAATTGATTATTAACTGTCGTATATTTTACGGACATCCTTTGGTTTTGATATATACAACAGGTTATCATATGTATCCAATTCACATTCACTACATGTAATATAAACTATACTCTACCTAAATAATACATATTCCCAACAGTTAACAGCGGAATTTGAGCAAAAAACACATTATGGAATTCAGTTTACATGATCTTTAGTAAGTTTACTAATTTGTTTTGTTTTTCTTAATACAAATACAGATAAAACAAGAAATGTATTTAAAAAAGACAATCGGCGTAGAAATTCATATTAAGGTGTCATTATTTGCCCTAAATATAATACAACAGGACCAAGCTGTGACTTCATGGACTCCATATTGTTCGTTCCCTGCTAAGGAGACTTTTCGGACCCCGGATTTTCGGTCCCTACTAAGGAGACTTCTCGGACACTAGATTTGTCGGACACTATAAAAAAAACGTATCGGCCCCCAAAAATAATTTGAGATAAACTTGAAAATTATTAATATCTGTACCGTGAATAAACCGATCATATACCGCCCCATGTTTTCACCCGTGATACATGAATAAGCTAAATACTAGTAATTTACGTAAACATAATTGATACATGATTTTTTCAAATTTAACAAATTAACGTTGTCAGAAAATAATAGCGGGAATGAATGAGCAGTTAGTTTATGAATTCCCCATTTATTGCAATTCTCGGGTTTAGGATTCTCCAGACGCTAATTGATGCGTGTTATTTACACAACTTTACCGCGCGCTATTTTTAGAATGATTCTCCTGCCTGAGTTGTACTCTCTAGAATTAATTCACGGGGACGACAGTTTACAGCTTACAATAATATTTTTACATAATGATAAAATAATAGGAAATATAAGCTCAATCAAATTTGCTAATATTTGTTTTGCGTATTTATCAGAAAAATAACAGAAATGTACCACTTTATATTTTGTGCTTGCGAGCTCAACAGGCAACATTGTACGTTGTTACCGACTGTCGTCCCCGTCAATTGTAGCATTGTAATTGCTATTTATAGAGCGCGCCGATTATGTAGGCTAAACAATATAGTTATTTCATTATGTGAATGAATATAACATTCTGATCATGACATAAAATGAGTAAAATTGTTCATAATTATGTTCATGTCTAAAATGTATGTCGAAGATACGTTTATAACTTTAATTTAACCACTCATGTAAACAATTATGTAAATTTTTAATCCCCAAAAGTATGCAACAGATATTGGTGTACGTTAAACCATTGTTTGAAGTTTGCATTCCCTAAAATTAGAAAATTGCCCAATTCTATTGGCATTCAATTTTCCCGCTGCATAATTATCGAAAAAAAATTTAGGTCAAAAGTGATCTTAGACAGCTACAATGAAAAACACGACACAACGACAGTGAACTGTAAAGTAAAAAAAAACTTTATTAACTGCACCAATTATTATATTGGTAAGACAAGTATACTCCGTTTAAACCGGATCCGTTAGTGTATTATAGCGTCAACAAACATGTATTGTTGTAAATGTAATATCAGATGCTCGTTTGCGTATATGCTGCCATTATTAGTTCTTAAAAAAGATAAGAACGTGTTTTACTTTGATTACAACATTCTAATTTACCGTTAAGACCGCATATCTTCACAATTAATCTGCAACAAAATAGCATGTATCCCTCAAATACTGCCATTTCACATTGTTAGTATTGTTAACGAACAAAACATTGGAATGCTATATTTCGCAAACGCTCACAAGCGCTCACAAACACTAGCCTTCTAAAGAAATCAGACAATACCAATAAACTGAAAAATAACAAGGAAGTGAAGAACGGGGTTGAAAACACGATTCACAAGCTGAACCAAATAATTACAAACACTGCATGAAGCTCTATTGTCAACATCGATAATCAGAAGGTAAACCAAATACACCTGACAATTATACAAACAAGTTATTTACGCTTGTCAATAAGGAACAGAGGCATTTACAATGCAGTTTAATTATAGTAAGTGTATATTATTTATTGCGAAATCATTTACTTATGAAGGGATTTAAAAGTAAGTTATATCTGAATGTTTATTTACTGTATTTTGATTGTATTGTTTACTTACGATGCATTGTAATGAAGCATTAAAAACTGTACTATATTTACATGTGTTTGACCTGTCCAGTAATGGATAGTGTGTGCATTTATGAGATGTATGAATGTATGTTTAAGTCTCAATGGCTTGTCTGTTACAGTACGAACCAGCAAAGTTCGCAATATGCGACGAGCCTTTTTTTTTCGCGAAGCGCAGAGCGCTCGCTCGCGATTCAACGGATTTTCGCTAATTTTCGCGACGAAAATACGCGCGTGTTCGCGAACTTTCGTGGCGAAGGATTTTGTTCCGCCACGAAACGTGACGAGAAAGCAATTAGTGAACATACACACTTGAACGCAATATATTCACTCAGTGGTCAATTAATACTTCGTTTTTAAAAACTTTCCTGGTGATATGAATGTTATACTCTGAATTATCTTATTTACAGTATCATTTAAACACGAATAACAAAATATCAAATTGATAAGCGGTTTACCGCCTTTATAATCGGATAACCGGTTATTCGTTGTCATCCTTAAACAAAAAAAACTTCTTTATACAAATATTTAATAAACTATTACTTTGTAATTTCATATGTAGCTACATCAGGCTTGTGAACATTTACACTGGAATATTAAATGACTGTATTCCAATAAATTTACATCATTGAACACACGCTCAGTAAGTTTGCTATTATGGCAGGTCAGTTAACACATTGGAGGCCTGTATACACAACTTGTGAAATCACAGTATGGTACCTATGATCATAACGCACCCACCAACCCGCTGATTGGAGACCGGCTGTATGTAGAACATATTATGATTTCTTCTGCCAAAAAAAATAATAATTTAGAAGTGGCTTCAATAACCATTGTGATAGCATTCGTTTGATTTACCTTTAAATTGTTTAACGATTGGTCATCAATAAGTAATTTTATAAATATATGTTAATGTGAAACCATACATTACAAATATTTATAGAAACGTACGTGTATATAAACCACCTTCAATACAAGTCAATGTACATAAATATAAAATATCGTGTACAGACGTTGGGGAGTTGCATCTTTATGATGATTACAAATATGATAAAAATAAATATGCTAGTGTGCGTTGATGAAGACATACATGTAAACAAATAAACAGGATGGAAATTCTGAACATAGAAATGTTTGAAATAATCACGCCCATGAAGGATCAGATAACAACGCATTTTAATAATCATCAGAAGAACCCCATATACTCATGTACATAACCATTAAAATACATGTCTGTGTTTTTATAATTAAATTTTGTTAATAGCTCGTTTAAATCGATATCAATTAATTGAAAAACAATCCGTGATTTATAATTTTAAATGGATTTTAAGAATATTTGTCCGAATAGTAAGTTTAAACGTATACGTATAAACGAACTAAATTTATTTATTGCACGTGTACCTGTACAATAATCGCGTATCGCAACGAAATTTCGTCACATATTCGTCGCGAAATCTCGCGATGGGGCCGCCCGCTACCTTTCGCGATTGGTCGCGAACTTTTGTGACATTGCTTCGCGAATATTGATCGAAAGCTCGTCACGACAGTGCACATTATGCGGTTTTTGCGTGGCGTGTACTGTACGTTCGGTTCATACTAATATTGGATTATGTGGATATGTATAGAAGATAAGAGCATAGTTCTTTCAAAGCAGCCTTACTTTATATGTAATATACTGATTTTAAAGTCCGTTTGTCCATTTTTGTTTCGTTAATCTGTGTTTGGTTTGCAATACAGCTTGTAGAAATTGTATTGTCCTGTTCAAATGTATTATGGCATAGCTAAACGGACTGGATGGAACTCAAAGACCCTTGTCATAATTTCCACCTAACCGATTAACGAGATATGCAAGCGAGACAGATATTGAGCAATATGACGTTTTTATGTCCTGTTATCCCATCTTCACGCCGGTGTAACATTAAATATTGACCCCGTTAAAAATTGACCCCATGGGTCCTTTTTCAACGTTGAGAAATGACCCAGCCAACATTTCAACATTAAATTTTGATCAAAATGTCTTTGAATACTGATCAGTCGTTTAATTTTGATCAGTTATGGGGTCGTTTTTTTAACGGTTAGTTAAATTTATGTTAATGTCGGAGAGGAGAATGTTTGTAGAAGAGAATCACGTTGGAAATAACTAGAAACTATCGCAGGCTTGCTGGATAGCTTCAAAAAATTCCCAAGGCCATGAGTTTGAACTACATAAAAGATGACGCAAGAAAAGATCAAAGACGACAGCGTTGCGTATGAAGCGACGTTCTATTATATCATGGAGTACATGTAAATTCTAACACGTAGATTTTCATATGTTTAAATACATTGTATGTCACATCTAATAAATGATACACTATTAAAAATAGCCGCCACCGTGCTCATTTCAATATTTTGCTTAAGTGAAAACACATAATGACAAACTGCAAAAAGTGGAAACAAGAAGGCCAAAATGGGTCCTCACCGGAGTTTAATAAATCATAATGTCTTGTTAAAGTGTAATAGCGTGTTCAATATCTGTCAATTCTCACGCTTCCTGTTAAATCACGCCCTCGGGCTCACTTCAAACAATCTCACTCATAAAAATCAAATTAAAATTGAGACGGTTCGGGCTCCAAAGAGCCAAAGTCTAGGAAGAAATGGGTATGGCTAGATACCAAAAACAGCCTCAGATACCGAAAACAAACTTTTGTATTTCTAATATATCTTAAATTTAAGTGCTTTTTTAATATTAAACACTAGACTTATGCAATGATGATAATATTCATGCATATTACATTTGTTAAAAACAAAATGCATGTGACATGTTCCTTTATAATCATATTTATAAATATAAATTAAGTGCTAAAACTATGCATTTAACTACCCGGTCTATTAAACTATTCTAAACTACCTCTAGCTGTCGCTCCATTAATACCCCCTGCATTCAATGAAATTCTTACTGTAACTAGAATAAGGGCCTTGACAGGTACAGGTATATGTTGTTTAGATCTTTGAACTAAACGTTGACAATGAAAGTTAACGAAGTTCCACTGACAGCAAGGTTGTTAGCAAATCAGAAAAGTTTCAAGGAACTTGTAGGAACATTTCTGTGAAACTATTTCGAATCTATCAATGGTTCCCGACAGGAAGATTTTCATAGTTTTTAAATAGTTTATTAGAAAACTGCCCCACCCCCTGGCCTCCATGTTTTTTAACGAATCAACATAATTTAAAGAAAATATGGTAAAGGGTCACCCAAGGAACATTTCTATTAAATGTTTTCGAAATCCAGCCTGCGGTTTCAGACAAGAAGATTTTCCAATTTTCCAATATAACCATATAAGAAAAAATTACTCCGTCCCTGGCGCCCATGTTTTTTAACGAACTAAAATGATTTGTCTTTATGTATTAGCATTTGGAGATGTAAATTATATACTCGTATAACTTGATCTGAATAATGGAACAGCTCCCTATTTTAATAAGAAATAAAATGTATTATCATAAAATATCAATGAAACATATAATTATGTTATATGAAAATAGGAATAATAAGTCCAGTAATAATAACGCATGTTTACATATATTCTAATATAAATTAAGTATTTTAATCATAAAAACAATCATGGAATAATGATCACACACATTTATTAAATAAACGCATCCAATTCAGTTACAACAATCCAGACTGAAACAATGATAAAGTTATCAGCAGTGTCACGCTTCATGTAGATCATGTTTCAAAACAAACTAATTCTGTGCAACATGTCGAGATAGCACATGAAATTTTGTTTACAGCTGATTACTTTACCCATTACTTTACCAATCTTTTGAAAACAGTTTATTCGGCTCGACAAGGCTTCCATATATTGTTTGAACCTGAACTTCACCAATTCTGTATTCCCATGGATAGGGTTTGCAGCATTGTTTTTCTTTGGTGAATTAAATTGATGTTGTTTTGGAATTAGTTTTGCAAATGCAGTGACCTTCGACAGACAAGCATGAGTCACGTATGTGCACAAGAAGTAGTAGTAGTAGTAGTAGTAGTAGTAGTAGAAGTAGTAATAGTAGTAGTAGTAGTAGTAGTAGTAGTAATAGTAGTAGTAGTAGTAGTAGTAGTAGTAGTAGTAGTACTAGTAGTAGTAGTAGTAGTAGTGGTAGTTGTAGTAGTAGTAGTAGTAGTAGTAGTAGTAGTAGTAGTAGTAGTAGTAGTAGTAGTAGTAGTAGTAGTAGTAGTAGTAGTAGTAGTAGTAGTAGTAGTAGTAGTAGTAGTAGTAGTAGTAGTAGAAGTAGTAGTAGCAGTAGTAGTAGTGATTGTGGTAGTGGTGGTAGCTGACACCATGCTATAATAGCAAGTTATTGTGTTTTTTCGGTTTTGCATATACAAATGTATAAAAGTCAACTGAGTTAATAACAACACCAGTGCGAAGTTATATACGTGTATTTATTCTAGCATTCTACTGAGAGCTAATCATCAGCATCTATATTCACTGCTCTACGGCATACTGTAATTAATAAGTTTTCAGAAATCTTGTCTATACATTACACATAAATTATACTTACTGATTTTACATTTAGACGTGAATAAGCATCTTAAAATGTGTAGCTGGGTTTTACTTTTTATATCTGACCTGTATCTGCAGAGGTATGGCCCTTGAATTGGCAAATAATTATCGTTATTAGCTAGTAGCGCACTCGAAGGTATAACGAAACGTTAATTATTGCTTACAGTCCTGAAAAATACAAAATTATTATGATTTGGGCTGTATGGTAATAGGCAAGTTGCATAAGATTATTGGAATCAGTGGAAATATGACCTGGCTATAGTTGATCAGTTTTACAACGAGGGTCAATTTTCACGCGTGGCTGGGTCATGATATAACGGGCAGGGTCAGTTTTCAACGTTGAAAATGTATCAGTTATCCGGTGGAAGAGTACCCCTGGGGTTAATTTGCAACTGGGTAAAAAATTAATGCTACACCGGCATTGACGAAATAACACACCGTGGAATAATCTTAGCTGTATTGCACACTGTGGCAATATACCTGTCGCGTGCACGGACTACGTTTTCCATTCCGTATCAATATGAATTCCACGGTTATAAAAACATATTTTTTTATATAGGTTGGAAGATGGGATAAATATAATACTAGGACGAGTGTTGAATATAGAGAAGTACATCGGTTCGACCATCAAAAGCGCTCGCCAAGGCTCGCGCTTTCGGTGAAGATACACTTCCCTATATTCAACTCGAACCTAGTTTTATTTTCCCTATATCTACGCCACATGCATAAGCCATTATTGTATTATTACGAATTGTAAACGTGTCGATTTACATTTGGTACATGTCAAACATCATACATCATGTACATATGCACATTTTTTCACCTTTATAATTATTATTGTACCCACTCCCTTCACATTTCGTTCGATTCGCTTTGTCTAGTCAAGTTAAGCATATTAATAGTTTAGTAATAGGAACATACCGTTTCATTTATACAACGGTGCAACAAACTACTTTGTGATCTCACCCAGTGCAACTAATGCACACAGCCACTACATGTACAGATGTTAACACTGCAATGCATATTTCCATTTTCCAAGCGTATACCATAATTGCTTATCAATGTACACTTGCATTGTACAGTACAGTTGTCTTCCAATAGTTAAGCGCATTAGGTTACAGACTCCAACGTATTTAAATGCATTACGATACAGAGCCAATGGACTCAATCTCACTGAATTTTATTCCTATGGCCTACGAGAAAGAAAAACATGTCGTTTTAAATATCCTCTGCGTTTGTCAAATGCTAAAAATGGTGCAAAAAAAAAAAAAAAAAATAGAACGCACAAACTGTTTGCATAAAATGATTCTATACCATGTCCGTACATAGAAACTTGATGATACAACTTTGTCATCATTGAGAATTTTGCAATTTAGGATGGCTGCAAAGATAGCAGCCAAAAATTGTAAAATGGCATATCTCTATAATTACGTAGCTTAACAACAACATTCTTAACATATACATTGCATGTGTTGTTAGTAAAAAAATTGACAAACATTAATCTGATATTCTATTCAAATATAAGGATGAAAAAATATCTACATGACCAACAAAATGGCCACCAAATCAGAAAAAGCTGCTTAATTAGTTTTATCATTTTAAGTTTACCACTTTTTCCACAATACTATTGATAGTTATATAAACATATATTTCAATTTAATAATTAATCTGTGAAATAAGCAAATGTTATATTCTAATCATTGACATTTCAATTTAAATACTATTTGTTTTCGGTTTGCACACATTTGCCAGTAAATACAAAACAAACTCTAACATAACCATCATAACCGTTCAATTTTAAGTTTCAATCTCAGTACCACTGGAAGCATCATCATCACTTAATTGTTGATTAGCTTCTTTTGTCCAAATGTTTTGACAGTTGTTTGTCTGATTGCAGTTTCACAATATTGTACAGGCAAGGCGAGCCAAGTAACAACCACAATGGAAAGTTGCACATGGTTCTATTGATACCTTCAGGCCACGACTCTTCATACACAGACATCTGAGTCCTTCCTATGCTCACAGCATCATCAACATTGGCTATATTTTGTATATTTTACCAGTCACAATGTTCAGGACATCATCTGAATTTTTTTTCTCTTTGCTATCTTTCTAGAGCATGTGTAGACCGCAGACAATTTTGCGAGGATATGTTGGCATGAAAGTTGTCAGCTACATCCTGTATTAACCCAACATATGGGTCATTAATTGCTCGTGAGTTATTGTTCAACTCTTGCTCGTTAGCAGCAGCTACCGCTGCAGATGCTTTAAATCTCTTCAATTCATCATACGAACAGGTAACTCCAATATAGTACAAATAGTCAGCTTTGCTTCTCTCCCATGCCTGCACATCTAATGCAATATGTAGTGATCTAGGCCTGTGTGTGAGAATATTTGTCACCATATTACCTATCAACAATGCAGGGAGTGTAAAGCTTATCAGATAAACAGAATAGTAGTGATAATAATGTATAAATTGACTCTCCTGTTGCTATCTCTTTGTCGATGTGTACATTGTAGACGTTTGGTTTGTTTACAATTTGCTTACACTCTTTTATAATCAATTTGGCAACATTTTCAATATGTCTTTTGTCCTCATCAAACTCCTCTAACCTTAGCAATTCAGAGGCTGTATTGCGAAACACAATATTGTTGGCCAGACCTGGAGATGAAACACAAGTTTCACTTATATGCTTTATCAGATTACCTCGAAGCAGTGCAGTTTCACAATGTGAAATATACAAACGGTGGAGTCCAATTGACGTCTATATTTCGAGTCTGTTTGATGTCATCTCATTCACAGTTGCCTCACATGCTTCATCAGTTTTGACAGGTGTCTCTCTGTTTGCATATCCATTATTACGTGATGACATGAATGTTTTTTCTACAGTCATCGTGCTATCTTGCATCAGCTGCATGTAAATCGCTTTATGCACATAGGCGGCGTACTTGACCATTCATCTTTAAGCGTGGCACATACTTCTAATCTGGCATCTTTAAATGTCTTCCTTTCTGGTCGATTTGCAGTTCTACACATGAGCGCTTTTCGTCATCGCTTGGGGTTGGGCGTATTTAGTTGTATTATACATTCATCACCACAGTACAAGCAGTTTGTACGAAAATCAAATTTCTCTGAATAATGATAGTTTTTGGAACTTATCTTCGATAACTGTAGGAATTTATAAGTGTTACAATGCTGGAAAAAAGTTCTGGAAAATTAATGGCAAAATTATTACAAGGGAAGGTAATCATGAAGTTAACGTTTCTGGAATATGACCATTAAATTAGATTAATATTGATATCACATGGACTCTTGCTATCAATTTCATTATATTATTCATAAATAACATACCGACATTAGTTTTGTTCACAAAATGTCTAAACATCTTAGAAATACTATTTCATGAGTAATTGACTTATGCTTAAAATATGAAATAATAGATTTTGGAAGCCATCTTATGAGCCATTTTATATTTTTCAATTGGTATTGTTCTGAAAATGTTTGAAAACATGTTGGCATGACGTTCCACACTACAAACACAATGCATATGTTCAATATGTAATTTTTAACCCTTGGAACTAAGGACAGGAGTCGATTTTTAGCTTGGCAGCCATCTTGAATACATCAAAAAGCTCAATGATGTCTAAGTCACATCATTTGGTTATATAAAGGGACATGTTAAAGAACAATTTTATGCAAACACATTTGTGCGTACTGTTTTTTGGGGTCAGGGCATTAATAGCGCACTCTGGCGACAATGGCATTTCTAAAAATAAATCAAATGGAGCAGTCGATGTATCACGATTATAAATAGCGGTCACGCTTGCTGTCTAACCTTATGTTGCACACAAATATTATAATTTCAATGTGTAACTGAAATGCGTCTTGCAATAGAAATTCTTAGAAAATTGTGAACATTGTTTTAGAGCAGTTTTTTTATTGTACATGCAATAAACCTGAAATACAATTAACAATCGTATCTGGTTTATAGCAACCAGGTGCACTAGACAGGTCAGTTTTGCAAATGCATCAATTGTTTACTACGGCTGACAGCGTACGTGTGGTCTGCATTTATAGTCCAGTCATATTAGCCTATAATTTACCCAAACCCAAAACAAATTCCTTCACGAATTATAAATGTATTTCCAACACATATTACATCCCAACAGTACTATACTAAAAGTCCTCAAAGAAATATTTAGGGGAAATAGGAAAAAAACGCAGTGGTTTGATAGCACTATATTTTCGATTAAAACGTTTTTATTTATACACGTATATTATTACATTATGAGAAAATCAAGTGGAATCAAGTGTTTTTAACAACATATCATCACAAAATGAGCTATATATACTAGTCAATGCATAAGGAAATTTAATAGCACATTCGATCCCAAAAATATTGAATGTATTAGTTGGTAAAATGACTTTCCCAACCCACACAGAAAGGAAATGGTTTTATTACCACATGTATATAATTGTAATGGAAAGTAGTATTTTTCATTCACATTCATTTATAACGTACTCTCATAATAGTAACTTCAATGTATAATAAGTGCTTTACAAATTATAGTAAAATATCGTCTTACAAAGTCAAATACTAAACCGTTTACGGGTCAGATTTACCCCACCCACTCATATCGTGTATGGGACATGCATTTTACATTATGTAACGAAACTATGTACATGCTTCTTAAAACATACACATATCCTTTCATTCTCATATAGATATTATTAAATATTAAATATGATTTCTTGAACTTCTAAAATATAATAAAGAATCTACATTCAATACAACTTACATCAAGTAAATTGATAACAAGTGTATATACATGTCAATGTATAAAATGAGTCCGGATTTCTACAAATACAACTCAAACACAGGACACAAACCATTAAATATTAAACCACTGGCAATGTGGTACCATTTCATAAAAAAACCATGCTCTAAACTTTACACTTTCAATTTAATTTATTGTAATACGTAATATTCTTATGTCTATTATTTCACAGAAAAATATGACACTACGTTCACATTTCTAAATCTGCTTCTGTGACCACCACATTAACGCAATCAACACATTCGCCACATGCAGCCGTGCAGACTAAGCCATTCTTTCGACAAGAGCAGCGTTTTGTTTCGCAATTGGACTTGCAGCAACACCTTACAGTCTTCAATAGCCTTTCCGGCGCAACTGGTAGATCACATTTTGTTGGCACAAGTTGACTATCCTTACGATGCCAACCCCATTTCTCTGGGTTTAGTTTGTTTCCAATCCATGTTTGGACCTGAAGGTAAGTTCTGTAACTGTGATACTTTGCAGCAGTTGAAGTTGGAGGCAGAGCTTGCACATTTACAAACGTATTTGTAGAGTGTACTTTCTGGAGAAACTTTTGATACCGAAGATCATCAATGGTTGTACTGGTGGCACCATTGTAGAGAGATACTAACACTGCCTCTCCATGTTTTTCCACATGCTCATGTGACGACGATTGTAAGAAAACTTCCGCATCGTTTGAATTTATTTCGTTTGAAAGTAATTTCTTCAGTGCAGCTCCCTTGCTAATACCAAACATCCTTGATGTAGTGTCACAACCGGTAATAGCATGTAGAAAAAGTAGGTGTCGAGAGCAATCGGGACCTATTATATTTTGTACATTAGTTACGTCCCAAATCTTCTTCTTCAGATCTATCTTTTTGTCAGATCTAAAATATATGCTGTGTCTTTCTGGCTTGGAATGATACAACAAAAGAACTAAAATGTCTGTGTCTTCAACCACAACTACAACCTTCCAGTGTAGAGACTCTTCGACGGCGGTTTGCACAATGAGAAAATCTGCATCTTCATCAGAGCGTTTAACAATGCAGCCTTTATTCGTTAAATGAATGTCAAGTAATGTCCATTAACATTTTCTTCATGTAGACACTGCTGTATGCTTGCTCTTCACCACATATGTCTTTCATTTTGTCTACAAGATCAGACACAGTTACTTGGATTTCACAATTATCTTCAAGGAAATGAACGATTTCATGAAAAGCAGCAGTTGCATTTTGTCTGGAAGGCCGACCTCTTTTGACTTCAACATTCAGCTCAGATGATTCAGACTGGAATTGTTTTGGAATGTTATAACCAGACCTGAAATTTGATGAACAGGTCTGATGGTACCGTGCTTCTACAGCTGGCAAATCTTGGGCATAGTTTAGTCGCCCCAGTATCAGGCTTGCCCATTCATCTCGTCTAGTTTTACAAATGTCAGCTATGGTTTTCTGGAAATCCAGTGTGATTACTGGGTGAACATCTGGCCCGCGCTTTCCAGTGTCATATTTGGCATTCTTACCACAAAACAAACATTTGTTTTTAAAGTCAAACACTTCCTCTGTACTTTTTCTCGTCTTGGGCGATGGCGGGATGAAGGTTTGTTCAACCTGCTTGCGCTGACTGTTGGGGTGACAGAACTTCTTTCTGCACATCGAATGCACTGCCTGTCCGGGGGAGACTTCAAGGCTCTGGCCTTAAATGTAAAAACACAATTTTTTCATATTAATTATTATTTTTATTATTCTTTTATTATTACTATTATTTATTATTATTATTTCAATGTGGTCTACAAGTATTAAAAAACTCTGAAAACATGAATACATTAACATCACTTTATAAAGCGTAAAGCAGATGTTCATCCAGTCATCACACTGCATATTTATGTATTTTTATTTTAACAATATAGGAAAATATACTGTAGTCCCTGTTTTTAAAACACACATACCTAAATATGTATAAAAGTATAATACTATTTAAAAAGAAAATACCCAATAAAACTTATTATACTAATAAAGATCATCAAATCAACTACATATGCAATGACGTACCACTTATAGTACTGGGTAATTTAAAACTACATAATGTTAAATCAAATCATTTAAACAATTTGAATAAAAGGCATCTGTTTCAATCAAAATAAAAGAAACATATTAAGTTTTCAGTATTCAATTGTTAACTACCTCTAACTGATGCTGCTGCAATTAAGCCCGAACATCCTTTTGCTGTAAGTTTTACTGTCTCCAAATTGTTGTCCTCACCACATAGAAAACATACATGTTGAGACGTTTCCTTAGGCACTTTATCGGATTCAGCCTACAACAAAAAGAGCATAAAAATATATCATTCAACAGTTTTACTTTAAAAAATCGAAATATTTAATGTATTAAGATGAAAAAGTAATATGACATTATTAGTTGTTAAGACCCTAATGGCCTTCCGTAGTTTTAATTCCCCGCGAAATATACAGTTGTTACAGTTATTTTGCGCATGTTTTATGGCATTATTTGGTGTAATATTGATTTAAATATTGTTTCTGTATTTCTAGTGGTGAAATATTACGTAATTTTAATCAGTAACACAAATTAAACCAGATCTTTCTATAGTTACCAAAAATCGTCTGCTGCATCAAAACATAAATATGAGGCACTTTTCTGCGCAGTAAAATAAAATATTTCTGTAAATAACTATCTAAATACAATAAATGAAAAGTGATCTTACCATATTGCTGAGTATATCACGAGATTAACCGATAGTTCCTGTTTCTTGACACAAAAAATAATGCCATACATGTAAACATCGTGACCGGAAATGACATCATGGAGCGAAAAATATAATGTATGGTGGACAGTTAATGGCAGAAAATAAAACAAAAAGTATAAAACTTTTAAAAGGTATTATTTACATTAAAACAGGAAATATTTCTGAGGACTTTTTTTTACAATATCTTTATATTATACACTACTGATAAACATCAAAATCTCTTGTGAAGGAATTTGTTTTACCTAAATATTTATATTTACTGGACTATTAAAGGAATATGACCATATAGATTATGTTTATATTTTACAGCAGGCGGTCAAATTTTAATATGAGACATGACACAGTGTGTTTGGAATAAAGACAATCTTAATGGAAGTTATATCTCTCTGATAGTTCTTTATTTACAATAAAAATTTGATTTACTGCTTATTAAATAAATTGTAAATATAAATCAATTGCATGTAAACTACTATGAGATTTCAATAAATTTGAGAAACACAATTTATTACACCGTATATACTGTTTCGCAAACGAAACGCAAAATTGGACATGTTCATGACTCTTAGATAAAGCGGCATTGTAGATAAGTAAATTACTCAAAGCAAATTGTTACGTTATGTCATTTAACTATATAATAAAGTACTGAACACATGTGCGTACTATAAGTAATATGTTATAATTGGTATATTGCAAGAATAATTAATTATATTCTTGCAAAATAGCATGCAAACTTCAGGCATATCTTCGTTTAGACAAACACTATGAATTTTCCCCTTTCAATTAAGATATGACTTGATGTAACACTTTATAATGAATGCTTTATGCCAGGTGTTACAAATAGCGCACAACTCTGATGCGTACACCGCTTTGATTACCAAAAGTATAAAGTGCGGGGAACATGATACGTTAAACGCGCATATAAAAAGCTTTGAAATAGCGAAGAGCATTGAAACTATTATATTTTTCATGTTGAAAACAAATGAATCGCACTCTTTGATTGCTAGTCAGTACATATCGCGCATCAAAATTCCTCAAATTTCCGATCGGGACGTTTCCTCCACTGTAAATCAGAATCAAAAAAGGAATTATCTAACTACCGACTTGATATGATAATATTTTACTAAGCAGTTGTCTCATTTATCACGCAAACGCATTGGATAAAAAGACTTAAGAAATGAATTAAATAAATAAAATAGGCTTTATGTAGCAGTTTGAACCAAGTACAATTTTAAAGTACCAGGAAGTTCTATATGTTTCAATAGAAAAGGTTTTAACGTCAATGCGTCTCGAAATTCCTACTGCAACAAACAAAGTTATAATGCACAGATCAAAAGTATTGATCTCTCAATTACATTTCTGGACTAGAGGCACATGCAAGTGTCAACAAATAAGCAGCTAAAATGTAGTAAGAGGCCACTCAATCTTCTTTGTGCAGCAAATAATTGCATGTTTTCCATGTAACTTATGTTTAAAAGTCCAATACTTCCCCCTTCGAGTAAGCGACTTCATGTTATTTTCTTATTGTAAAAGTCAAATGGCTCATGTTCCGTCCATGCTTACGTTAAGCATATAGACGCAGAGCTCCTGCGCGGAGTTAATACAGAAAGAGTGAACGGTTTCGCTTTACGGCTTTATGTTCCATAGAAGTCCGGATTTAAGTGGTTTCATAGTAGAAACTCCCGAGTGTGTTAAAAAATACGAACTTGATTTAAAACTTCGTAAATGAATTAATAAAAACCTATTCAATGTAAAATTTGTAAATAAGTAAAATAGATACAAATAATCAAAAAAATGAGTCAATAAAGAACAAAAAGCAGACCGACAAGATGTTTTCGTCTCCTATTTCTTGCCTCGTTCTGTTGACATAGTGTCACGTTAATTGCATTATCAATATTAAACATTAATTTAATGTTTGTATTTGTTGAGTTTTCCATGCAATAACTTAAATTTAAACCATAACCATTATTGTGTTAATTTACTTACCTTTAAAGGGTGCATATCTTGAGAAATAATCCAAAGAAAAGTATGGTTTCTCTAGCAAACACAGCCATTACTACTTTTTACTCGCGTACACACACAATTCTATTAATATATTTCTTATTGTACAAAAACATTTTAACAGCACAAGGAAGCGACAAAACATGTAATTAAAATGGTAACATGCAATGTTGTTATTCAGCACAGGGCTCCGATTACAAACCCGACCAAATATCGGATAAGACGAACATCAACAACGTAACGGGTATGAATAAAACGCATTATTTTACTAACTTGCAGAGAATAGGTATTTCATTGGCTTGCAGTGTGTATTCATTTTAATAAAATATCACCAATTGTCAACGGACAAAGTTACCTTGTATCCGATATTTAACTTATATGACTACTATCTCTTATTATACAATATCCGAATATATTTAATAAAGCTTCAGTTTTCTAACAGCAATGTCGATTGCTTACATATTTCGCATTGTTAACGTATTTTAAACGTAAATATGTATTTCTAATAGAAGTGGTAAGTATTTGGTTATATAGAAAATATAAGGTTAGTGTTAAATATAGAGAAGTTTATCTTGTGAGGCTTAGACAAGCAGAAGCGAAAGAGCTTCAGATTTTCCAGCTGAGCAAGAAAGATATCACTATATTCAACACTAATCCTAGTATTCTATTTATCTTATCATATATTCTTCCAAAATATGTAACAACAAATAGTTGCAAATGCAAAAGCTAGTATTACAACTATTCTTACTGGACAAAGTATTTAATGCAACGATTGCGTTAAAAAGTAGTCCCAATATTTAAATAAATGAACGAAACAAAAAAGCCGTTAACAAGTTTGTTTGTATTATGCTTATTTTATTTCTACAAAATATAATCGAATTATACTTTTAACAATGAAAATTACCTTCGAAGTCAACAAAGACACAACTGCGTAATGATCTATATAATATATAATCTACAAATTTAATTGCTCTGGATTCATATAAAATTCCAGATATAAACATTGCACAGTGATCGAAAATTATTAGTATATTATAGACTGAAATACCATTACGATCTCAAGTACGGGTACTTTTTCAGGAATGTACTACTTTTTATTATATACCTCTAGACAATCTGAATCAAATACTGATGTATTTTCGGTATAAAATACAATAGGCCAGATACAATTTCCGTATTTCACACTGTGAAATAAGTTTCCGTATTCAACAGCTGCAAAAACCGGACTACTTTTACGTTCGTTGAGTATCGTATATTTCCGTAACGTTCCAAGCGACACTGGGAAACACCCTATTCTATTTATAGACACTACGACGCCGTTGCAACATGTTGATTTAATTGAATGACGTCATTGATGTACATGACATGTGTTCGTGCGCGTTCTTTAACGGTACTATTTTGTTATTATTTTGTTTGTTTCGTAGCGTATTTGTGATGTTTTGATCTTAAGGAGGTATATAATAAATACTACATGACTGTGGTGCTACGGTGGGTTGTATCGCTCTCGTTGATTGTGTAAAGTTGTATTCCACTCGCCCTGCGGGCTCGTGGAATACAGCGTTACACAATCAACTCGAGCGATACAAGCCACCGGAACACGACAGTCACGTAATATTCCCTATATATCGTTTAAGACTTTGGACACAATAACTATCATTTCAGGTCGCCATACTATCAGAATAGAAATAGAATGTAGAGTTTTATTCAGATATCTGACGTGCATTTGTTTCTTTCAAATCTTGCTGTGAATTATTCCATTGATCTAGTATTCTAACACAGATTGGCGTTCCCATTATTAAATCTAGAAATATGGCCACTATGTTGTGGAACAATGTCAGTTTAATAGTTCAGTGGTGTAATGTGTGCTTTTATGGAACAATAAAAGCTGATGTTTGTCCCGTCAGTCTTGCAGTCGCTTCATGTTTTTCAGTATGCAATGCAGTCAGCAATCTATTTTGGACAACCCCACGCTATTTTTATAATTATTTCAAATATCGTCTGCGTTCAATCATCACGTTTAAGATCTGAATATTCCGAGCATGTTGTATTATTAGACAAGAACATTATTTCAAGCGATTTGCGATCAAACTTGTACTAGACAACGAACATATATGTAATTTAATGTAGCCTCCTGTAAATTGTATGAAGCAAGTATTGCAATATTTGATAGTAACCTACTACGGCAATAAAAAATACCTAAGCAATAAAACTTTAAGGCCAAGGCAGATGTTCGAAATCTGCCGAAAGTACTGCCGAAATCACCTAGATAATTGACAATAGAAAATAAACGATGCCAATATATATGTATTGTGTTTTTTTGACTAACTTAAAATGGTCTGTTTTAGCTATGATTAAGAAACGTCGATCATGGAAGCTATTTAAAAGCATTGTGTTACATTAGTCTTGGTAATACCATTATCCCGGCAAATCTTTTATGACATGGTAATTCAGCGTGTTTCAGCTTTTACAAGTTGTTTTGTTCTGCATTTTTTATTATCACATGCACATAGTTGCACCCAATTCTATTTCCGGCTCATGATAAATATTGAACAAATGATAAATTCTTAATATGCTTAATTAAAAAGGGACATCAATCTGTAAAAAAAAATACAAAGCTGAGTTATGAGAATCATAGCATATGATGCAGACGTTTCTGTAAGTGTTATATTTTAAGTTTCAAGTGAAAACAGTAAATAGCTATGAAATTAAAGTACTTTTTAAACAAGACTTAACATGAAAATATCACCGAAAAAGAGCCATTATTCTGCCAAATAAAAATAAACATTGTTTTGGGGAAAATTGCTTATAATGCTAAAGTTGTTAAACAAGCTAAATTTTTAGCGAAAAGTAAATATCAAAAGTAATACCACGTTTGAATACAAACTTAAACCATAGTTCAGAAACGGACGCTGACGCAAAGGCGAGTAGGAAGCTCAACTATTCTTTGTATAGTCGACAAATATATTCGATTGGTGTTAAAATGATACACGAAATCTGAATCAGGAGGACTGATTTGTTACCAAATTTATTAGAACAATACTAAACCCTGAAGAAAAAGGTCACAAACTAAATATTGAGTCGGCTTTAGTGTAAAATAAGGTACTAGGCGAATATTTGGAATATTGATTAGATTTTCGTTTTGCTATCAGTGAAAAGGAGGCATTGTCCATGCATGTCAATTAATATATTCACGTAATACACAAAAAATTAAATGATGCTGTGCTGAAGTATTTGGACAAAAAACTGAATGGAATTCAGTTAACTGCATAATTTCAACTAAAAACACAGAATGGAATCTAGGTAACACTATCTTCAGTAAGTCTGATATTATTGTTTTTAATTTTCTTAATATTAAAACGGATGCAGATGAAAAACTCACACACGACACAACAACAGTGAATTTTAAAAAAAAACATTGGTAAGACAAGTGTATTAATATAGAACTCCGTTTTAACCTGATCAGTTCGGGACAAAGTTGACAATGGATGGATGAAGATGGTCTCGGGGTCCAGGCTCTATTACGTTGATACTTTAGAACATGTATTCATTGCATGTAGTCACAAAACATGTCAATACGTGTTTACACTACATAGTGCATAGGTTTAATGTAATACCGTAATACTTATTAAACGTTAGAAACATCATCATTTCCAACTGCAGTACCAATGTTTGTGAACTCTAGAGCATGTTTGTGTATTCAACAAACATGTATTGCTGCAAATTTGGTATTAGGTTTTTCTTGAATTATAGTCCGTCCATAATAAAAATGAGTATATATATGGTGCATTTAAAATCAACAGAGAACAATGATTACATTTGCAGACAATACTGACCTGTTATATGCTATACTTCTGCATACTGTTTAGACTGTCAAATACATTTGAGCCAAACCATATGTCAGGATAAATTTAAACGCACTAATAGTAAACGATGTTTCGTCGAAGTCGTCCCATAGTTTCATAAACCCATACTCCATTTTTATGTTAAAAACGTATTTCAATATAATCTACACTCATAAAAATGAAAATATTCCGAATCTAACCAAAACAATAATGATATGATGATATCATGATATTATTATTTTGTTCTTAAATAACATTATTTTTATAGTAAAAACTAATCCGAGAAAACTTTGTGCATTTACTTATAAATATACAATGATGACACAAACCCTAACAAGTCTTTTGTTTAGAGTAAATTGATAATGTGTGTAATTAGAAAGTATTTTACTTTGATTACAACAAGCTAATTTACCGTTTAGACCGCATATCTTCATAATTAATGCACAACATATTAGCATGTATCCCTCAAATAACGCCATTTGTTTACAAGAACAAAACTTTGGAATGCTCTATTATACACACTCAGAAACACTAGCATTCTAAAGATATCAGACTATACCAATTAACTAAACTATAACAAGGAAGTTTGAAAACACGATTTACAAGATCTACCAAATTATTACAAAAACTGCACGAAGCTCCATTTCCAAAATCGATAATAAGAACCTAAATCCAATAAACACTACAATTAAACAAACGAGTTATTTGTGCTTATCAATAAGAAACGTAAATAGTTATTGCGTCGTTTTAATTATTGGAATAGTATGTCATTGCGATATCAATTACTTTTAAAGTCCCCAAACTAACTTAATGCTGATTTACTATATTTTGACGTTTCGCCTATTTATCAAATTTTGACCTAAAATCTCAGGACAGCCATATAGACGTAACAGCATACGTCTAATTAAAGGCTTTACTTTCTATGTTTGTGACTGCTTTTATTTAAAACAAAATGCAAATCCGTGTGTGCAAGTTTTCATTTATGCAAACTGTGTTCGGTTTGCCTTATAGCTTGTACAAATGGTATTGTCATGTTAGGTACCACAAAGTGTAACGGACTCGGTGGTACTCAGTGATCCTTCAATATTTTCCATACATTCACATTTATAATTTTAATTAGTGTACTATTTTCACATTTCGTTTGATTTGTTTTGTCTCGTCAAACAGGGTTAGTATATTAATATTTTAGTAATGTCGACCTACAGTTTCATTTTAACAACGGTACAACATATTGCTTTGTGAGTTAACTCAGTTTAAGTAATGGACACTTCAACCACTGAGGTTGATTAACATATTATCAATGCTATGCATATTTTCATTGACCGAAACTAGCGACAGAACTAATCGCGTTGGTCGAAGGAAATACCATATATTTGCAGCTGATGATGCGTTTTTAATGCTGTAGCAGCAGGAGTTGCAATGTGTTTATATTTATTTTTCGGATTTACAAGTCTGAACAAAACATCGCATCAAACAATCTGAAACTTAGCAATTGATAAAGTTGGTACAATTTCATTATATAAATCATACTTACATGTTGTGTGTGTTAGAACGATTAATATAATTTTAGGACCTGGTTCTTGCGCGCGACACTGCGTCTCACCATGCGTACCACTTCTTCCAAGTTATTTGAAAAGCATCCATGCTGGACAAAGATGTGCTCCGTACAAGGTGGTATGGATTGATTTCTTATATTTGAGCTTTGAGTTTGAACTGTGACCTTGACCTTGGATCTAGGGACCTGGTTCTTGCGCGCGACACTCCATTTCGCCATGCGTATTACTTCTGCCGAGTTATTTGAAAATCCATCTATGTTCCACAAATATATGCTCCGGACAAAGTGGAAACGGTTGGTTTCGTATATTTAAACCTTGACCTTGGACCTAAAGACCTGGTTTTAGCGCGCGACACTTCATCTTACCATGCTTATTACGTCTTCCAAAAAATCCATCAGTAACGTTGGATTTCTAATATATTACTTTTGACCTTTAATTGTGACCTGGACCGAGGGACCTGGTTTTTGTGCGCAACACTCCGTCTTACCATGCTTATCACTTCTGCCAAGTTATTTGAAAATTCATTCATACTGGGCAAAGATATGCTCCGGACAAGGTGGTAAGAATTGATTTCTTACAGTTGACCATTGAGTTTGAATTGTGTCCAGGACCTTGAACCTCGGGACCTGGCTCTTGCGCGCGACACTCCGTCTCACCATGATTATCTCTTCTTCCAAGATATTTGAAAACCCATCCATGCTGGACTAAGTTATGTTCCGGATAAAGATCGCCCGCCGCCCGACCACCCGCCCGAAACCGTTAAGTTTCACCCGTTTTTCAAACGGGCGTATACAAACTTACTTAAGAGAAGTATAACGTTATAATAGTGCAATTACATGCCTATTAACAACTATAGTCGTTACTGCGTGCCATGTTTTGTACTAAATTATTAAATTCAGGTAATGATGAACATTACTTTGCAAACATGACAATTGAACTTTTTTATTGGTGCAATGGCATACACATTAACCACTTTCGCACCTGCGTGCCAAAAGATAAACTGAAGTGCAATTCCTCGTATCGGCTATTTTTAAAACATTAAAAATAGGCACAACTTTCTGATAGTATGCGTAATTTGTCACGGATAAGGTAAATTGTTATTTGGTATAGCTAACTTAGTCAAATCAATAGTGGTAGCTGATCTAGATCATGCAGTAGTTCAGAATGAATAATTGAAATTATTGGCAGGGTAAGAACCTTTCTTACATGCTTACACTTTCTGTTGTCGTATCACAGTACAGCAATAAATATCCAATGTGCATTAATAGATGTAACTAAATATAGTCTTGGTGTAACTGCGAACCTTACTTCAAATAGCAATAAATATTTAAACATTGCAAGGAAAATGATGTTATGATTCCCTGTAGGCTATTGTGCTATGTTACAAGTTACTGTAGGTCTGTCCTTAGAAGCTATGATATACTGTTGGATTGTCGTTCTTATAACCACTTATTTTATAACTGTATGACTGAACTTTAATTATACATAAATTGAAAGGTGAGGGTAAGAATGAGATAGACCCATTTTAATAAGTAGTACGTTTATTTAACGAACCAACAAACGCGTTGGTTATCATTTTGCGGAGTTTACAAAGATTATGTTTGAACGTGCTTGTGTCTTATAATACTATTTATAAGCATGCATTCGATTACATGTATCTATTTTAATTTACGTTTAATACTCTCACATAAGAAAGAGTAGATATAATTAAGCTAAGAACGACGTGTGAGCAGTACAAAACTAAATTGTGATCGCTGATATTATTCTTCAGCGATCAATGTCTGAAAAAAGAGAGAGAGATAGAGAGAGAGAGAGAGGGGGGGGTTGGAGAGAGAGGGAGGAGAGAGAGAGAGAGAGAGAGAGGGAGGGGGAGAGAGAGTGAGAGAGAGAAAGAGAGAATGCGTATATTCAGTAGCAGGTGGTATGTGATGACGGGTCATATGATATTCCGATCTTTTTTCTGTAATAAATACATTTTTGTATTCAGCACAAAAATAAAGGTAGGCAAAAATCGCTTGGATGAACACTTTCGATAGTAATGTATCATAAATACACTAAGGGGAACCATGAAAAACATGCAATGCTCTGGCTCTAATTCTTGACAATAAGGATACCGCCGTTGCGATCAAAGTCGAATCCGCCTATAGGTTCCACCAAATCATCGACAAATGTCATTTAATTATATTTTGTGCTGCACTATAACCATTTCCCGTACCTCCTTCATAGCTCAATAGGCTGTATTGAAATATGGTATCCAGATCCATTTATGGTGGCTGATTCCTGCCATGTCGTTTTGGCGTGTTGGCGCCTTTGAAGGGCGCCAAAACGACAAAACGCCAGAACGACAAATACCTGATTTGTCGTATCGGCGCGCATATTTATCGTTCTGGCGTGACGGCATGTTGGCGACCTTCTAAAGCGCCAACGCGCCACAACGATCAAATAAGGGCGACAATACGACAAATGTGTACGCGCCAGAACGACAACACGACACTTAAATATCTCGTTATGGCGGTCCTTATTTGGCGTGTTGGCGCCTCAAATTTGTCGTTCTGGCGTTCTGGTGGATTTGAAGGGCGCCAAAACGACAACACGCCAGAACGACAAATAAGCGCGCCGATACGACAATTAAGATATTTGTCGTCCTTTCGTTTTGCTTGTTTCGACCAGCCATGTGTGAAAAGTCTGCACATGCTTAGCGAAAGGCGCCAACACGCCAAAACGAAAGGACGACAAATACCTTATTTCTCGTATCGGCGCGCTTTTTGGCGTCCTTCAAACCAGCCAGAACGCCAGAACGACAAATCCGAGGCGCCAACACGCCAAATAATGGGCACCAGAACGAGAGATTTATGTGTCTTGTTGTCGTTCTGGCGGGTACAAACTTGTCGTATTGGCGCTCTTACTTTGTCGTTCTGGCGTGTTGGCGCGTTGGAAGGGCGACAACAAGCCGTCACGCCAAAACGACAAGTACCTTTATTTGTCGTATCGGCGCATATATTTGTTGTTCTGGCGTGTCGGTGTGCTGGGACCCCTCAAAGGCGCCAACACGCCAGAACGATATGGCAGAAATCAGCCACCATATCAAATCATAAAAAGCAAACGTAATTTTATTTTCTGATGCTGATAACCGTACGTAATTTGACACAGATATACCTGTGTGTATGTGTACTATGGAAACTGTGTTAATATCGATTGATCATTCCCGCTTAAAATGCATTCATTAATGTAAAAGAGACCGAATCTGCATTGAGCATAAGATCTTATCAGAATGTATTATTACTATTTGAACACAGTACACATTTGAACAACATTAATACATATGATAAAAGTGTAACTTAAAACGAAATATTTATTTCTATCACGTAAACAACATCGCGTTATTTATATACTTAAAAGTTTCAATAACGCCAAAGCTGTGGCTTACTTTTATATACGTTTTTTTCGTGAAGCAGTAGGGTTTGGCAATGAAGACTGGTTGCAAAGCACTTCTGATATATATCAGCTAGAATAAACCACTGAGTAAAAATACTTCTCATATACTATCTGTAACTTTAGAGATCCGCAGTTTATTTGAATACCTTTTGAGCAAATCTGCCAATTTTCGAATGATGCGTATTGGTAACATAGTAAGGATCTGGTCAAGTTACTGAAATGTAAAGTTAAACATTACGCAGAAGTAAACTAACAAATTCATTCAAATATAGAAATACATATTAGAAATATGTACTCATTGGTATTTAAAATTGTTTACAAAACAACGTTTTCCAATGAGATCGTGTTCTTGTTCTCGAAACATATTGCTTTTGGGATTATTATTTTGGACACATATTTAAGCCTTATAGCGTATCATTTTACAATATGAATATTACGTGCGATACTAGTTTTATTTATCTAAATCTGAATTTGGTATGAAACTGAATATTTAAAATGTTTTCCAATTAAGGAAAGTTTATGATAAAAGCAAAACGATTAAACTTTGCAAACGCATCAATCTAAAATAATTTGAAGACAAGGAAGATGTATTATCATAACCAATCAGGATGATGATTGTGAAGTTGATGAGTGTAAAGATTTTATCGTTTACATCAAATTTCTTGCTTTTACGAAGATATTAATAACTCCAATAAATGTCAAATTGTGTTAGCATATACAGAACTACACAGACATCTTTCCAATCAGTATCAGGCAATAAAGTCGACACTGTTTCCATTGTAACCAATACCACTTAGGGTCATAAACATCTGATGGTGACAATTTGACTGTGAAGTTATACCTGACAAAAACAGATATTTTCCCTTTAAAGGTACCCAATACAAATATTGTAAATTGAAAGGCTTATTTTAAGTAAAATGTGAATGTAGTTTTGGAAACGTCTTTTTAATTTTCAAGGCAGCAAACGATATTTTAATGTTCAGTCCATTTTCTTTCATGAATATTTGTATATTATAGACTTGTTTATTGCCTGAAATAATAAACCACAATTCACGCCTGGACTTCATATCCATTGACATGGAGGCACGGAGTCAAAGGAGAAATCTCATTTTAGGCGGGATCCGTGGACAGAGAGTTAAAATTCTCAAAATGTGATTGCCCAATTATTTGCTGAAAATTTCAGAAAACCCCTCGTCCTCATATCCAGCGAGCACACAGCCACTAGAGGTATCACTGTGAACTTTCTGGACTACCAAGACACGGTTAATGTTCTCTAACGTGCCAACAGGTTAAGAGGCTCTCAGTTTGTCATTAACGGAGACTATTCAACGGAAATAACCGAAGCACGAAAAACACTCTGGCCAAAATAAAAATAAAAATTTTGCAAAAAGTAAACCACGAAACACAGTCTCAAAAGAAGTCCCTGCCAAAATTGTAATGGATGACACACCAACTATCAACGGGCATTTTGTTAACTTTGTAACAGACATGTCCCGTGTATTATTACAATGTCTTATTATACATTCAGAACATGTTTAAAAAAAAATTATCCTCGCAATATCGAATTTTATCACACTTCGCATTGTTATTTTCGACATAATATTGATACATGTTACAAGTGATAAGTATAAAAACGGTTTCAGAATCTGAAATCATCAGAATTGCTGAAATTGATGAAATAAATACTAAGAAAGATGATAGATTGTTTATTATAGCATCATTTAAATGGAGGTATCTGACGTGTATGTGTATGTCATTTCAACTCGCCCTGTAAAGTATTCCATTAGTCTGATTGCTGACGGTTGAAATCAATTCTAACTCAGATTAGATGTTCAACAGATCATCGACGTGTCTATAAATATGCCCTGTATGATGAGGAACAACGTAGTTCTATATGTATGTGTAAAATTATATCAGCTTCAATAATCAGCCTATCTTGCTGTGGCTTGCAAGTCTATTGCAGTATGCAACTTTGTCACGGAAACTAGTTTGGATGAACAGGTGCTATTTAGTGTCTTCCTACGTCTGACTGTCACCCTTTCATGCGAAGATATAAACAATTCATTAGCAGCGAAGTGCATTCAACACTGCTACTTCAAAATGTTTAAAACGATTGAAATCGTACTTATTAGCTATAAGCAAGTGTAAATCGCGTATGAAAATCACCAGATTTCCCGTTTGGAAAATTTAGTGACTTCATGTAAGTTAATGTAACAATCCATACGAAAACAAAAATGTGGAATCCCCATTAAAGCCGTTTTTTCTGAAGGTATATGTATAAGCCGATCTTGATAAAACAGGTAGAATATTCATGTAGATGAATTAGAATGAATGCAGGAACATTTGTGTGATGTTATTCAAAATGGTAGCCATAGGTTAAGAAGAAAATCATTGTGTGCAGTGAAGCAGAACCCACAGCAAAGGTTTGTAACAGGCCCAACAAACATTTGTCTGAAGGTTCATCAAGATTGACCAAGAACTGGTGAACATATTACATAAATACAAAACTTTTACGCAAATTATTAACGACGTCAGACCGCCCGTACGGAACTCGAAACCAGAACGCCCGCCCAAGCCCGGTTTTAGCCAATATATAAGCCGATATTTCTTCCTCAACAAATCCGGCTTAACGGTTCATGACCCTTTATTGCACCTTCGGTAAAAACCATCACATATAGACGCTGAGGTCGTGCGCGGTCTTAATTAACAACTTGAAAACAGTCGGAGGAGCATTTCGGCTCAATTTTCCAGAGGAGTCCGAATTAAAGTGGTTGCAAAGCAGAAATCCACGAGAATGTTAACAATGCGAACTAGATTTAAAACTGCGTTAATAATTAATACCGTCATAGGTAAAATATATTAGAAAATAAAACAACTACAAATAAATAAATTCATAAGTGAAGAAATAACTAAAATCATACCGACAACATATATGGTATCGTATGTATTGTCTTGTTCTATTGACATACCATCACGTTTATTACGTTTGTAATAATAAATTATAATTTAATGTTTACATAAGTTGAGTTGTTCATGCGATAACTGAAATATAAACCATAACTATTATATACTTTATCTAGTTACCTTTAAGGCTACATATCTTGAGAAATAATCCAAAGAATATTAGGGCTCGTCTATCAAAAATCGCCATTACTCCTTTTCCTCACCCGTATGATATTATTATATTTCTTAGTCTACAAGCAAACTTTAACAGAACAAGGAAGTAAAGAACGTCTTATTGTTGCATTTTTTATACAGCACAGGGCTACGATTACAAACCCGATTTAATATCGGATAAGACAAACTTAAACAAGGTAACGGGTATGAATGAAGCTCATTATACAGTCGAAACGCGATACTGCGAATCGCGATACTGCGAAATGACGGGATTCTACGAAATGACGGGATACTACGAAATAACGGGATACTACGAATAAGGCTGCCGGTGCAATCCGTTGCCCTTATAAGTTTAACTACAAAAAGATGCGATAGTAAGAATTCGCGATACTACGAAAGATGCGTTACTACGAACAAAATGTCAGGTCCCATTATAATGATTGTATTTAAATGTCAACGGGATACTAGGAATCATATTGTCACGGAGATTTCACACCATGTTATCGAAGAGTTCAACGTAGACAAAGATATAGTTGTTAACAAGTGTATTAACCATTTTAAGACACTTTAAATGATGCAGTGTGAGATTTGCGTTTGACAAAATTACTTTCGTAGTTGCCGATAATATGTCATTGCGAATTTGATTACTGTGCATGGGTTGATTTACTTTTTTTTTTTTTATAATGCAATACATGCACAATTTTAATGACACATGCTATAACTTTAATAAATGTGCTAAATTAAATGTTCCTTAACGACACGAGATAAGACTATTACGTTGATACCGTAATTTCCGAAAGATGCTATACTACGAAAGACGCGATACTACGAACAAACCAGTGTCTCCCGTGACTATTCATAGTATCGCGTTTCGACTGTATCACAAACTTGCAAATAATTGGTACTTCATTAGTTTGCAGTATGTGTTCATTTTCATAAATGATCAAACACTGTCAACGAGCAAAGTTACCTTGTAACCGACATTTCCCGTGTATGATTACAATCTCTTATTATACCGTCACAATATATTTTACAAAGCCTCAGGTTTTTAACCGCAATGTGAAATGTTTACACATTTCGCACTGTTGCAAACTTATTTTTAACGTTTTTAGTGGGGTTTTTTTCTAATAGAAGTGTTACGTATAACCTTATATAACGTTATCAGAATTCAATTGCCTTGAACTCGTCTAAAATTTCTGATATAAACATTGAACGAAGGGAACATTGATCGCTAGTATATACACCCATTGGCACTTCAAACAAGGCCTTTTATGATTGCGGTTTTCACAAAAATGACAAAGCCGATCGTTTCCAAATTTTGCACAGCACCATAATACACTATTTCCAATACAGGTATGATAAAAAAAATCGAAGGTTTAGTGATCATTTATATGTCCACGTGCTCGCATGGTGTCAAACCATATAATTGCACAATAAATCCTGGCGTAGGCAGAAATTCGATGCCGTTTATAATCAACGTGTTTAACAACGACATTGCAACCAAGAAAAAAAAAGTTAAATCAATTATTTCATGAAAAACTCCATCCCATAATGAATAACAATTTTTTTCCAAAAATGTCAATCATATGCAAATTAATCTGCAATTTTATACATTCGTTGTAATTAGATATCACGTGATTAACATTTAACTTATATTACACAAAGAAGCACGTGGTCAACTTCTAATCTGTTTGTGATATTACATAAATGTAAATTAATCAGTTAACAATAGCTAGTTAGGAGTATAAAATGTTAGTGGCAAAAGCTAGAAAGGGCTTCTGTGCATTATACAGGCCGCGCGCGCGCCATTGGTATGTAAGAGGCCGCATTCCGCGGACATATGCGTGGAGTAATTATTATAAGACAAATGTTCTCTTTATTTAGTTTGAAAATTATTAAATTAAATTATTTAAAGATCCTTAATGAAAATAAATGGAAAATAACGAACATATTTTTCTTAATTTCTAACAGTAAAATTGAATTTATTTCGTTGTCGCATTATTTTGAATCTTTGTTTTGATATTATGTTTTATTTTTGTTAGGTTTTGTATGAAAACGAAATTTCAGATAAAGATAATGAAATAAATCGAAGTCTTATATATTATTTTGTGCCTTAAAAATTCAGGCTAAAAATACAAAAGTCAAAGCTGATTAAGCAAAGGACTAGTTAGAAGTCCTTATGGGTGTATAGGTTAATTCTATTGTGGACATGAACTGCAGAATAAAATATCATTAAAGGGGTATATCGACGGTATTTCCCATAAATATAGACGTATATCAAATCATAAAATATTAACCTTTTTCTTAAATACATTTTTCTATTAGCCATAATATATAGATGGAATCGTTAACAAAAAAGTAAATACAAAGCTAAACAAAACTTGGAATACATGTTTCCAGCGGGATTCGAACTCACACCTACAAAATCTCGCATTTCAAAGGAAACTGCTGAACGGTACACATCACATAAATATATAGCCACAAGGCCATCGCATTTAACAATTTTTCAAAATTAATTCTTCGTAAATGCACTTAATTTTATATTGGCAATGGACCTTTGATACGCCCCTTTAAGATTTCAATTACGGTACTTTTCAAGAATATACTATTTTGTATTGTATGTGTCTTTGGTCAAAAACACTATAATTTAAGATCACCATACTATCAAAATAGAGGTAATGTTCAGATGTCTGGCGTGTGGCTTCAAGTTTATGTCAATCAAGGAAAATATTTGTGATTATCCCATGATATTTGTTTGGTTTTGTGTTTCGTCTGCTTGCGCGCCGTTATCACATATGCATGTTACATCTGCATATTTTGATCATTGTGCATAAAAGGACGTGAACATTATTTCAAGCGATTTACGATCCAAACTTTACCAGACTACGATGTTAATATAAAGAAACATGTTGGTATTTAAACACACTTTAAAATGGGTTGTTTTATAATGATAAAGAAATGTCGATTATAGTATGTATTAAATATCCGTGCATTAAATGGCAGTTATGCGTGTTTTAAAATACGTTGTAATGCAAGTATGCCAGTCAATATCGTCCGACACGTTCAATTGCGTTTAAGATGTTTTGCCCTTTATTTACTATCATCGATTGCACATGTTTGCACTCAAGTGTACTTCCGGCTCATGATAAATATTATGCTAATGATAAATTGCTCCATGATGATGTCATTCCTTTTAAAATTCCTTCTTGGAAGCACTGTCGTTGGCTGATATATACTGCAATAAGTTTGAAACAAAAAACATGTCCATGTATAGTCCATCTCATGTGACCAACGGAAATGTGTGATGTTTTCAAATTCAAACGTGTTCAATGTGTACAAATTAAATATTATCACATGGTTACGTTTGCTTTTATTCAACCAGTATAGTTTAAGAATAGCAATTATGCCACGCATCATATGACGCTGTTTACTAAATGTCTAAACACTTGAGAAAGATGGTGTAAAACATTTAAGTCACGTTATCTCACTGTCTATTTCGCACGGGCCATTGCTTCCCATATCGTTGACGGACAATACCATAACGACCTGGTCCATGAAGGTCCATTGTCGGCATTGAAGAGGTACACAATATATACTTTTGTTGGTAATGATGCAGCGTTAGTTGTTGAGAAATGTGACGATTTCGATTTTGATCAATACTGGTTAAGTAACTTTTGAACACTCTAAGTCGTTTTTAATTGAGCAATAATTCGGTGTAATTTGTTAAACAGTGTAACAACACCTGCCGATGAAAACTAGTTATACTTTAATTCATATGCCTAACACTATAATGATGTTGTTATAAAACGTTTCCCGTGTACACATTTTATGGCATGGACATCAACAATTGTTTGCACACCTCCTCGTTGTATAACATCAGTTGATATTAACAATATATGCTGAAGAAAATAAATAGGGCTATACGATATATAGTTTATTATCTAATGGTTGAAACGATTAGATGCAGGAGAGATTTAATCTAGTGTGTTGATAGGTCAAAAGATTTACAGAAGACAAAAACACATAGACCGTTTCTGTTGTTTTCATGCCTTGTCAGTAACAAACGGTGTGTACATTTCTTTTATCAACTGCTATTATTTAATGAATCAGTTATATACACAATGTTAATTTTTTAAATCGTATTGTACATGGGTGTTCGGTGTTTTCTTAAGTTTTTGTTAACACACTGAAAAGTAAAATAGACAAAACCAGTTGATTCGATATAATTGAACACGCATTGCTATTTACTTGTTAGCTACAAAAGCTGAAAAGTGTGTTGGCTTTAATGACTACTGTGTGCACTTGTATTATTTACTGATGTTACGAACACAATTTAAAGTCATTATGATTTGTACCACTATTGTATTTTACCTAGCATTGTACAGTAATTAATATGATTTTTTTCTGTCTTCTTTTTCTCGAAACATACGGTGACTCTGTGTTTTTTCTTTGTTTTATAGTAAAAAGCATACTATTAGAATTATTGGTAGTTTTATGAAACTTTTTTTTTTCTTTAGTCAAAACTGTTCTTTATCAAATAATAAAAACAATCCCGCATAACACTGAATAACTATGCTGTTTTCGGAAAATACAATTATAATGTGTTTGCCAACTTATTATTTTCTTACAATAACCCAGAACAAAAACTATGTAGTCGTTTTAATTAATCATGTTTATATCATGAACATATATTTTTAGAGCCAAACCTTGAATTCAGACTGTATTGTATGATATTTCTTGGAATGTACGATACTTAATTAAATGTGCGGTTTACTTCGTTAACAAACTTTTTTTTTTAAAAGCTCACCTCATTTAAGTGTACGAACGTTTCATAGCTATAACCCTATGGTTTAACAGTGTGTTATTTCAGAGTCAAATGTTCCAATGTGATTATTGGACTACGTAAGAGTATAATTGCTATAGGAACAGGCGATGCTTGCACAATTCAAAAAGGTAGACTAATTCGCCGCTTTCAATGTAAGGTCAAAGTATAAGTCAAATCGCGGAGGCATAAATGTATGTAAGTAATATGTAATGCAACGTTCTTAGTCATGGTTATTTATCAATAAAAATAAATCTAACCGAGCTGTTGATGTATCACGAGTTCAACTAGCGGTCACGATTGTTGTTTAATCTCCAGGTCACACACTAGTATTGTTATTCCAATGTGTAACTGAAAATGCTTCTCAAGCGATTATTAAACATAATTAAATATTGTGTATAGAGCAAATTGGTTTATTTTCAAGCAAACAACATGAAATAAAATTAACGATTGCATTTGGTTTATAGACGGAAGGTACACTGGCCAAGTGTGCAAGTGTTTGTACTTTTTACTACTGGTGGCAGCTGTTTATATGTCTTCATATCTTCTGTTTATATTTCTAAAGCAGGCGGTAATATGACACACCGTATTTGGAATATAGACACTTTTAATGTTATATATCAAAAATATTTCATTTTTGTTTTTAAATAAGGATTTGATTTACAGATTCTTACTTATATTTAAACATAGTGCACCTTACATATTAGACGAATCAATTTCATAAATTTGTTTCCTCGAACGTAATGTGATTAAACTATATTGAACACGCGTGTGCACTTTAGGTAATTGGTAATAATTGTTATATTTAAAGAATCAATAAATTACATGTTTTATATTTATATCATTAAAAAACACTGACATATTTTCGTGTAGACAACCAAAATGTTTAAATAACGTCGATCAATTTTAATATGTGTTGATATAAACATTTAAAACGAATGCTTTATGCCCAGTGGCATCAATAGTGAAAAACTCCATTGCGTTCAGCGCTGTGATTACAATAGTATTACCAAACAGCACGGGATTGGATACGTTAAATCCGCAGACAAAAACTTTGAAATAGTGAAGTGAATTTAAACTATGATATTTTAAAATGTTTCAAGCGATTGAAATCGCACTCTTTGATTAGTAGTAAGTATATATTGCGCATGAACATTCCCCAAATTTCCGATTGGGACATTTTTGCACAGTAACAATGAGAATCGAAAAAGGAATTCTGCAACTACCGATTTGATATAATAATATTTATACTAGGAACTAGTCGCATTTACCACGCAAATGCATTGGATTAAAAAAAAATTAAAAAGGAATTAAATAAACATAGGCTTTATGTAGACGTTTGAAACAAGTGCAGTATTAAAGTACAATGAAGATCTCTAGAAAATAAAGGTTTCAACGTCAATGCTTCTCGAAATTCCCATTGCAACAAACGAAGTAATCATGCACAGTTCAAAAGTATAGATTACTCAATTATATTTTTGAACTGAACAAATAAGCAGCTCGAATGTATAGTGCGAAAGTATTAACCAATATGAATACGGTAAACAATGGTTGAACAAGCTTTTTTAAGAAAAGGCTTTCCTCGATACGCGTGACAAGTGTTGTTTATACAGAACAACGATTTAAAAGTGATTATTTTCTGCTCAGCTTTGAAAGTTCATTTGCAGCGCAGGAGGTAACACTGTGTAAGTCAAGAGTTGAGTTTTGCACATTCATGTTTAATAATATGAAACATTTTTTTATGTATCGCTGTGTGTTATTGATTTGTTTATTGATTTTTGGAATCACTGGACGGTATCGTTTTTTATGAATCATTTAATTATCTTACTATTATTTGTGATAATACAAAAAATCACAATAATTCATTAAAATTTATTCAACATTATGCATATGCATTAGAAAAAAATCTGAAAACACTTCGATACAGGCCTGGTATCGACCTCCGCCAATTCCGTTGAAATGCCAGTGCTTTATCCACTTGACTATTAAAGACGTTCGCAACAAAAAGAAAATAATTGGGTTAATTTCTCCTTTTGCTTCATTATTTCTTTATTCTTTATAGGTTACAATACACTAATTTCAATCAATAAATATAAATCTGTGTAAGTCATTAAGTTCCAGTCAATGGTTAAAAGTTCATAAAGCATTATAATTATCAACACCACACGTATACAACGTATTGCCAAACAAATTCGTTAAAAAGAAAGATCCATTAAATATCTTCATTATATTTTGGCAATTACTACGTTGTTTACGTAAACACGAAACACAAAAAAGGCTACACAGGTACCCAATTTAAAGACCAATAGTTCCCAAACAAATTCGGTGACCCATTCTTTTTATTAATGTTTTGATGTAAGCATACATCGGTGCATGTATGTGCGAAAATTTAATAAAATCTGTCGTTTGGAACAAAATATATTTATGCATAATAAATGATGTTTCAAAAGGTATTATTAATACCCATTTGACCTACTTAATGTCAGACCAAATTCATTATTTTAACAGTAAATATAAGTAAATCGTTTTTTATGATCAAAATACACTTGTATATTGCCAAATAAGACATGTGAAAACATAACAGTTGAAAGAACCATAACCTTGTTTGAAAAAAAGCTCTCCTACATATACTTAAAACATTGATAACAAAGTCCAAACTGAAAAAGTTGCTTCGACAGGTACCGTATTCAAAACCTAATATTTCCGGACAAAGGGGGGTGACCCCTATTTTTTAACACTGTTTTAGTTTCAGTATACAATGACACATGTATATGGAATTTTTTAACAAAACCTGTCGTTTGGAACAAAAGATATTTGAATATTTGATTATTAATTGATGTTTTCAAAGGCATATTCAATGCATAAATAACCTCATTAAGTGTCCATTAAAAGTCATTTTTTAAATGGTAACTATAGATAAAAGGCGTTGTTTCATTCAAAACAAAGATGCATTTAAAAATCTCCGTCCTTGTTTGAAAATGAACGCTTTATATAATTAAACATTGCTAGTCACACAAACTGAAAAGGGCTTCGACAGATAGCGTATTTAAACCCCAATATTTCCGGATCAAGGCCGGTGACCCCTATTTTTTAAGACTGTCTTAGTTTTAGGATACACTGACACATGTTTCTGCAAATTTTTAAGAAAATCTGTCGTTGGACAAAAATTTAACGAAATTGTTGCGAACGTCTTTAAAGCTGGCGTTATCATGGTGCAAGACATGTTCATGAACTTAACAATTTACATGGCCCATTGAACTCAAATTAAAATTATGACGCATTCTTTGGTTGATCGGTTCAGATAAAAATAGCGCACTCAGTCAGTGTATAATGTATTCATATTGGACAGGTTAAAATTTGTGCACTATAGTTAGAGGATACTCAAACTTCTGTGCGCAGCAAATATTTGCGTGTTGTCCATGAAAATGATACATTTAAAAATCAAATACTTCTCACTTTGAGTAAGCGATTTCATGTTAGTTTCTTATTGTAAAAGTTGAATAGCTCATGTTCCTTCCATATGCTTACGCTAAACATATAGACGCCAAGCTCATGCGCGGCGTTAATAAATAAAGAGTGAACGGTTTCGAATTCCGAATTTATGTTCCATAGGAGTCCGGATTAAAGTAGTTTTATAGTACAAACTCACGATTGTGTTAACAATGGACCGATTCGGGATTTGCCACCAATAGTTTAAACTCCTCCCCAGCTATTGTTAAAGGATAAATTTCCATTCATCAAAAAAGCACAAATTTTACCACGTGCTCATTTGAATATCCCAAACATATTGCACGTGCTCTTTTCTTTGAAACAGTTAAACCGCTAAACACGTGATATCTAAGTGCGTCGATTGGATAACATTGCAGATTAATTGGAAAATGATTGACATTTGTGGAAGCGTCTATACGAACTTGATTAAAAAACATACGTACTAAGTAAATAAAATAGCTACAAATAAATAAATACATAATTCAATAACTAAATAAAGCAGACCGACAACACATGTTTTCGTATCCTTTTTCTTGCCTCATTCTGTTGCCATAGTGTCACGTTAATTGCGTTATCAATATTAAATATTAATTGTATTATTAATATTTGGTATTTGTTTAGTTATTTAGCCAGAACTGAAAGGAGAAAGGGCCGATTTTGGCCTCATTTTGAAAATTAACGAAATTTATATCACTGAATAGGCTATTTTTTCCATTTTTAGGATGTAATATTTTAAAAATCTTACAACCACACATATGTTTACGCT
This sequence comes from Congeria kusceri, assembly GCA_027627225.1. Lineage (NCBI taxonomy): Eukaryota > Metazoa > Mollusca > Bivalvia > Myida > Dreissenidae > Congeria > Congeria kusceri. Next base: position 59,452,308 of record CM051025.1, on the reverse strand, counting down.
ACAATGTCAAACACGACTACTGTATAGGCGTTCTGACGTAATTTGACGTTACTTTTGGAGTCGTGGTGTATTTGTTGGCGTGCCGTTGATGCTTACTACTCGACTAATTACAAACACATCCGTCCAAAAATTCAACTCGTGTTTAGAGATACAGATTATAAAAATGTATTGCATGTAAAAATAACGAATTTGTGTTGTTGCATGTTGAAAAGTCATTGATTTGCAATATTACATGGAAAATTCAGCCTTTTCCGACATCCCGCATTTTAAATTAAATTAAGTTGTTGTGTTTTTTTTTTTTTTTTGACAACTCGGATCATTCTAAAGCAGGCAATTATATAATATTTAATTAAATGTTTTCATGTCTACTTAATGATTATTAACTCACTACACATATTCCGACCTATGCTTCAGTATAAATAGCTACTAATAAAAATACGCATCTAGGTACTCAACCATAAAATCGTAACTTTAAAAGAGTTCGCATATAGTTTGAATGTAATTTCTTTCTTGTTTCTCCTTATTTTCACAAAAATATTGTTTATATAACACGAACCGCTAGAGGAAACTTAATTAAATTCCTTAAACTCATAAAATTCCTTAAATATGTGGCTTATTCATTTATAATTTACCATGTCTTAACTGGTTTAAACTCTGTAAAGAATTTAGGAGGTCTTTCGATATGTGCCCATATCTCCAGATCTACAAACTGGATAAACGGTTGTAGTGATATCAAGTACTCATATATTACATTGAAGAATTATGGCCTCATCATTAAAACTGGCAATCGTAAATGGGATAGTCAACTCAGGGGCTTATATCTTTGTGTGTATTAAAAAAAATCACTAAAGTGCCAATTTTTGTATTGTTATTTTTTTTAACTACACATAAATTAGTGAATTCTATTATATTTCAGTACACAGTAGTTAATAATAAGTTGATAACTAATAAACACTAAGCACAATGTCTTTTCCAAATGGAATAAAATGTTAAAGTGTTGTTGTTTTTTTAAGTTAAGGAAACAATTTTACTTAAGATGTTTCTGGAATATGGCCCCAGATCATCTCTTGCTCTCATAACTGTTTCGTACGAAATGCACACATTAATCTCAGTGTGAACAGTGTCCGACTTTATTGGCCGAGTCCTGAGTTTCTTTGCAATTGTACACTATCTGCTGAGTGTGTAACCACGTTGCAGGCAATATACTGTATTTGAAAGGACGTTCGGTAGAGGTGTATGGATTGTATCTGCAACGTAATTGTATGTGGTAAGGTAAAGCATAATGACGCTTTAATATTTTCTCTTCGGTTTCTTAAGCATTTTGAAATAAAATACAAATGACAATATTCAAGAGAAAGTCAGTAAAACAGAAAATGCTGCGTAATAAGTAATAAAAAAAATACATCCATTAAATTTGCACCTACATATTATCTTTAGTGTACGCATATTAAAGCGGTAACTTGAAAGGAATGAAATGCATCATCGTTTCAAACCGGCAGATTTATTGCTCAATAACATGTAAATTGCATATGAAATTGCTACTAGGTACTTATTACAAGTTTTCTTATGTAAATTTTATGTATGCTTTCGTTCCAACTGCGTTATTTTATGTGTCCTTCAAATCGAATTTAAACTTTAAATGACATTCCTGATCTTGCAAGCTAAAAATGTCAATTTGCAAATATGTGAATAGGTCCTTTATTGTTCCGGTACTTTCACATTTCATGTACATGATAGAGGCCCGAGATAGGGAAAATTACCTGCAAAATGGACATACACACGGGCGTACATTCGATTTTGCCCTAAATACGCCTACTGCTCACGGATTGTCGTTATCACCCTTTATAATGTTAAATGAACAATCGAAGAAAATATGCTGCAATGTTGTTAAACTTCATGAAAGTTTGTCAGTAACTTTCATTACCGCATTCATAGTATTAGAGTAACACGACCCGCATATATACCTATCCCCGAATAGTTCAAATACTTGTCCAACTATTGTTAAAGGATTAATTTCCATTCATTAATATCACAAACATAAACACAAGTTTATTTGAATATCACGAACTTTACCACGTGCTCTCTTTTGTGAAATAGTTTAATTGCTAAACGTCTGATATCCAATTGCAATGATTGGATCAAATTGACGATTAATTGGAATATGATAGACATTTGTGGAAGCGCCCATTATTTGCAGGACGGAACAACGCTTTCTGTATGTTTATCACGTGCACCACGTGCTTAACATCAATAAGCTTCTTGGTCAACATTGGATAGATATAGAGCATTATTGCGCATTGAAACATGACCATGTTCTCGATTAATCTTTTTCCCGAAAAAGGTAAAATACATATAAGAAATGACAACTCACTGGTACAGTATATTTACACTGTACCCATTGTCTATAGTTAATCGTTGTCGATGAACTTTGGCGCCGGTACTTCGGCGTACGTAAGAAATCGCAGGGGGTGGGGCGGGCTAGGTCGGGTATGCTTTACTGAAGTTGATGTGTGTCTCTTACCAAATCGAGCGAGCGAAGGTCCAGATGTTTTAGGGGGGCGACCCCACCCCCTCCTAGATCCGCTAGTAAAGTTATATATATATATTACCATTTTGCTAGGTTAACTTTTGTTTATTAAATAAAGAACTTATGACTCTACAATTAGCAGTATAGACAACATCATTCAATTAATTATTTAACAGTGTATATATCATGTATATAACATATATAACATGCGGTCTATACGAATGATACTAATTATGGTGACAGCTGATTTAGAGGTTTCGCGAAGTCTGATATATGAACACGAATGCGGACTTAAAAACTAACTGTAGAACATAACCTACATATTGAGCAGAGCTAGACAGTTAATTTCAAAATGAAAGCGATGTATTTGGATTGATTTATATATCGATCAGGATCATAATAAAATTTAGAAACTTTTTAGAATAGTGGAAGATACTGTTGGATTTCCCGACCAAATATTTAGAAAGCAAGTGTATTTTTTTCGTACAATATCAACTTCTGAGACTTCTGATTGGGTAGAAAATTGGGGAAAACACTAAGCATGAATAGTACTTACTAGTATTTGAAGAAGCATAACAAAGTGACGAAATACGTTTAAAACCTGCGGGTGTGTGTTATTTTAAGATTAATTTGATGAATTGTAAATCGCCACCTTAGAATGAAATAGAGGACATTTTTTGGTTTCGGTAGAATATCGATTTTAAATTCATGAATGATCATAGAAATTTTTATTTTCACGAGTTGCGCAGCCACGAGTGAACATTATATTTTCTATGATCACGAGTGAATCAAAAATCGATATTCTAACGAAACCTACACATTTTCTTTTTATTTTATGCTTTTTACGCAGTTTCGTTACATTTCGTGTGCTATCTAAATGCGTTTAATTTTAAAAAAACTTGAGCCCGGCATAGTTGACGGTTCATTTTATTTACTGTATTAAATCGGGAACCAGTGAGAAACAGTGAAAATTACCGTAGTGATAATTTTCACTGTTTCAAACAGGGAATTGCCAATTTTATTTCACTGATAATTAGCTATAAATCACTGAAAAGCATGAAATAAAAGGGTCTATCTGTTTCTTTAACACTTGTAAGATAGGCCCTTTTCATTCTAAGGTGTAGAAATGTAGTTTAATCTTAAAAAAACTAATTCTTTTAAATATAAATCTTAACCTCATACAGTTTATATATAAATTGGTATGCCCTATCAATGATGTGGGGGCATATAGGGTTGGCCCTGTCCAATTCTGTACTGTAAGCGCTACGCCACTACAATTGTCATAGGTTAGGTATGTGACGTAATAGAATAGTCACAATTTTTGGAAAATAACTTCTGACGTAGATCAGTAAGAATCCTCAATCTTTAAAAACAAACACGATTCAATGTGTTAGAAATTATTATATAAAAATGTTTTCGACGAAAAACTTATAAGCAAGACAGTATTATAAATCTAAAGAAGAAAATTATGGAGTATAATGCCTACTGTACAGTATGTACATGTGTGTCCTGGTTCAAATACGTTGTATTTCGAGCAACATCATGCCTTATGGAAAATGGAATATGGCAGTTCTGGTAAATACCGTATTTGGAGCTAGGAAAATCACATAAATTGGAAAGAGTGTAAAACTAGTATAGTGTGTTATGATTATGTTCAAATCGAACATAAGTTGATGCATGTTGGATTATTGATATATCAAATCAGGTAAGATTTTTTTGGCTATTAATGCGTCTAGGAAGTATTTACTTTAAAATATATGCCTATAATGCTAAAAAACGGTAGATGTATCTACCTACAATGTTCTTTATTGTTTGATTTAGTAGTAATAACATACGGGGAAAAAATTATCGACACAGTTGAATGCGTATTTAAACAGCCGTGTTCTGTTGGATTACTGGTGTTAAGTGCATTAACAAAAGACGGAAAACTGCAAGTGTAGCGATATCATTGAGCCACGAATGACAAGTTGCTTACTAATCAATTAAGAATATCAGTTAAAAGCCTATTTCCCCGAATGTCTAAATTAACAAAAGTTTATTTTTAACCAACAGCGCATGCGAGTACCAAAACGATAATAACACAACAAAAAGACTGATTTAAACTACATGTCTCTTTGAAAAATGGTTGTGGTACTCACATGCGCTGATAGCTAAATTTTACAACAAAAGTGATGAAATTGACAGAAATCGTTGTTTTCGAAGAAACGCTCGCTGTTTGAACGTTCTTCGTGACGTCATACGTCCACGCGATGGTTCGACATTCATGTCAACGTCAAGCGCACGTCATTTTCTAACTACATACATGATTGGTATTGTTTGTGAACGAAATTAAAAAATCGTCAATTTTATGGGCCAAAATCGGCCCTTATCGACCCTAGTCCTTTGAACAATAACCATTATATTGCTGATTTAGTTAATTAAGTTACCTTTAAGGGTGCATATCTTGAGAAATAATCCAAAGGAAATTAGGGTTTGTCGATCAAAAACAGCCATTACTACTTGTTGTCTCGCGTACACACAAAATGCTATTAATCTTTTTCTTACTGTACACTTTAACGGAACAAGGAAGCGAAAAGGTAATAAGAATGTAAACATGCAAATTTGCTATACAGCACAGTGCTCCGATTACATAACCGATTAAATATCTGGTAAGACAAACTTTAACAATGCAACGGGTATGAATGAAGCGCATTATATTACAAACTTGCAGAGAATAGGTAGTTCATGGGCATGTAGTTTGTATTCATTTTAATAAATACCACCAATTGTCAACGGAAAAATTTACCTTGTAACCGACATTCCCTGTGTACGATTACAAATCGTATTATAACGACAGAAAATATTTTACAAAGTCTCAGTTATCTTACCGCAGTGTCGAATGTTTAAATAGTTCGCACTGTTGCAAACTTACTGTAATCGTAAATATTTCTTTCTAATAGAAGTTATATAACTGGTTCATAATTAAATTGCTTTGAACGCGGGACACATTAACTATAAAACAAGACGTAAGATGGAGTTGTCATTAAGCTATCTGGCGTTTGTTTAAAATTATTAGTTTTGTTGTTGTTGTTGTTGTTTTTGTTTTTTGTTTTGTTTGTTTTGTTGTTGTTTTTCTCAAATCTTGCTGTAAATAATTCCCTTGACCTAGTTTCGAACAGTGGAAATCAATTCTAACAAATGATTGATTTTTAACAGGTCATTTGCATTTCCATGGTTATGTTTACACGAATGCCTATATGTTGTGGCAAATTATAATTTTCTCCATGATTATGTCATTTCGATTAAACTTCCTGTTTAGAAGATCAGTCGTTGGCTACAATATGCTACAACACGCAACAAAACATTTCGATTAATAGTCCCTCTCATATGACCAACGGGAATTTGTCACATGGTTTCACATTCCAAAGTGTTTAATATAGGGATAATACAACTTGTTGAGGTCATTAACGTCCACAGAGACCAGATAAATGGCTTAAAGCCATTAAAGCTATTAATTATACCTATTACCAGGCCCCGTTTAATCGAGCTGGGATTGCACTACTTAAGAGACCCATACACGTTCAATAAAATGGTCAATAATATGGTCAATGCATGGACTTGACAATTGTATTACAGTGTGTGGGCTACATTGAAGATTGATGCGATATATTGAGTCAATTCAGAAATCGCAGATATTTATCGAGAGTCTATCAATTATATGGCTTTAGTGTTATTATGTATCAATAATACGGTGCAATATTTAATTGTTGGTATAAAAAACCCTCAAGTGCGGTTATAGGCCGATGCATTGAAATATTTTTCGTTTGCATTAAATGAGTTGTGATCTGTACTCGTTGTTTTAAACTATCTCTGCTTCATGAAAGGTACTTGGATTTTACATAATAACAATGTTTTGAAAATACTGAATGGCATTTTAGTAGTTCCATATTTCAACTGCCAATTCTCCCAGTACTTTTATTTTCTTGTTAATATCTTCAAAGTCAAGCACATAAACATAAAACTACAATAGGATCCATCCTTGCCAGACCAGCGTTCAAATTAAATTAAACAAAATGTTGAGTAAAACATTTAAACAGTATGTGGCATAAAATGCATGTCAATTTTATTGAATCAAAAAATTGACCATAAAATTGAAAGTGTATGTGCCTCTTAAGTTGCTATTTGTTTTAGTGTTTTCCTCGATTCGAAATTAAAAATTGGATTATACATGGATTTCAGCGTGATATCGACCATAAGTACGAACTTGCAAGCGTTTAATATTGGACAATTAATAGTAACAATAGTAACAAGGAGGGCCGGTTAATAACGCGTAAGTAAATCATGAAGCCGGTCGTTATAGGCGCGTGATTTTACTAGATAATACACTTTTATAACGATAGCCGACAACTTTTTTTTCGTTAACACACACATATAACTGACTGAAAACGGTCTTTGTTTGTTATAATTCATATAAATTAATTATCCTAACACAGTTACGTTCGGTCTTATCTGACCAGTGTATCACAGGACGCTGTTTACATCATGTGTTAAAATGCACTTCATACAGGCATTTAGAACGAATGTATTAAACACGTTGTCGTGCGATGAGGTTAATATATATTTACAAGTGGGTGTATTGTGATTAATCCTGAGCTAAGTGTCAGGTTTGCTGTGCCTTTAAACCGGTTTGAACCCCCCAATGTTTTGCATTGACTATTCCAAGGCAATAACCCCAGTTTTAATCATTTTTATGTTTTGTGTTATGTTGTGCGTATTACCCTATATTGTATAGACAATTGGTAATTTGCCTTAAATAAATGACATACGGATGTTAATAAGGATTTTTATCCTGCTGATGTCTCTGGACTTTCAGTATTATTATATTTGCTATCTCAATGTCTATTTGTTACAGGTCATGACTGCCTCGACCTGGTCCATGATGGCCCAGTGTTGGCATCCAAAAAAATACATACATGTAGAACAAGATATACGTTTACTCTTAATATTTCAGCGAAAGTTGTATGCTGTAGAGTATTTGAATTTTATTTAAGTAACTGGAACACTGAATTTGTTTATGTGTGTACATTTTGTTTATTAAATACTAAAATCATAATTATGCCTGACAATAAAAGAGCAGGTACAAGGTTTTCAAAACGACAATACTGAGACAAATACCAGCAAGTATTGTTACAACTATAGTATTGTGCTAGTGTGGTGCTTTAATAAATCTATTTGACACACTTAAGAGCCTGCTTCAAGTTATAAAAACTAGATACATTCATTTATTATGAACGTTTGTAAGCAAATTTTGTTGTATACTATTGTATCTTCTGCAAAAAGTGTGTATTTGGAGATATGGCAAATGAATGTTGTATAACAATTACGTCACTAACTAACGCTTTATGAGTATGTCCAACTATTGACCTCCGATTGGGCATGTGCTCAATGACATTTGATCAAAATAAATCCTTAACAAATCACCATCACGCTGTTATTCTCATTTCAATTTTTATTTATGAAAGGTGAAGACGAATACATAAGGTAGATGTTAATTATGTCGCTTGGTTTCTGTGGCTCCGTATATGTTGACACATGTTGAAAAGACTAGCCGATCATCTGTGTATTGGCAAAGTTAGCTAGGAATATGTAGCATGAGTTGTGAGTATTTCTTATTGTATACATAATTATTTAATGTTCTATTATTTACACTAAAATTATATGACAAGTTTCATTCCATATTTCGATATGCAAATTTGCATTCCGATTGTTGCCAAATACCGACGAATGCTGGTGTTGATATAAAACGGATTCTGTTTACACGGGGTACTACACTGGTACGTAAACACAAAACGTTTGTGTGCGATACCAAAGTGCAAATCTGATCAGTCGTACATGTATAGCATCAGGTGGTAAAACTGATATATGTTAGGATAAATGCATAAGACTAAATAATACAGTATACATTAACTAATGTTTGCAACTGGTCATAATAGAGATCCGCTGAACTGAAATGTGAATGGAGCTCATTGTAAGAATTCACTCAAAAGGACCCAAACATCTAATCAGTTAAAATACTTAATGAATAGCACGAAGACTGCACATGATGTGACTTTGATCCGTAACTGCGAAAGTAATTGTGTCGATAACGTCATTAAATTAACGAGTCAGTAGGAACAGAACTCATTTGTTTACAGTTTATGATTTGTCACCTGTCGTAGAAATTTCAAATTATGACTAATATTGATCTTGCTCATTATTATTCGCATCCCCTATATGCTTAATATGCATGATTCTAATAACTATTTCATTGTATGCATGACACTAATAACTACTTTATTGAATGATCGTACAGTTTATACTTAATATTTTTCAGAATTCTATTTGTTACAAGTTTTAGGTTCGTCTTATAGCATAATAAACCTATAATTTACCCGTGTAGTATTTCACATCCACTTGTATTCTTTTTTGTGATAATTAGAGCTAAAAACTTGTGGGTGTACGTTTGCATTGCAAAGATCTGTTCTATTGTTAAGCCTATTCAGTTACTGTCGCTTACCGATTGTAGCAATACTATTACCAACAAGCCTGGTAAATGATATGTTGCACATGCAGACAACCTCCCAACAGCGAAGTGCACTCAAATAACACTAATTTTAATCACAAAACATGTAAGTGTAAATAAAAATTAACCTCATAGCATCGCAATTCAAATTAAACAGCAATAAAAGAGAATATTATTCAATTTAATTACCATTTAATTTAATTACTCAATGGCTAGATGCACACCAGAGCAGCAGAATTGCAACTTTCTGAGGCACGATAAAATGAAACAAAAACCAAGTATCAACTACATCTCGTATTTTTTTAAAAAGCTTTAAAGACATTGTATCATATAGTTCAATTTTCAGATCATCGTTATGTAATTTCAGGAAGAAGCCGTAATGTTGGGTGTAAACAATCAGATTTACATAGCTTTGTTGCATATGTTTATTTTACCACAATATTTAAACACTACATAAGGTATTGACTTGGTACTTGTAATAAACGTTTGACGTCAACTCTTGAATCAGACTCAACATTCTCAGTTTTGCATGTAAAGTTCTGTTAACGTTTGCACTTTCATTTTACACTGCAGATTTGGTTCAAAAGTATTATACTAGTAACTTCAAAACTACTAATTTCAAGTTCAAGTTTTTTTTTCAAGAGCTCTATCACTTCAAAATTACACACAAAAAAACAACATCAACATTTAATATATGAAGCATTACCATCTAATTCTACATTACATACAACAATGCACATAACTCATTTTTTTACAGATGAACAATGAAAAACGATACTTTTTTTTGTTGACTTTATATATCACAATGTCTTCTTTACAAATGGTAAAGATTGTACTAGGGTATATATGTTGTATTTCACTAAATTTACTACCTATATTAATAAACAACCCTATATTTCTAGTTAATTCCAGTTATTTTCAGTTAAGTTTGTTTGAAAACTATGCTCCAACCGAAATACTTCGGATAGTCGAGATTGGTCTTTATGATAATCTACTTATACCATGATATATTGCTAGTTACGTCTTACGTAAATAACTGCTAGTTACGTCTTACGTAAAGAACAACAAACTGTAGGAAAACTTACCTAAATTATAAAGGAATGCATTGAAGTACTCCAAAATCATTAAAGAATAATTTATGCACTCATGTACTCACGAGGCGTCATTTGTAGACCTTCATAGTTACCAGCTGCGTCCACAGACGTCGTATGTATTTCCTGGATTACTTACATCAAATTAAATACTTATAAAAGCAATGCAGAAGTTATATTTTATTCATAAAGTCTGTATAATTATGCTTTGAAAATTAAATACGAATAAAGTGTTTAATCCTAAGTGTAATTGGTGCAGTGGTGTACAAACATCGCCAGCCTCTCAAATCCTGTTTTTCTTACCGGCGTTTTCTTCCGGTCATGTATATGGCCAAACCCAAGATATTGCAGACTATAAGAAAACCAAATAATGATGAAATGGCAATTATTAGGCCTAATAGCACTGTATTAATAGCTCGCTGTATTGTATTATCACCGCTTAATGTCTGCACTGAAAAAGAAATAGTTAAAATAATATATGAATTAAGAATCAATATTATGGACAAAAACGTTCACATGTCTTACCCATGACGTTGAACAAAGTGCGAAACCAAAACATTATAACACTTAAAAAGAGCATTCGTCTCATATTACGTTTGCATATGCTGATGCTTTGTATATTAATATATCTATACGCGTGTCAAGATAAAAGCCCATGGGACAATACTTACGTGTACATAATTCATTTTCCATTGTCACACGTTTGATTGTAGTAAGCGCATGATCCATTGACTTTATGACACCGGGCACAATGACACTCAGACGAATAGTCTTGGCCATACGTTCTCTGGACACAAGCTGTAATATACGCGTAATTTTCAGGCACACATAAAATACAATGTTGTTATGTTTTGTTGCACAAAGGAAAACAACATATCGGAAGGATACCTTTACGCGCGTCGGTGTTATTATTGTATTATGTGACATAAATTATATACAAGAATGCAGTTTGTCATTAGGAACCTGCTGTGCCACATAACAGCAGCAAATCAAACTGGGAAATCAAGGACTATGTGCCACACGTGTGTAATAATACTTCATGCTCAACTATTAACGCCAATAATTGTTACATTATAGTAGTGTGTGTTGATCAATAGCACATTCTTTATTTAATTCCATATTTAATTGTACTGCAAACGATATTAAAACTAAACCGTATCTTTTTTAATCCTAATGTTTACTGGTATGTGATGCAAATTGATGCCGCTGATTCTTTGTTTAAGTGGACTGTAATAAACCTTGACTGGTACGAAATCTTTAGCAATTATACACGACTTTAACGTTATGCTGCTCCAAATATAATCACGTTTAAACTAGCAAGCACTCGAAAACTACGACCCCCGACAAGGCGGCTGATTCACGTATATATTTCGCAACTAATCAGTTACTCATCATGTTGTGGCAATATCTCCTAATCATTAACAATCAAAAAATAAATACGAAGACCAGAATCACCACCATCACCTCTTCTTTTTTTGTATTGGTTTATGTCCATCAATTTTTTTAGAAAAAAAAGCTGAAAAGTCCGTTCATAATCTTTTTGCGTAAAGTTGTTAACAGACAAACTAGGACCGCAAAACGAAATATGGTTCGTATTTCATATATCATAAACACATCATAACTATATATATTTACTTAATATGACGGAAGAAACACTTCACTCGAGATACCATTAACCTGATCTCGTTATTTATGCAAATATGTTATACGCCTAAATGCGGTTAGAAGACAGAGTGCATATTTGAAGAAGTACATTTTATTATTTGCTTTTCAGTGAAATATCTAATTTTATTGGTGAAATAAAATTTTATATTTTCACTGTTGGAGCAGTATTGGCTGCATTGTTTGTAGCAGATGAAGCCAAAATATCCTGGTTGACAAGCTGAATATGCATACAGTGTACATATCATCTTTACTGAACATGTTATTAAGTATTGTATAGACAATATCCTCCGTTCACTCAATACAAGCCATTATTCGTCAATATTAGTAAGAGAACGCCAATAACATCATTTCCTTTACTACAAAAAATGAATTAAATATGTGTTACAGTCCCATGTCGTGAACACGTTTTGGAAAGTTTAATCGAAGATAGTCCCTTTGTATCAAATCCTTTAATTTTGTACTTTATGCAGATTTATTTTAATACTAAAGAAAGTTACTACCAACGTAGATTATTGAACATAGAATGTAACGAAGTTTAAATTTTAAAATTAATTGTATTACACACTGATTTGCTCTGTTCCTTTTGTCAATATCTCAATGTTAATGTTCTTTTTCGACTACATCAAAAGCAATCATTGGTTGGATTATTGACAACATTATTATCAAACTTATATGTTTTAATGTTAACATATAATCTAATATAAGTACAATTCTTTTTTAAAATAGAAATTTTTAAAAAAAATCTAAACAGTATACTTTCGCCCAGCGCTATGGATTGTTTAAATGTATTTCCTTTTATACTATATAAATATCATATGGCAGCGTGTGTGACATTGATATTGTCAACTCGAGGGCAGAATGTCACCCGAGGCGAATGCCGATTGGTGACATTCTATTTGGAGGGTTGACAATAGCAATGTCACACACGCTTCCATTTGATATTTATTTTATTATACCGAACACAATTGAGTAAAAAAGGTAAACACATACTTGATACTACCTATCAAGATTAAAGAATGCCTATATCTTCTTTCGCCTTCAGAAATACTTGCAAACTATTTTTCTCACACTTAACGTTGAAGAAAATCGGTTGTTTACATATAGACTTTTGATACTATGTGACGTTACGACCACGGAGGCAATCTATTCATGATGGGGCTAAAACAACTGACGCAGTTACATGCTCTAATATAACACTCAAATTGTCAGCGCGGTCACATGACCTGACAGTCACTTTCGCTTGGTCACGTTGCAAAAAGGTTGAAATGTTTTTGACAGTCAAAATATTTCTTTCTTGGATAAATGGAATTTATCATTGTAGACAAAAGTGTGGTATATTTATAGTAAATGTTGCAGATTGCTTCTACAATGTCTACACGGGAAAATGATATTTACTGGGATATTTATGTGACAAACACGTTTTATCGTAAATAATGTTATATCCATCTGCACACCCATACGAACATTCGCCAGTTATGTGATTGCAGACTGCATGGAGACGACAATATTCACTACATAGTTTGGAACAGCTGAGGCCAAAATATTTTTCCCGACAAGCTAAATGTGCAAACAATGTTTCTGGTCATGGTGAAATATCACATAGTTATTAATATAAAGTGTTTGGATTTATTTCGCTATCTCTATCCGAGCTTTTTGTTTTAATTAAATGAAATCGTACACAAATCTATGAATGTATACTTAAAAGTCATATGTGTGTGTGTGTTTATAAAATACTAATATTGTGGAATGGTTTGTTATGTAATGTTGTGTAATATCTTACTTCCCACATTTTTTATAGGAAATATGTTAACTAACAATCTTTGCAAGCTCTGGTTACATGTGTGAAGCATGTATAGCGTAATTAATGTCAATATGAATCTGAAGGTACCTGTTTGATTTTAATTTGTAGTAAATTTCTATCGAATTCAATCATTGTATTTCTCAGATCTTTAACATTCTAGACATGATTGCATATTCTAACTACATTTACTTGGATACTTACAAGTTGAACAAGTGTTGTCGTTCGTAAAGTCGTATCCATCTGCACACCCATTAGGACATTGACCAGTCATCTGATTGCAGACATCACTGTTCCGACAATATTGACTGCATAGGTGGGAGCAGTTGAGGCCAAAATATCCTGGTTGGCACGCTGAATATGCACAATATTTTATAACTAGTTTTTCTATTTTATTTAATATTATATTTACAATATCTTTCGAAAATGTAATACGAACAAGTAGTCGGCGAGATAGCTGCTTTAATAAACTCAGTAAGTCGAAAATAATAAAATTCTAGCTATATTCAGAATTGAAATATGTTGACAAATACACAGTACTCCATGCCCCTAAACACTCAGTGTTAAACACGTTTTATATGTTTTCATTTTAATTGTACTTTCCCGCCCCCTGGCGGTCATGTTTTTTTGCAAACCAAAATAATTTAAAGAAACTTACTAAATGGTCACCAAAAAGCATTTATGTAAAATTATTGTTAAATCCAGCCAATGGTTTCAGGCTGAAAGATATTTAAAGATTTCAATATAGCAATATAAGGAAAACTGGCCCGCGATATGGCAGCCATGTTTTTAATGAATAAAAATTATTTGAAAGAATTTGGTAGAGGATCACCTACGAAACATTTCAGCGAAATTATTTGGAAATCCAGCAAATTGTTTCATACAATAATATTTTCAAAGTGTTCAGTATAGCCATATAAGGAAGTTGCCCCCCCCCCCCCTCCCGAGGCCATTTTTTAAAGAATCAAAAGGAATTTGGTACAGGGTCATCCGATGAACATTGCTGTAAAACTATTTTGAAATCCAGACAGTTATTTCTAACAAAAGATTTTTTTTAAAGTTTTCATGTGTTTTTAATTTTTAGTTGCCGTGGCAACCACAGTTCGCCAGATATTCAAATGAATTGAATAAATTTGTTATAAGACCATCCCAGGGACATTCCTGTTTAGTTAAAATCCACCAAGCGGTTTCAGAGAAGAAGTTGTTTAAGTAACTTGTTGACGACGACGGACAATGATAGTCTCACCCTTGAGCACTTTGTGCTCAGATGAGCTAAAAAGGGCCAAACAAACACGACCCATAATTATACATTGATTTTTTTTCTCATAATGCTTAACTCTTTTCCCATTACATATACGTTGTTTTAACCGTTATTATATATCATTATTAATACATTAATTTAAGACTTTTAAAGAAATTACCCACTTGAGGCCCTTTGGTTAACATTGTCTCTGTAAGCATTGTTTAACACTATTCAGTTGTGTAAACCTACTTTGTGTTGATAAAGAGTTGAAATGGCTGGCGGTACTTACTTCGAATTAAGAAAGCGGTGAAAAATCTGTTGCAGTATATAATAGCTTTTAAATGAGTAACCCTATTTTTACAAGTGTTTACTGTGTACAATGGAAATAGCAGATTTAGAGCTTGATGACATAAAAAAAATCATAAAAACGACGAAGGAAACACTTCAATATGAAATAAATTATGCAGTATTACTGTTGTGTAATCTAAAACAACTGTCAAGTCAACGTATATACATGTATTTGAGTTTTCGCTTTTACAGACAAAAACTATTTGGTGATTAAAAACTAACTTATTGTGCGTTTAAAAGCAATGTTTAATCGTAACTTTTATTTCATTTTAAATGCCACTATATATTTGTTGTAAGATCGTACACACACACTTTAACAATGACAACAAATTACTACTAACGCAGCTTGTTGCATGCTGCTCAAGCCAAACAAGTTAATAGCCTTGGCTAATTCAGAACTGGGTAATCGTAATAACTCCGTGTACATGTATCTATGCGGAGTTATTCGCAGCATGTGCTAATGCCCGCCTTGAAATGACAATGCTTACATGCAAATCTGAGTGCACACACTCGGCGAAACGCTAGGCCAATATGTGCATCGTTTCTTGATTTACTCGATAATCCACACTTGCATTCGCTCTGAAAATTATTATTTTGTCGTTTATTGTTTGATGATTATACTAGTAGCAGAAGCAAAGCAAACGATGGTTGATGCATTAATTATATGGCGATGTCTCGCGCAGTACATCAGTCTTCTCCGATGCCACTTGCCTCTGTCTCGATCGCCCAAACAACGCGAATCGCGAAATATGTTTGTTAAGGCGTGTGCCGTACTGCTTTATGGATAGAGAATATTATGTGAGTGTTTGATAAAGATCAAGTGTACCATGCGAGGCTGAGAAACATGTATCCCGCTTGCCTAGCGCTACCCTGTTTCGAGCCGAACATGATACACTAGATCTTTATCCAACGCTCACAAAATATTCTATTAATCCTTGTATGCTGTGTCCATAAATCATGTAAACAGCGTGGAAATATGTAAAATAACAGCTTTGATTTCCCAGTTTTAACAGTGGGTTGTTTTGTTTACTACAAACGTCACCATTTGGTATGACGTCACATTGAAATACATAGCGTTCTAAAAATAACGAACGAATAAACGTATGCTAAAATAGCGATCGAATAAAGCTAAAGTTTGGTTGGTTATCCGATCGATTCGGCTGTAGTAATAGGATAAAAAAGAAAAAATAGGACATTTATTATCAAGCACCAGTTTCAGTTGCATCGCTTCAATTCTTTCAACCAATATAACTGTGTTATCCTTGGTTTGCTCTACAATGTGTGTAGATCTATATATAAGTTAATGCTTGAGGATATTAAGGAGCTTGATGGGTATATGATAATATATAATAATATTCCATTTAATCTAACACAATGCTGTTATGTTTAAGAGTGTTGTTTTAATATTAACAGTGTTTGGTTTAAATATTAAGAAAAAAATAACAGTATAAATACCACTATCTGCTGAGATCATTAAAAAGATATTTATTGTTAAACATGGCATATAAGATAGACATTCTTTAAACAGGAAAATGCTATTTACTGGGATACGTACGTGTCAAACAAGTTTTATCGTATGTTAAATCGTATCCTTCTGGACACCCATTAGGACATTCACCAGTTGTGTGATTGCAGACATCACCGCTTCGACAGTTTTGACTGCATTGTATGCAGCAGTTGAGGCCAAAATACGTCTCAGGACAGGCTTCCAATATCACATTTTAAAGATCATCATAAAATGCCACAATAAAACACGTTTCTCATTTTATTCTGATATCTCAATCCGAGCCTTTCGTTTTGGTGAAAAGATATTTCCTTGCACAATGGGTCATTTATTAGAAACAATTTCACATTAACGATCAAAATTATATATCTATAAATATACTTTTAAAAGATGAACAAACAGCTTAAAAATAACGTAGATCCATTAAAATAACACTGTAATCAGCGAGAATTATATACAGTGTGTGCCTTTAATTCATTTACGTATTGCAATGGTAAACCATCAGCTTTATGTTATTTTTCGTATCGTAATATTTAAAATTCAAGTGATGAAGTAACTTTCATAATTTATATATAAGTGTGTAGGTTACTATAACTGCAAGAGATTCCTCTCCATCCGGCTTGGCAAACGTCCACATCGCATTGTCCAGTAACACTGTCACACTGACCGTACAAAACAGTGACAGTTTTCACTACAACCGGCTCCGTATCTACCATCTGGACAATCTGTTTACAAGTAAGACATTTAAAGCGTGTTCTGTGCATTCCATCAAATGAACATCGCGTTTGAAGCATTGTGGTTTCATTGTTTATTATACCGTATTATTGATAACAAATTGGACATGTTTTACTTGTAGTCTTGTACAAAACGTTTACCTTTGAACATTGGCTATCGGCAAGCTCACAGAGTTGATTATGATCAAATACAATTTATTTTGTATTTTGGGAAACATGTAATCAGTATTTAGCCATTTCATATTTAATTATACGTGTATATATGACATTATTACCGTTTTGGCGAAAAACCTTTATCTCACAGTCATGTAGTTGTCAACAGCCGTTCCTGCCCATCCAGAAACTCGAACCAGTTGTACGGAAATAGGTTTATTGAACACTGCTATCTTAACTGTGTTATTCATGGTATCAAATTCTTTATCTTCCAAGGACCCTTCATTATTTCCGACAGACAAACGTACTGCGCCCAATTGCGAGAATGCTACAAATGAAATATTGTTGCAATTCAATGAACTATCTATCAATCTCCCATGCGCAGTAAAGCAACGAATTGTAAGTATGAAAGAAATAATAACGAGCAACACACAGCTACAAAAATAACTAAATAAATAGGTCAATGTAATAGATACAACTGGAAACCATAAAAAATAACCCGTCTGTCTGTCTGTCTGTCTGTCTGTCTGTCTGTCTGTCTGTCTCTCTGTCTGTCTGTCTGTCTGTCTGTCTGTGTCTGTCTGTCTGTCTGTCTGTCTGTCTGTCTGTCTGTCTGTCTGTCTGTCTGTCTGTCTGTCTGTCTGTCTGTCTGTCTGTCTGTCTGTCTGTCTGTCTGTCTGTCTGTCTGTCTGTCTGTCTGTCTGTCTGTCTGTCTCTCTGTCTGTCTGTCTGTGTCTGTCTGTCTGTCTGTCTGTCTGTCTGTCTGTCTGTCTGTCTGTCTGTCTGTCTGTCTGTCTGTCTGTCTGTCTGTCTGTCTGTCTGTCTGTCTGTCTGTCTGTCTGTCTGTCTGTCTGTCTGTCTGTCTGTCTGTCTGTCTGTCTGTCTGTCTGTCTGTCTGTCTGTCTGTCTGTCTGTTCATCCATCTATCCATCAATCTATATTTATATTCGCATATACTTATTGCATTTACCGTGTAGTATTTATATTCACTTATTTTCAGTATAAGTTTTTATGAAACAAACCTTCGTCCGTACGTCCAAATACAACGATTCGTTCCACAAGATAAGATACTTTTTAAAACAAAACTTTAACCCTTTAACCGGATTTCAGACTAAATTAATGTAGTTTTTAATTGTTGATACTTTTTGAAACAAAACTTTAACCCTTTAACCGGATTTCAGACGCGGACGCCGACGCCCGGGGCTAGTTTGAAAGATCACATATTCGTTGAATAGTCGAGCTAGAAATGATACATCAAATCTTAATCATGAAAAAATGTTTGGTTCAACAATTAATTCGAACACCACCTAATGAACAAGGGTTATAAACTATGTCATTAACTTAAGACTGTGTCGGTTTTAATGTAGAATAACGACTTCGACGAATTTTTGGCATACTGATTAAATATTTGTTTTGATATAAATGAGGAGACAATATACATACATGTCAATATATATTCATATTAACAAAATATAATTATACTGTATCGGAGTACATGCATTAAATACAGAATGGAATTAAATAAATCATTATTTTCAGTATCTTCAGTTCATTTATTATTTTGTTTCATTTTCTAAATTTAAAAAACGGCTGGAAATTTAAAAAAAAAAAACATAAATCGACAACTGTGAACTGTAAATAAAAAGAAAATAGCTTACTACCGGGTATGCATTTTATTTTATTGGTAAGACAAGTTTATTAACATAGAAATCTTTTTAAGCGAATATGTTCGGGACATAATAATTATTATATTTCATCTATAGGAAATAATGTGTTCATCATGTATAATGCATATAAAAACAACAGAGAGAAGACTTACAGTAACTTACATGTTAAATGTTATATGCTTCTTCATAGGATTCAGAAAATTACATTCGGTCCTACTATCAAATACATTTGAGCCATAACGTAAGTCCAAAAAACTTAAAACGCAGCTATTCTAAGCTGTCGAAGCAACAAAGAATTATGGTTACAACGTAGTTTAATGTAATCTATAAACATGAAAGGTTCAAATTCCTAAACTAACTAAAACAATAATGATACGATGATACGTATTTGTTGCCAGTATTATTTGGTTCCTTAAAAACACTATTTTTATTGCCGACATCATTCGGAAGAAATAATTTACGTTTACTTATATACAATGATAACAAAACCACTGACACGTATTTTGTCAAATAATGTGTTCAATTAATAACGCAATTAATAAAAGTGTTATAATTTGTTTATAACAATCTTATTTTCCGTTCAGACCGCATTATCTTCATGATTATTCCGCAACATAATATCCCGCATATACCGCCATTTCACATTGTATGTATTTAAAAAAAAAACAATTTCGGAGTGTTTTATCACGCAAACGCTCAAAAACACTATTATATCCTGAAGTAATCAGAAAATGCCGGTCAACTGAATATAACAAGGAAGTTAAGAACGGGTTTTAAATTAAGATATTCAACCAAATTACAAAAAACTTAAACAAAGCGTAAACCAAACCTAAACATAGTAAACGTAAGTGTAACCCGCTAAAATACACATTACGATTGTGCATACATGCATTCAAGTTTTGTTGATTTATTCATTAATTTTGCACTGTATTTTGTTTCAAATTGTCTTGTTCACTTCATGTGAATTTTAATTGCTTTGAACAATATTTGTTGTAAATGTTGACACGTGATAGCACTGTATCTAAAGTTGTATACATTTAGCCGATGTACATAAATGTATGTTTAAGTCTTCATAAACTGAGTGTGATGCTATGTTGATACTCATATTCGATCAGATCGATATGTAAAGCTAATACTAGCATGTTTCTAGCTATTCGCCTGCACAGTTTTCATAATTTAACACTGGATATTGTTTGTGCTTAAAAGCATGAAACTGTCGAATAATTGACATTGGTGAATAATATCAATCATTACACGAAGACAGTAGAATGTGTGCATGTATACAATGACAACACTAATGAGCATACAAATGTTAATAACAAGTATATCGCACACAACACGGATCTCAGCTTAAACAGGTAGTTGATATTCGCCTACAAATATATGGGAACGATCTAGGAAGGACACAAATAACACATACCTCCATTTTAAAGCGGTTATTGTTTGTGGTTAATGTTATTAATCTAGTAAATGACTGTCAGCACTTCACAGACATGATAAGTGAACGTTATAACGTTTTAAGAGAGCAATTCTATTTCTACTAATGACTGCCTTAACTGTATTGGACAAGGTTGTATTGAAGTGCAATTGAAAGAAAAAGTCTTTAATTTCGCTAATTATATTATGTTTGTGAATGATATATATGATTACTTATACCATGATGACATAGACTGTGTAATCATTGATAATATGAAACTGTTTATTCTGTTGTTTGCAGACGATACTGTACTTATGTCTTACTCGGCTACAGGGCTTCAGCGTCTGTTAGACCGACTGCATGAATATTGTAATGAATGGGGTATATCCGTAAATATTAGCAAAACAGTGGCGATGGTTTTTAATAAAGGCAATAGAAACATTGATGTTAGATATAATCATAATAAGTTAGAAGTAGTAAATAAGTTTACTTATCTCGGTGTTAGGTTCTCGTCAAATGGTAGTTTCTCTAGAGCTCAAGAAGCTTTGTCGCAGCAGGCGTCTAGAGCTTTGTTTTCTCTTAATAATCTCTTTTCCAAAATATCATTTAGTTTAGCTGATAAACTTTCTATTTTTGACTCAATGATTTTGCCTATTTTGACATACGGCACGGAGGTATGGGGGTTTCATCCTAGTCCTGATGTCGAAAAAGTTCATCTTAAATTCTTAAAACAGCTATTATCTGTCCGTCCACAAACTACTACAGCAGCAGTATATGGCGAATTGGGTCGATTTCCTATAGAAGTTACGAAAAAGATACGTATCATCAAATACTGGTTTAAATTAAAACAGAACCCAGACTCGATTCCTTATAAATTACTTATGCAATTTAATGACACTGAGTCATATGTAACTAATTGGGCAAACAAACTTAAGCAAATGCTCCATGAATTAGGATTACCATATATGTACTACAAATTAGATTTAACACTAAGTGATGTTAACTGTATTTGCCAACGTATAAAAGATATAAGTTTACAACATTGGGCTAGTGATATTAGCCGTCTTCCTAAGCTTGAAAGCTATCGCATATTTAAAGACAACTTAGAGTTTGAGAAGTATTTAGATGTTGTTGTTAATGATAAGGATAGAGTGTCAATGTCAAGGTTTCGTTGTTCAGCGCATAAACTATTAATTGAAGAAGGCAGATTTAGAAATATATCTAGAAATGAAAGAATTTGTACTAAGTGTAATATGATTGTCATTGAAAACGAATATCACTTTTTATTAGTATATCCATATTATAGAGATCTAAGAAATCAACACTTACCTAAATATTATCAAAGGTGGCCCTCCTTGTCAAAATTTAAAATTTTATTATCAACCAAGAATTCAAAGACTATCATTAACCTCGGAAAATTTATCCGCCTAGCATTTGAGTCACGAAATAATAATGCGTAATATAATGCGTCTAATAGTAACACTTATTATTCCAGTAAATAGTTATACATTGTGATTGTTGTGAAAATTATAAATTGTTTAATAGGATCACGAATTTGTACCGTTATTTTGTCCATAATATTGTGTTTTACAGCTGAATCATAAGGTCTATACTTTACTGCCATTCTTCTAATTGAATTGTCAGATTTGAAAAATATTACATATATATTGTGATTTTGGACATTTTAATATTTGTTCTCTTTAGATTACAGTATTAAAAAGTTATTACATTATTATTACTAAACTTTGGGTAAGTTGTGAAAATATATTTCCTTCCAGATCACCTATAATTTCGTTTCGTATAGATGATCCTCAGGGAGGGATTTTCGAACTAAGTCTTACTTTTTATTTCATTAGTAAATTATTAATTTATTATCAATTCTAAGTACCTATCCTTCAAGATTATCTATCCATTAATTTAGGTAATCTACCAGAGGGATATGTACCCTAAATTAATTTTAAAAAAATAAAAAAATATAAAAAAATATATAAAAATAATAATAAAAATTAAATAAAAAATATATAAATAATATAAATAAACTTTTTTGTTGTTGTTGTTGTCAGTACGATTTTTAAATGTAGTTTAGCGTGTAAGTAGTTTCAGTATAGAGTTTCCATTAAAAACATTGAACAATTACTTTTTACCATTTTAGAATAACATATGATTACTTCTGAAAAACTGACTTTGCCATACAGAACACCGATTATTGACAACTGAGTGACACGAGTGTATTACCTACCTAATCTGTTTGGAATATTATTTATGAGTTTCTCATATCCGCTTTGTAACATATTTTTCATCTTGATTTACACTGTTATTATGTTCATCAGGTTCTTTCTTGATTGTTGTGGTTATGTACAATGGTATATACCAATAAAGTTGACTTGACTTGACTTGGCTAACTATATTATGTGTGATTATTACCTGGTATGGCTTTTTGTTATTCGACAACCTCGACTAATCCATTTAAATGTCTTGACTAAAATAAACCGGTAGCTCCGAATAAATATTTCCACTTATTTGTTGTTTATTCATCAATAGCATGTATAGGTTTCGAACTTGAACAAATACCGGGCATATATGGTGTCTAAAGTTAAGTGATTGTATTGAGTATTTACGAGCAACTGCTTGTAAAACATTTTGAAATATATCTCATATCCGACCTTCTGAACATGTTTTGTTTTGGCTTCATTTTATTGCATGTATTCATCACCATCCAAACAATTAATTATTATCTATATATATGCGTATAATTTAATATAGGATAAGATTTACTTCCTGTAATTTAACACGTATTTCTTTTTGTATTTCAGACGAATTACGGTAGTAAAAAAAGGCATGTGTATAAAGAACCCGTATATCTTTTAACATATAACCAGTGACAATGTCAGAACGTTATTGCCACAGAGTACTATATAATAAAGTGTAATAAGAAAACGATTAGTGAGCAAACAGAATAATTTGATCTTTGTAAATAATCTTAAGCGATCAACTACTGAAAATGACAGCTAAACAAGTATACGGTCAGTTCCTCTCATTTTCATTACATGACACCTATTTTATGATTGGCAGGATGATCTAGCGCCCTGCAGCTATACTGTACATATTACTGAAACGGTAGAGAATGCAGCATGAACCCCACATAACACATAAACATGTAATTCACAGCGGCGTCAAGAAACTAGGCTTAATGCGCTGGCTGCATCTGGCGGCGTTGACGTTTCCAGCGGATTCGCTCAAGGTTTGAATGGGGAGAAAGGTCAGGAGTTATATTCCGCATGATGATGATCAAGATCGAAAATATTGTGACTCCAATATATGCATTTGCAGAAGTAAGGTGAAAGAAGCACTTGTTTAAGCTTAATGACAATTAAGACAATATGTCAATACATGCATTAAGTTTTCTTTTAGTTTAAATGTTCTGTAATGATTTAAAATTCCCATTATTTGTCATTTTCTTCTCTGACCCGACCGAACATAAAACAAATCGGCCAGACGCCGGATCAATTTTTGGGTTATTATCTATATGTCGGGCTATACGCCGGCTGGTTCCGCCAGACGTCTGACAGACCTCCTATCGACCTGACCGAAATAGGACAGACCTCAAACTGTTATGGCCTATATGTTGCCGGATACCTGTTAGCATCCGTATCACGCCGACACTGCTCTGTTAGTAGTTGAGGTCTGGTCTGCCATTTCGGCCAACGGTGTATGTCCGTAGTATGTAAATGCCAGCGCTATAGCTCGGTAATCAGATTTATCCGCTCGTGGCCCAAATAGTATGAACAAGTTCTTGTGGATAATCTAACGTTGCACAAAAGGAAAAGACGTGAATCAAGGCGAACGATTTTATCCTCACAAGGAGATCTCATATCCACCGAATGAGATGTATATATATTTCTTCGTCTCACATATTGATATAAAGGTTATGTCAGCAGGCCAAAGCACCACCTCTATATATATATATATATATATATATATATATATATATATATATATATATATATATATATATATATATATATATATATATATATATATATATATATATATATATATATATATATATATATATATATATATATATATATATATATATATATATATATATATATCTTATTCGCAAAATTGAATCACACCAGACACATTTCATGAACTTCACTTGTTTTCCCGGCAATCGACATGCGCAATGCACATGCTCGTGTGGCCTTTAAGAACCGGTGTATCATTTTGTCGTACATTTAGTAAAACATCTAAAGTTATAATTATGATACATTACCATTCAGAAATACGATGTCTTAGTGCTTTGATCTCGATTATTTGTATATAGAGTCGTTTAGTAATAATTTATATCTGCTTCAATCTCCGATATTCACTTAATGATAATTAACTCCTTCCTCAAGGGCATGTTATTGTTCACAAACAGACCTTTATGTGAATTCCACCCAAACAATCGTAAAAGTTTGACTTTGAACACAAACAGTACAGAAACATAATAATAAATGTTAGGCTCGTTGATCGGATTGTTCAATGCTAATTAGATAGCCTTGCCTTTATTGATAACTCTCCTAACTTTATGTTTGTCAAGGGGATGAGAAATACGTTCAATTTATTAACGCCATGGTCTTTTAGAGTTGTTGCAACTTTTTTTATATTAGTATGTCTTAGATTATGTCTTTGATACTTTAAAAGTGAAATAATAGCATACATTTTAGACTGGGGTAACACTGTGCTATAAACAAGAACAATATTTCAGGTTAACGGAATCCCTATATGGTGAAAAACAATTAACACTGATTTTAAATTAAATTATACTAAGCTAAATACTAGAAATGTGTCCATTTAACGAAATATACATTCAACCTATATTATATTAAACACTGTGTTCGTTATGGAATAACGATGCAATGCAAATACCTATGATAACAGTATTTGGTATAGTACACGGTAAATATGTGTCGTACTTATAATACACAAGTAAATAAGATTAAGATGACGAAACAGACTTATTATTTGCACGCATAGTACATAAATATACTGCATCTTGGCTAGAGAGATGTTTAATTTCAGGATCACTGTTTGCGCTTTCTTATTTCTGGTTTATATACACGGGCTGATTTTTGTCGTCTGAATGTCCCCTGCAACATTTATAAATGTTTTGGCATTGCTTGTAATGCATATACCCACTTGTTTTGGACAGTGATTGTGGTGTATATAAGATATGCTTCTGAGAAGAAAGTGCTATCATATGGTATACATTTAGGGAAATAGGTTTTACAATGTTAAATGCAATTAGTGTTATGTTAATTAGTAACTTAGTAAAATTAAGTTACTTGCAAACAATTTTTCTGGGGCTAAAACAACTGACGCAGTTACATGCTCTAATATAACACTCAAATTGTCAGCGCGGTCACATGACCTGACAGTCACTTTCGCTTGGTCACGTTGCAAAAAGGTTGAAATGTTTTTGACAGTCAAAATATTTCTTTCTTGGATAAATGGAATTTATCATTGTAGACAAAAGTGTGGTATATTTATAGTAAATGTTGCAGATTGCTTCTACAATGTCTACACGGGAAAATGATATTTACTGGGATATTTATGTGACAAACACGTTTTATCGTAAATAATGTTATATCCATCTGCACACCCATACGAACATTCGCCAGTTATGTGATTGCAGACTGCATGGAGACGACAATATTCACTACATAGTTTGGAACAGCTGAGGCCAAAATATTTTTCCCGACAAGCTAAATGTGCAAACAATGTTTCTGGTCATGGTGAAATATCACATAGTTATTAATATAAAGTGTTTGGATTTATTTCGCTATCTCTATCTCTATTTGGATTCTTTTTGTTTTAATTAAATGAAATCGTACACAAATCTATGAATGTATACTTAAAAGTCATATGTGTGTGTGTGTTTATAAAATACTAATATTATGGAATGGTTTGTTATGTAATGTTGTGTAATATCTTACTCCCACATTTTTAATAGGAAATATGTTAACTAACAATCTTTGCAAGCTCTGGTTACATGTGTGAAGCATGTATAGCGTAATTAATGTCAATATGAATCTGAAGGTACCTGTTTGATTTTAATTTGTAGTAAATTTCTATCGAATTCAATCATTGTATTACTCAGATCTTTAACATTCTAGACATGATTGCATATTCTAATTACATTTACTTGGATACTTACAAGTTGAACAAGTGTTGTCGTTCGTAAAGTCGTATCCATCTGCACACCCATTAGGACATTGACCAGTCATCTGATTGCAGACATCACTGTTCCGACAATATTGACTGCATAGGTGGGAGCAGTTGAGGCCAAAATATCCTGGTTGGCACGCTGAATATGCACAATATTTTATAACTAGTTTTTCTATTTTATTTAATATTATATTTACAATATCTTTCGAAAATGTAATACGAACAAGTAGTCGGCGAGATAGCTGCTTTAATAAACTCAGTAAGTCGAAAATAATAAAATTCTAGCTATATTCAGAATTGAAATATGTTGACAAATACACAGTACTCCATGCCCCTAAACACTCAGTGTTAAACACGTTTTATATGTTTTCATTTTAATTGTACTTTCCCGCCCCCTGGCGGTCATGTTTTTTTGCAAACCAAAATAATTTAAAGAAACTTACTAAATGGTCACCAAAAAGCATTTATGTAAAATTATTGTTAAATCCAGCCAATGGTTTCAGGCTAAAAGATATTTAAAGATTTCAATATAGCAATATAAGGAAAACTGGCCCGCGATATGGCAGCCATGTTTTTAATGAATAAAAATTATTTGAAAGAATTTGGTAGAGGATCACCTACGAAACATTTCAGCGAAATTATTTGGAAATCCAGCAAATTGTTTCATACAATAATATTTTCAAAGTGTTCATTATAGCCATATAAGGAAGTTGCCCCCCCCCCTCCCGAGGCCATTTTTTAAAGAATCAAAAGGAATTTGGTACAGGGTCATCCGATGAACATTTCTGTAAAACTATTTTGAAATCCAGACAGTTATTTCTAACAAAAGATTTTTTTTTAAGTTTTCATGTGTTTTTAATTTTTAGTTGCCGTGGCAACCACAGTTCGCCAGATATTCAAATGAATTGAATAAATTTGTTATAAGACAATCCCAGGGACATTCCTGTTTAGTTAAAATCCACCAAGCGGTTTCAGAGAAGAAGTTGTTTAAGTAACTTGTTGACGACGACGGACAACGATGATAGTCTCACCCTTGAGCACTTTGTGCTCAGGTGAGCTAAAAAGGGCCAAACAAACACGACCCATAATTATACATTGATTTTTTTTCGCATAATGCTTAACTCTTTTCCCATTACATATACGTTATTTTAACCGTTATTATATATCATTATTAATACATTAATTTAAGACTTTTAAAGAAATTACCCACTTGAGGCCCTTTGGTTAACATTGTCTCTGTAAGCATTGTTTAACACTATTCAGTTGTGTAAACCTACTTTGTGTTGATAAAGAGTTGAAATGGCTGGCGGTACTTACTTCGGATTAAGAAAGCGGTGAAAAATCTTTTGCAGTATATAATAGCTTTTAAATGAGTAACCCTATTTTTACAAGTGTTTACTGTGTACAACGGAAATTGCAGATTTAGAGCTTGATGACATAAAAAAAAATCATAAAAACGACGAAGGAAACACTTCAAGATGAAATAAATTAAGCAGTATTACTGTTGTGTAATCTAAAACAACTGTCAAGTCAACGTATATACATGTATTTGAGTTTTCGCTTTTATAGACAAAAACTATTTGGTGATTAAAAACTAACTTATTGTGCGTTTAAAAGCAATGTTTAATCGTAACTTTTATTTCATTTTAAATGCCACTATATATTTGTTGTAAGATCGTACACACACACTTTAACAATGACAACAAATTACTACTAACGCAGCTTGTTGCATGCTGCTCAAGCCAAACAAGTTAATAGCCTTGGCTAATTCAGAACTGGGTAATCGTAATAACTCCGTGTACATGTATCTATGCGGAGTTATTCGCAGCATGTGCTAATGCCCGCCTTGAAATGACAATGCTTATATGCAAATCTGAGTGCACACACTCGGCGAAACGCTAGACCAATATGTGCATCGTTTCTTGATTTACTCGATAATCCACACTTGCATTCGCTCTGAAAATTATTATTTTGTCGTTTATTGTTTGATGATTATACTAGTAGCAGAAGCAAAGCAAACGATGGTTGATGCATTAATTATATGGCGATGTCTCGCGCAGTACATCAGTCTTCTCCGATGCCACTTGCCTCTGTCTCGATCGCCCAAACAACGCGAATCGCGAAATATGTTTGTTAAGGCGTGTGCCGTACTGCTTTATGGATAGAGAATATTATGTGAGTGTTTGATAAAGATCAAGTGTACCATGCGAGGCTGAGAAACATGTATCCCGCTTTCCTAGCGCTACCCTGTTTCGAGCCGAACATGATACACTAGATCTTTATCCAACGCTCACAAAATATTCTATTAATCCTAGTATGCTGTGTCCATAAATCATGTAAACAGCGTGGAAATATGTAAAATAACAGCTTTGATTTCCCAGTTTTAACAGTGGGTTGTTTTGTTTACTACAAACGTCACCATTTGGTATGACGTCACATTGAAATACATAGCGTTCTAAAAATAACGATCGAATAAACGTGTGCTAAAATAGCGATCGAATAAAGCTAAAGTTTGGTTGGTTATCCGATCGATTCGGCTGTAGTAATAGGATAAAAAAGAAAAAATAGGACATTTATTATCAAGCACCAGTTTCAGTTGAATCGCTTCAATTCTTTCAACCAATATAACTGTGTTATCCTTGGTTTGCTCTACAATGTGTGTAGATCTATATATAAGTAAATGCTTGAGGATATTAAGGAGCTTGATGGGTATATGATAATATATAATAATATTCCATTTAATCTAACACAATGCTGTTATGTTTAAGAGTGTTGTTTTAATATTAACAGTGTTTGGTTTAAATATTAAGAAAAACATAACAGTATAAATACCACTATCTGCTGAGATCATTAAAAAGATATTTATTATTAAACATGGCATATAAGATAGACATTCTTTAAACAGGAAAATGCTATTTACTGGGATACGTACGTGTCAAACAAGTTTTATCGTATGTTAAATCGTATCCTTCTGGACACCCATTAGGACATTCACCAGTTGTGTGATTGCAGACATCACCGCTTCGACAGTTTTGACTGCATTGTATGCAGCAGTTGAGGCCAAAATACGTCTCAGGACAGGCTTCCAATATCACATTTTAAAGATCATCATAAAATGCCACGATAAAACACGTTTCTCATTTTATTCTGATATCTCAATCCGAGCCTTTCGTTTTGGTGAAAAGATATTTCCTTGCACAATGGGTCATTTATTAGAAACTATTTCACATTAACGATCAAAATTATATATCTATAAAATATACTTTTAAAAGATGAACAAACAACTTAAAAATAACGTAGATCCATTAAAATAACACTGTAATCAGCGAGAATTATATACAGTGTGTGCCTTTAATTCATTTACGTATTGCAATGGTAAACCATCAGCTTTATGTTATTTTTCGTATCGTAATATTTAAAATTCAAGTGATGAAGTAACTTTCATAATTTATATATAAGTGTGTAGGTTACTATAACTGCAAGAGATTCCTCTCCATCCGGCTTGGCAAACGTCCACATCGCATTGTCCAGTAACACTGTCACACTGACCGTACAAAACAGTGACAGTTTTCACTACAACCGGCTCCGTATCTACCATCTGGACAATCTGTTTACAAGTAAGTCATTTAAAGCGTGTTCTGTGCATTCCATCAAATGAACATCGCGTTTGAAGCATTGTGGTTTCATTGTTTATTATACCGTATTATTGATAACAAATTGGACATGTTTTACTTGTAGTCTTGTACAAAACGTTTACCTTTGAACATTGGCTATCGGCAAGCTCACAGAGTTGATTATGATCAAATACAATTTATTTTGTATTTTGGGAAACATGTAATCAGTATTTAGCCATTTCATATTTAATTATACGTGTATATATGACATTATTACCGTTTTGGCGAAAAACCTTTATCTCACAGTCATGTAGTTGTCAACAGCCGTTCCTGCCCATCCAGAAACTCGAACCAGTTGTACGGAAATAGGTTTATTGAACACTGCTATCTTAACTGTGTTATTCATGGTATCAAATTCTTTATCTTCCAAGGACCCTTCATTATTTCCGACAGACAAACGTACTGCGCCCAATTGCGAGAATGCTACAAATGAAATATTGTTGCAATTCAATGAACTATCTATCAATCTCCCATGCGCAGTAAAGCAACGAATTGTAAGTATGAAAGAAATAATAACGAGCAACACACAGCTACAAAAATAACTAAATAAATAGGTCAATGTAATAGATACAACTGGAAACCATAAAAAATAACCCGTCTGTCTGTCTGTCTGTCTGTCTGTCTGTCTGTCTGTCTGTCTGTCTCTCTGTCTGTCTGTCTGTCTGTCTGTCTGTGTCTGTCTGTCTGTCTGTCTGTCTGTCTGTCTGTCTGTCTGTCTGTCTGTCTGTCTGTCTGTCTGTCTGTCTGTCTGTCTGTCTGTCTGTCTGTCTGTCTGTCTGTCTGTCTGTCTGTCTGTCTGTCTGTCTGTCTGTCTGTCTGTCTGTCTGTCTGTCTGTCTGTCTGTCTGTCTGTCTGTCTGTCTGTCTGTCTGTCTGTCTGTTCATCCATCTATCCATCAATCTATATTTATATTCGCATATACTTATTGCATTTACCGTGTAGTATTTATATTCACTTATTTTCAGTATAAGTTTATATGAAACAAACCTTCGTCCGTACGTCCAAATACAACGATTCGTTCCACAAGATAAGATACTTTTTGAAACAAAACTTTAACCCTTTAACCGGATTTCAAACTAAATTAATGTAGTTTTTAATTGTTGATACTTTTTGAAACAAAACTTTAACCCTTTAACCGGATTTCAGACGCGGACGCCGACGCCCGGGGCTAGTTTGAAAGATCACATATTCGTTGAATAGTCGAGCTAGAAATGATACATCAAATCTTAATCATGAAAAAATGTTTGGTTCAACAATTAATTCGAACACCACCTAATGAACAAGGGTTATAAACTATGTCATTAACTTAAGACTGTGTCGGTTTTAATGTAGAATAACGACTTCGACGAATTTTTGGCATACTGATTAAATATTTGTTTTGATATAAATGAGGAGACAATATACATACATGTCAATATATATTCATATTAACAAAATATAATTATACTGTATCGGAGTACATGCATTAAATACAGAATGGAATTAAATAAATCATTATTTTCAGTATCTTCAGTTCATTTATTATTTTGTTTCATTTTCTAAATTTAAAAAACGGCTGGAAATTTTAAAAAAAAACATAAATCGACAACTGTGAACTGTAAATAAAAAGAAAATAGCTTACTACCGGGTATGCATTTTATTTTATTGGTAAGACAAGTTTATTAACATAGAAATCTTTTTAAGCGAATATGTTCGGGACATAATAATTATTATATTTCATCTATAGGAAATAATGTGTTCATCATGTATAATGCATATAAAAACAACAGAGAGAAGACTTACAGTAACTTACATGTTAAATGTTATATGCTTCTTCATAGGATTCAGAAAATTACATTCGGTCCTACTATCAAATACATTTGAGCCATAACGTAAGTCCAAAAAACTTAAAACGCAGCTATTCTAAGCTGTCGAAGCAACAAAGAATTATGGTTACAACGTATTTTAATGTAATCTATAAACATGAAAGGTTCAAATTCCTAAATTAACTAAAACAATAATGATACGATGATACGTATTTGTTGCCAGTATTATTTGGTTCCTTAAAAACACTATTTTTATTGCCGACATCATTCGGAAGAAATAATTTACGTTTACTTATATACAATGATAACAAAACCACTGACACGTATTTTGTCAAATAATGTGTTCAATTAATAACGCAATTAATAAAAGTGTTATAATTTGTTTATAACAATCTTATTTTCCGTTCAGACCGCATTATCTTCATAATTATTCCGCAACATAATATCCCGCATATACCGCCATTTCACATTGTTTGTATTTAAAAAACAACAATTTCGGAGTGTTTTATCACGCAAACGCTCACAAACACTATTATATCCTGAAGTAATCAGAAAATGCCGGTCAACTGAATATAACAAGGAAGTTAAGAACGGGTTTTAAATTAAGATATTCAACCAAATTACAAAAAACTTAAACAAAGCGTAAACCAAACCTAAACATAGTAAACGTAAGTGTAACCCGCTAAAATACACATTACGATTGTGCATACATGCATTCAAGTTTTGTTGATTTATTCATTAATTTTGCACTGTATTTTGTTTCAAATTGTCTTGTTCACTTCATGTGAATTTTAATTGCTTTGAACAATATTTGTTGTAAATGTTGACACGTGATAGCACTGTATCTAAAGTTGTATACATTTAGCCGATGAACATAAATGTATGTTTAAGTCTTCATAAACTGAGTGTGATGCTATGTTGATACTCATATTCGATCAGATCGATATGTAAAGCTAATACTAGCATGTTTCTAGCTATTCGCCTGCACAGTTTTCATAATTTAACACTGGATATTGTTTGTGCTTAAAAGCATGAAACTGTCGAATAATTGACATTGGTGAATAATATCAATCATTACACGAAGACAGTAGAATGTGTGCATGTATACAATGACAACACTAATGAGCATACACATTTTAATGACAAGTATATCGCACACAACACGGATCTCAGCTTGAACAGGTAGTTGATATTCGCCGACAAATATATGGGAACGATCTAGGAAGGACACAAATAACACATACCTCCATTTTAAGGCGGTTATTGTTTGTGGTTAATATTATTAAACTAGTAAATGACTGTCAGCACTTCACAGACATGATAAGTGAACGTTATAACGTTTTAAGATAGCAATTCTGTTTCTACTAATGACTGCTTTAACTGTATTGGACAAGGTTGTATTGAAGTGCAATTGAAAGAAAAAGTCTTTAATTACGCTAACTATAGTATGTGTGATTATTACCTGGTATGGCTTTTTGTTTTCGACAACCTCGACTAATCCATTTAAATGTCTTGACTAAAATAAACCGGTAGCTCCGAATAAATAATTCCACTTATTTGTTGCTTATTCATCAATAGCTTGTATAGGTTTCGAACTTGAACAATACCGGGCATATATGGTGTCTAAAGTTAAATGATTGTATTGAGTATTTAAGAGCAACTGCTTGTAAAACATTTTGAAATATATCTCATATCCGACCTTCTGAACATGTTTTGTTTTGGCTTCATTTTATTGCATGTATTCATCACCATCCAAGCAATTAATTATTATCTATATATATACGTATAATTTAATATAGGATAAGATTTACTTCCTGTAATTTTAACACGTATTTCTTTTTGTATTTCAGACGAATTGCGGTAGTAAAAAAAGGCATGTGTATAAAGAACCCGTATATCTTTTAACATATAACCAGTGACAATGTCAGAACGTTATTGCCACAGAGTACTATATAATAAAGTGTAATAAGAAAACGATTAGTGAGCAAACAGAATAATTCGATCTTTGTAAATAATCTTAAGCGATCAACTACTGAAAATGACAGCTAAACAAGTATACGGTCAGTTGCTCTCATTTTCATTACATGACACCTATTTTATGATTGGCAGGATGATCTAGCGCCCTGCAGCTATACTGTACATATTACTGAAACGGTAGAGAATGCAGCGTGAACCCCACATAACACATAAACATGTAATTCACAGCGGCGTCAAGAAACTAGGCTTAATGCGCTGGCTGCATCTGGCGGCGTTGACGTTTCCAGCGGATTCGCTCAAGGTTTGAATGGGGAGAAAGGTCAGGAGTTATATTCCGCATGATGATGATCAAGATCGAAAATATTGTGACTGCAATATATGCATTTGCAGAAGTAAGGTGAAAGAAGCACTTGTTTAAGCTTAATGACAATTAAGACAATATGTCAATATATGCATTAAGTTTTCTTTTAGTTTAAATGTTCTGTAATGATTTTAAATTCCTATTATTTGTCATTTTCTTCTCTGACCCGACCGCACATAAAACAAATCGGCCAGACGCCGGATCAATTTTTGGGTTATTATCTATATGTCGGGCTATACGCCGGCTGGTTCCGCCAGACGTCTGACAGACCTCCTATCGACCTGACCGAAATAGGACAGACTTCAAACTGTTATGGCCTATATGTTGCCGGATACCTGTTAGCATCCGTATGACGTAAATGACGCCGACACTGCTCTGTTAGTAGTTGAGGTCTGGTCTGCCATTTCGGCCAACGGTGTATGTCCGTAGTATGTAAATGCCAGCGCAATCAGATTTATAGTATGGAAATAGTATGGACAACTTCTTGTGGATAAGCTAACGTTGCACAAAAGGAAAAGACGTGAATCAAGGCGAACGATTTTATCCTCACAAGGAGATCTCATATCCACCGAATGAGATGTATATATATTTCTTCGTCTCACATATTGATATAAAGGTTATGTCAGCAGGCCAAAGCACCACCTCTATATATATATATATATATATATATCTTATTCGCAAAATTGAATCACACCAGACACATTTCATGTACTTCACTTGTTTTCCCGGCAATCGACATGCGCAATGCACATGCTCGTGTGGCCTTTAAGAACCGGTGTATCATTTTGACGTACATTTAGTAAAACATCTAAAGTTATAATTATGATACATTACCATTCAGAAATACGATGTCTTAGTTGCTTTCATCTCGATTATTTGTATATACAGTCGTTTAGTAATAATTTATATCTGCTTCAATCTCCGATATTCACTTAATGATAATTAACTCCTTCCTCAAGGGCATGTTATTGTTCACAAACAGACCTTTATGTGAGTTCCACCCAAACAATCGTAAAAGTTTGACTTTGAACACAAACAGTACAGAAACATAATAATAAATGTTAGGCTCGTTGATCGGATTGTTCAATGCTAATTAGATAGCCTTGCCTTTATTGATAACTCTCCTAACTTTATGTTTGTCAAGGGGATGAGAAATACGTTCAATTTATTAACGCCATGGTCTTTTAGAGTTGTTGCAACTTTTTTTATATTAGTATGTCTTAGATTATGTCTTTGATACTTTAAAAGTGAAATAATAGTATACATTTAAGACTGTGGTAACACTGTGCTATAAACAAGAACAATATTTCAGGTCAACGGAATCCCTATATGGTGAAAAACAATTAACACTGATTTTAAATTAAATTATACTAAGCTAAATACTAGAAATGTGTCCATATAACGAAATATACATTCAACCTATATTATGTTAAACACTGTGTTCGTTATGGAATAACGATGCAATGCAAATACATATGATAACAGTATTTGGTATAGTACACGGTAAATATGTGTCGTACTTATAATACACAAGTAAATAAGATTAAGCCGACGAAACAGACTTATTATCTGCACGCATAGTACATAAATATACTGCATCTTGGCTAGAGAGATGTTTAATTTCAGGATCACGGTTTGCGCTTTCTTATTTCTGGTTTATATACACGGGCTGATTTTTGTCGTCTGAATGTCCCCCTGCAACATTTATAGATGTTTTGGCATTGCTTGTAATGCATATTCCCACTTGTTTTGGATAGTGATTGTGGTGTATATAAGATATGCTTCTGAGAAGAAAGTGCTATCATATGGTATACATTTAGGGAAATAGGTTTTACAATGTTAAATGCAATTAGTGTTATGTTAATTAGTAACTTAGTAAAATTAAGTTACTTGCAAACAATTTTTCTGGGGCTAAAACAACTGACGCAGTTACATGCTCTAATATAACACTCAAATTGTCAGCGCGGTCACATGACCTGACAGTCACTTTCGCTTGGTCACGTTGCAAAAAGGTTGAAATGTTTTTGACAGTCAAAATATTTCTTTCTTGGATAAATGGAATTTATCATTGTAGACAAAAGTGTGGTATATTTATAGTAAATGTTGCAGATTGCTTCTACAATGTCTACACGGGAAAATGATATTTACTGGGATATTTATGTGACAAACACGTTTTATCGTAAATAATGTTATATCCATCTGCACACCCATACGAACATTCGCCAGTTATGTGATTGCAGACTGCATGGAGACGACAATATTCACTACATAGTTTGGAACAGCTGAGGCCAAAATATTTTTCCCGACAAGCTAAATGTGCAAACAATGTTTCTGGTCATGGTGAAATATCACATAGTTATTAATATAAAGTGTTTGGATTTATTTCGCTATCTCTATCTCTATTTGGATTCTTTTTGTTTTAATTAAATGAAATCGTACACAAATCTATGAATGTATACTTAAAAGTCATATGTGTGTGTGTGTTTATAAAATACTAATATTATGGAATGGTTTGTTATGTAATGTTGTGTAATATCTTACTCCCACATTTTTAATAGGAAATATGTTAACTAACAATCTTTGCAAGCTCTGGTTACATGTGTGAAGCATGTATAGCGTAATTAATGTCAATATGAATCTGAAGGTACCTGTTTGATTTTAATTTGTAGTAAATTTCTATCGAATTCAATCATTGTATTACTCAGATCTTTAACATTCTAGACATGATTGCATATTCTAATTACATTTACTTGGATACTTACAAGTTGAACAAGTGTTGTCGTTCGTAAAGTCGTATCCATCTGCACACCCATTAGGACATTGACCAGTCATCTGATTGCAGACATCACTGTTCCGACAATATTGACTGCATAGGTGGGAGCAGTTGAGGCCAAAATATCCTGGTTGGCACGCTGAATATGCACAATATTTTATAACTAGTTTTTCTATTTTATTTAATATTATATTTACAATATCTTTCGAAAATGTAATACGAACAAGTAGTCGGCGAGATAGCTGCTTTAATAAACTCAGTAAGTCGAAAATAATAAAATTCTAGCTATATTCAGAATTGAAATATGTTGACAAATACACAGTACTCCATGCCCCTAAACACTCAGTGTTAAACACGTTTTATATGTTTTCATTTTAATTGTACTTTCCCGCCCCCTGGCGGTCATGTTTTTTTGCAAACCAAAATAATTTAAAGAAACTTACTAAATGGTCACCAAAAAGCATTTATGTAAAATTATTGTTAAATCCAGCCAATGGTTTCAGGCTAAAAGATATTTAAAGATTTCAATATAGCAATATAAGGAAAACTGGCCCGCGATATGGCAGCCATGTTTTTAATGAATAAAAATTATTTGAAAGAATTTGGTAGAGGATCACCTACGAAACATTTCAGCGAAATTATTTGGAAATCCAGCAAATTGTTTCATACAATAATATTTTCAAATTGTTCATTATAGCCATATAAGGAAGTTGCCCCCCCCCCCTCCCGAGGCCATTTTTTAAAGAATCAAAAGGAATTTGGTACAGGGTCATCCGATGAACATTTCTGTAAAACTATTTTGAAATCCAGACAGTTATTTCTAACAAAAGATTTTTTTTTAAGTTTTCATGTGTTTTTAATTTTTAGTTGCCGTGGCAACCACAGTTCGCCAGATATTCAAATGAATTGAATAAATTTGTTATAAGACAATCCCAGGGACATTCCTGTTTAGTTAAAATCCACCAAGCGGTTTCAGAGAAGAAGTTGTTTAAGTAACTTGTTGACGACGACGGACAACGATGATAGTCTCACCCTTGAGCACTTTGTGCTCAGGTGAGCTAAAAAGGGCCAAACAAACACGACCCATAATTATACATTGATTTTTTTTCGCATAATGCTTAACTCTTTTCCCATTACATATACGTTATTTTAACCGTTATTATATATCATTATTAATACATTAATTTAAGACTTTTAAAGAAATTACCCACTTGAGGCCCTTTGGTTAACATTGTCTCTGTAAGCATTGTTTAACACTATTCAGTTGTGTAAACCTACTTTGTGTTGATAAAGAGTTGAAATGGCTGGCGGTACTTACTTCGGATTAAGAAAGCGGTGAAAAATCTTTTGCAGTATATAATAGCTTTTAAATGAGTAACCCTATTTTTACAAGTGTTTACTGTGTACAACGGAAATTGCAGATTTAGAGCTTGATGACATAAAAAAAAATCATAAAAACGACGAAGGAAACACTTCAAGATGAAATAAATTAAGCAGTATTACTGTTGTGTAATCTAAAACAACTGTCAAGTCAACGTATATACATGTATTTGAGTTTTCGCTTTTATAGACAAAAACTATTTGGTGATTAAAAACTAACTTATTGTGCGTTTAAAAGCAATGTTTAATCGTAACTTTTATTTCATTTTAAATGCCACTATATATTTGTTGTAAGATCGTACACACACACTTTAACAATGACAACAAATTACTACTAACGCAGCTTGTTGCATGCTGCTCAAGCCAAACAAGTTAATAGCCTTGGCTAATTCAGAACTGGGTAATCGTAATAACTCCGTGTACATGTATCTATGCGGAGTTATTCGCAGCATGTGCTAATGCCCGCCTTGAAATGACAATGCTTATATGCAAATCTGAGTGCACACACTCGGCGAAACGCTAGACCAATATGTGCATCGTTTCTTGATTTACTCGATAATCCACACTTGCATTCGCTCTGAAAATTATTATTTTGCCGTTTATTGTTTGATGATTATACTAGTAGCAGAAGCAAAGCAAACGATGGTTGATGCATTAATTATATGGCGATGTCTCGCGCAGTACATCAGTCTTCTCCGATGCCACTTGCCTCTGTCTCGATCGCCCAAACAACGCGAATCGCGAAATATGTTTGTTAAGGCGTGTGCCGTACTGCTTTATGGATAGAGAATATTATGTGAGTGTTTGATAAAGATCAAGTGTACCATGCGAGGCTGAGAAACATGTATCCCGCTTTCCTAGCGCTACCCTGTTTCGAGCCGAACATGATACACTAGATCTTTATCCAACGCTCACAAAATATTCTATTAATCCTAGTATGCTGTGTCCATAAATCATGTAAACAGCGTGGAAATATGTAAAATAACAGCTTTGATTTCCCAGTTTTAACAGTGGGTTGTTTTGTTTACTACAAACGTCACCATTTGGTATGACGTCACATTGAAATACATAGCGTTCTAAAGATAACGATCGAATAAACGTGTGCTAAAATAGCGATCGAATAAAGCTAAAGTTTGGTTGGTTATCCGATCGATTCGGCTGTAGTAATAGGATAAAAAAGAAAAAATAGGACATTTATTATCAAGCACCAGTTTCAGTTGAATCGCTTCAATTCTTTCAACCAATATAACTGTGTTATCCTTGGTTTGCTCTACAATGTGTGTAGATCTATATATAAGTAAATGCTTGAGGATATTAAGGAGCTTGATGGGTATATGATAATATATAATAATATTCCATTTAATCTAACACAATGCTGTTATGTTTAAGAGTGTTGTTTTAATATTAACAGTGTTTGGTTTAAATATTAAGAAAAACATAACAGTATAAATACCACTATCTGCTGAGATCATTAAAAAGATATTTATTATTAAACATGGCATATAAGATAGACATTCTTTAAACAGGAAAATGCTATTTACTGGGATACGTACGTGTCAAACAAGTTTTATCGTATGTTAAATCGTATCCTTCTGGACACCCATTAGGACATTCACCAGTTGTGTGATTGCAGACATCACCGCTTCGACAGTTTTGACTGCATTGTATGCAGCAGTTGAGGCCAAAATACGTCTCAGGACAGG
The DNA here is from genome assembly GCA_027627225.1 of Congeria kusceri. Classification (NCBI taxonomy): domain Eukaryota; kingdom Metazoa; phylum Mollusca; class Bivalvia; order Myida; family Dreissenidae; genus Congeria; species Congeria kusceri. The sequence goes on along the minus strand of CM051025.1, from coordinate 59,411,731 downwards.
CTTCCAATATCACATTTTAAAGATCATCATAAAATGCCACGATAAAACACGTTTCTCATTTTATTCTGATATCTCAATCCGAGCCTTTCGTTTTGGTGAAAAGATATTTCCTTGCACAATGGGTCATTTATTAGAAACTATTTCACATTAACGATCAAAATTATATATCTATAAAATATACTTTTAAAAGATGAACAAACAACTTAAAAATAACGTAGATCCATTAAAATAACACTGTAATCAGCGAGAATTATATACAGTGTGTGCCTTTAATTCATTTACGTATTGCAATGGTAAACCATCAGCTTTATGTTATTTTTCGTATCGTAATATTTAAAATTCAAGTGATGAAGTAACTTTCATAATTTATATATAAGTGTGTAGGTTACTATAACTGCAAGAGATTCCTCTCCATCCGGCTTGGCAAACGTCCACATCGCATTGTCCAGTAACACTGTCACACTGACCGTACAAAACAGTGACAGTTTTCACTACAACCGGCTCCGTATCTACCATCTGGACAATCTGTTTACAAGTAAGTCATTTAAAGCGTGTTCTGTGCATTCCATCAAATGAACATCGCGTTTGAAGCATTGTGGTTTCATTGTTTATTATACCGTATTATTGATAACAAATTGGACATGTTTTACTTGTAGTCTTGTACAAAACGTTTACCTTTGAACATTGGCTATCGGCAAGCTCACAGAGTTGATTATGATCAAATACAATTTATTTTGTATTTTGGGAAACATGTAATCAGTATTTAGCCATTTCATATTTAATTATACGTGTATATATGACATTATTACCGTTTTGGCGAAAAACCTTTATCTCACAGTCATGTAGTTGTCAACAGCCGTTCCTGCCCATCCAGAAACTCGAACCAGTTGTACGGAAATAGGTTTATTGAACACTGCTATCTTAACTGTGTTATTCATGGTATCAAATTCTTTATCTTCCAAGGACCCTTCATTATTTCCGACAGACAAACGTACTGCGCCCAATTGCGAGAATGCTACAAATGAAATATTGTTGCAATTCAATGAACTATCTATCAATCTCCCATGCGCAGTAAAGCAACGAATTGTAAGTATGAAAGAAATAATAACGAGCAACACACAGCTACAAAAATAACTAAATAAATAGGTCAATGTAATAGATACAACTGGAAACCATAAAAAATAACCCGTCTGTCTGTCTGTCTGTCTGTCTGTCTGTCTGTCTGTCTGTCTCTCTGTCTGTCTGTCTGTCTGTCTGTCTGTGTCTGTCTGTCTGTCTGTCTGTCTGTCTGTCTGTCTGTCTGTCTGTCTGTCTGTCTGTCTGTCTGTCTGTCTGTCTGTCTGTCTGTCTGTCTGTCTGTCTGTCTGTCTGTCTGTCTGTCTGTCTGTCTGTCTGTCTGTCTGTCTGTCTGTCTGTCTGTCTGTCTGTCTGTCTGTCTGTCTGTCTGTTCATCCATCTATCCATCAATCTATATTTATATTCGCATATACTTATTGCATTTACCGTGTAGTATTTATATTCACTTATTTTCAGTATAAGTTTTTATGAAACAAACCTTCGTCCGTACGTCCAAATACAACGATTCGTTCCACAAGATAAGATACTTTTTAAAACAAAACTTTAACCCTTTAACCGGATTTCAGACTAAATTAATGTAGTTTTTAATTGTTGATACTTTTTGAAACAAAACTTTAACCCTTTAACCGGATTTCAGACGCGGACGCCGACGCCCGGGGCTAGTTTGAAAGATCACATATTCGTTGAATAGTCGAGCTAGAAATGATACATCAAATCTTAATCATGAAAAAATGTTTGGTTCAACAATTAATTCGAACACCACCTAATGAACAAGGGTTATAAACTATGTCATTAACTTAAGACTGTGTCGGTTTTAATGTAGAATAACGACTTCGACGAATTTTTGGCATACTGATTAAATATTTGTTTTGATATAAATGAGGAGACAATATACATACATGTCAATATATATTCATATTAACAAAATATAATTATACTGTATCGGAGTACATGCATTAAATACAGAATGGAATTAAATAAATCATTATTTTCAGTATCTTCAGTTCATTTATTATTTTGTTTCATTTTCTAAATTTAAAAAACGGCTGGAAATTTAAAAAAAAAAAACATAAATCGACAACTGTGAACTGTAAATAAAAAGAAAATAGCTTACTACCGGGTATGCATTTTATTTTATTGGTAAGACAAGTTTATTAACATAGAAATCTTTTTAAGCGAATATGTTCGGGACATAATAATTATTATATTTCATCTATAGGAAATAATGTGTTCATCATGTATAATGCATATAAAAACAACAGAGAGAAGACTTACAGTAACTTACATGTTAAATGTTATATGCTTCTTCATAGGATTCAGAAAATTACATTCGGTCCTACTATCAAATACATTTGAGCCATAACGTAAGTCCAAAAAACTTAAAACGCAGCTATTCTAAGCTGTCGAAGCAACAAAGAATTATGGTTTCAACGTATTTTAATGTAATCTATAAACATGAAAGGTTCAAATTCCTAAATTAACTAAAACAATAATGATACGATGATACGTATTTGTTGCCAGTATTATTTGGTTCCTTAAAAACACTATTTTTATTGCCGACATCATTCGGAAGAAATAATTTACGTTTACTTATATACAATGATAACAAAACCACTGACACGTATTTTGTCAAATAATGTGTTCAATTAATAACGCAATTAATAAAAGTGTTATAATTTGTTTATAACAATCTTATTTTCCGTTCAGACCGCATTATCTTCATAATTATTCCGCAACATAATATCCCGCATATACCGCCATTTCACATTGTTTGTATTTAAAAAACAACAATTTCGGAGTGTTTTATCACGCAAACGCTCACAAACACTATTATATCCTGAAGTAATCAGAAAATGCCGGTCAACTGAATATAACAAGGAAGTTAAGAACGGGTTTTAAATTAAGATATTCAACCAAATTACAAAAAACTTAAACAAAGCGTAAACCAAACCTAAACATAGTAAACGTAAGTGTAACCCGCTAAAATACACATTACGATTGTGCATACATGCATTCAAGTTTTGTTGATTTATTCATTAATTTTGCACTGTATTTTGTTTCAAATTGTCTTGTTCACTTCATGTGAATTTTAATTGCTTTGAACAATATTTGTTGTAAATGTTGACACGTGATAGCACTGTATCTAAAGTTGTATACATTTAGCCGATGAACATAAATGTATGTTTAAGTCTTCATAAACTGAGTGTGATGCTATGTTGATACTCATATTCGATCAGATCGATATGTAAAGCTAATACTAGCATGTTTCTAGCTATTCGCCTGCACAGTTTTCATAATTTAACACTGGATATTGTTTGTGCTTAAAAGCATGAAACTGTCGAATAATTGACATTGGTGAATAATATCAATCATTACACGAAGACAGTAGAATGTGTGCATGTATACAATGACAACACTAATGAGCATACACATTTTAATGACAAGTATATCGCACACAACACGGATCTCAGCTTGAACAGGTAGTTGATATTCGCCGACAAATATATGGGAACGATCTAGGAAGGACACAAATAACACATACCTCCATTTTAAGGCGGTTATTGTTTGTGGTTAATATTATTAAACTAGTAAATGACTGTCAGCACTTCACAGACATGATAAGTGAACGTTATAACGTTTTAAGATAGCAATTCTGTTTCTACTAATGACTGCTTTAACTGTATTGGACAAGGTTGTATTGAAGTGCAATTGAAAGAAAAAGTCTTTAATTACGCTAACTATAGTATGTGTGATTATTACCTGGTATGGCTTTTTGTTTTCGACAACCTCGACTAATCCATTTAAATGTCTTGACTAAAATAAACCGGTAGCTCCGAATAAATAATTCCACTTATTTGTTGCTTATTCATCAATAGCTTGTATAGGTTTCGAACTTGAACAATACCGGGCATATATGGTGTCTAAAGTTAAATGATTGTATTGAGTATTTAAGAGCAACTGCTTGTAAAACATTTTGAAATATATCTCATATCCGACCTTCTGAACATGTTTTGTTTTGGCTTCATTTTATTGCATGTATTCATCACCATCCAAGCAATTAATTATTATCTATATATATACGTATAATTTAATATAGGATAAGATTTACTTCCTGTAATTTTAACACGTATTTCTTTTTGTATTTCAGACGAATTGCGGTAGTAAAAAAAGGCATGTGTATAAAGAACCCGTATATCTTTTAACATATAACCAGTGACAATGTCAGAACGTTATTGCCACAGAGTACTATATAATAAAGTGTAATAAGAAAACGATTAGTGAGCAAACAGAATAATTCGATCTTTGTAAATAATCTTAAGCGATCAACTACTGAAAATGACAGCTAAACAAGTATACGGTCAGTTGCTCTCATTTTCATTACATGACACCTATTTTATGATTGGCAGGATGATCTAGCGCCCTGCAGCTATACTGTACATATTACTGAAACGGTAGAGAATGCAGCGTGAACCCCACATAACACATAAACATGTAATTCACAGCGGCGTCAAGAAATTAGGCTTAATGCGCTGGCTGCATCTGGCGGCGTTGACGTTTCCAGCGGATTCGCTCAAGGTTTGAATGGGGAGAAAGGTCAGGAGTTATATTCCGCATGATGATGATCAAGATCGAAAATATTGTGACTGCAATATATGCATTTGCAGAAGTAAGGTGAAAGAAGCACTTGTTTAAGCTTAATGACAATTAAGACAATATGTCAATATATGCATTAAGTTTTCTTTTAGTTTAAATGTTCTGTAATGATTTTAAATTCCTATTATTTGTCATTTTCTTCTCTGACCCGACCGCACATAAAACAAATCGGCCAGACGCCGGATCAATTTTTGGGTTATTATCTATATGTCGGGCTATACGCCGGCTGGTTCCGCCAGACGTCTGACAGACCTCCTATCGACCTGACCGAAATAGGACAGACCTCAAACTGTTATGGCCTATATGTTGCCGGATACCTGTTAGCATCCGTATGACGTAAATGACGCCGACACTGCTCTGTTAGTAGTTGAGGTCTGGTCTGCCATTTCGGCCAACGGTGTATGTCCGTAGTATGTAAATGCCAGCGCTATAGCTCGGTAATCAGATTTATAGTATGGAAATAGTATGGACAACTTCTTGTGGATAAGCTAACGTTGCACAAAAGGAAAAGACGTGAATCAAGGCGAACGATTTTATCCTCACAAGGAGATCTCATATCCACCGAATGAGATGTATATATATTTCTTCGTCTCACATATTGATATAAAGGTTATGTCAGCAGGCCAAAGCACCACCTCTATATATATATATATATATATATATCTTATTCGCAAAATTGAATCACACCAGACACATTTCATGTACTTCACTTGTTTTCCCGGCAATCGACATGCGCAATGCACATGCTCGTGTGGCCTTTAAGAACCGGTGTATCATTTTGACGTACATTTAGTAAAACATCTAAAGTTATAATTATGATACATTACCATTCAGAAATACGATGTCTTAGTTGCTTTCATCTCGATTATTTGTATATACAGTCGTTTAGTAATAATTTATATCTGCTTCAATCTCCGATATTCACTTAATGATAATTAACTCCTTCCTCAAGGGCATGTTATTGTTCACAAACAGACCTTTATGTGAGTTCCACCCAAACAATCGTAAAAGTTTGACTTTGAACACAAACAGTACAGAAACATAATAATAAATGTTAGGCTCGTTGATCGGATTGTTCAATGCTAATTAGATAGCCTTGCCTTTATTGATAACTCTCCTAACTTTATGTTTGTCAAGGGGATGAGAAATACGTTCAATTTATTAACGCCATGGTCTTTTAGAGTTGTTGCAACTTTTTTTATATTAGTATGTCTTAGATTATGTCTTTGATACTTTAAAAGTGAAATAATAGTATACATTTAAGACTGGGGTAACACTGTGCTATAAACAAGAACAATATTTCAGGTCAACGGAATCCCTATATGGTGAAAAACAATTAACACTGATTTTAAATTAAATTATACTAAGCTAAATACTAGAAATGTGTCCATATAACAAAATATACATTCAACCTATATTATGTTAAACACTGTGTTCGTTATGGAATAACGATGCAATGCAAATACATATGATAACAGTATTTGGTATAGTACACGGTAAATATGTGTCGTACTTATAATACACAAGTAAATAAGATTAAGCCGACGAAACAGACTTATTATCTGCACGCATAGTACATAAATATACTGCATCTTGGCTAGAGAGATGTTTAATTTCAGGATCACGGTTTGCGCTTTCTTATTTCTGGTTTATATACACGGGCTGATTTTTGTCGTCTGAATGTCCCCCTGCAACATTTATAGATGTTTTGGCATTGCTTGTAATGCATATTCCCACTTGTTTTGGATAGTGATTGTGGTGTATATAAGATATGCTTCTGAGAAGAAAGTGCTATCATATGGTATACATTTAGGGAAATAGGTTTTACAATGTTAAATGCAATTAGTGTTATGTTAATTAGTAACTTAGTAAAACAACGGAATTCAGAGGACTACTCACGAGTCGTCATTTGTAGACCTTAATATTGACTAATTGCGTCAACTGACGGCGCCAATGTGTCGTACGCATTTTCAGAGGTACCGTCACTGCAGTTGCTAAATTCGAAAATGTATCAAGCATTGATATGTGTATAGAATAACATACTTCTACAACCATAATGATATATTTATTATATAACGAATATGTTGTGTCTGAGAGTAAATGATTCAATGTTTCACAAGCAGGTTGTACTTACCGGTCTTTCAGTCTCTTTATATATATCATATATAAGACATTGCAGACTATGACACATCCCAGTACTGATGACAAGGCAATGGTCACACCTAACGATTTAGACCAGATACACTTGCTAGAATCAGGGATAATAAACATCAATGCTGACTATGCATGGGAACATAATATATGTAAAAATAGCGCAGATCAATATTGTCATTGATTGCGTCATTTACAGATAGAGCTTTTAGTGAATGTATAAGAATGGTGTTTGCTGCCTTGGAAGTTGAAATATTTCGAGATTATCAAGTTATATTACGTAGTTATTAACGCTATACATTGTATACCGAAACAAATAGAAAGATCTTAAAACACCAGCTGCATCAGCAGTAGAAAAACTTTCATTAACATCCTAGGTAATGTCCTTTTACGCATTGGCCAATTGAAAAGGCAAAACATCAGGGTTTAAACTGGTTTTAGTTTAAAGTGTGAAGATGAAAGCAACTGACAGTCTTACATAAATACAGGTAAGTTACGTTTATTGCACGAGACTCCAGTCCATCCGTCTTGACATCCGTCCGGTTCACATCCGCCAGTTACAGCATCACATCCTCCGCAAAGACAATGGCATTCCTCGGCTCAATTAGGACCGTGAGTTCCCATCACCATCTGACCAGGTACAATAAAGACGTAATGTATAAACAGACGCAAAATGAATAAAATATGTCAGTCAAGGTATGTAAAACATGAAAATTCACGAAACAAACCTTACTTGGCAAAGGGTTTGAAAGGAACCTCAATGGATAATACAAATTTAAACAAATATAGTATTGAATAGACATATAGTGTTTTACTTTATTGAGCCATTGATGATTTTGTTCGATAGCCTTAGTCTGAGAAAGCTTCAGAAAGCTTTCGGAATTGATAATAATAAATGAATATTCATCTGTACAATGGATGTGTAAATAACGAAGTTGGTTTACTTACTTACGAATTAAATGTATATATTATGTTAAGGCGTAAAAAAATAAGTTTGTTTCAGGTAACCCGACCTACCCTAAAAAAATGCGCCGACTCTAGAACATTTTATTGGGTTTGTCAGATTGATTTTTGGTGTATTTACCTTTTTCAATAATTAAATGTGTTTTTGGATAAATAAGTGTTTTATTTTGATAGTATCCACTTATAAACAATGTTTAAGGATATTACTGATACGTTTTGAATATATATTCAGTGTTAGAATCTTCAAGTTGACCATTTACCAAAAAAAAAATCCGACCTACCTACCCTAATTTTTTTGGGCATGTTACCTGAAACAAACATATTTTTTTACGCCTAAATAACCGTGTCAAAATTCTACTGTCAGCACTATACAATCCACATGCAATACCGCTATATTGCATAGGTGATACAAGGAAATATTGCATTTGCATTTAGCTAAGTATCTATTAATTGCTAGTCGGTTTACGTGTATGCATGTATGTAAGTGTGCGTCACTGATATGTTGTGAATATAAATCATAATCACATCATTAACACTTGACTTGTAAATCTGTATCTTACATATTGCCAAGTAGGAGAACTCTGCTTTGTTGTATATGTGCCCCAACACCAGAATAGTTTGTATTGACATAGGTGGACTCAGCAGAGTCTCTGTAACAGTGGTGTTGTCTGATGTAAAACCAATATTCAGTAGTGGACCTTCAAGACTTCCTACTGACAGGCTGAGTGCGCCAAGTTGGCCAAATGCTAGATTATAATAAATACTGATAATAACTTCGCTATTCATTTTATGAAAATCGTTTATGTTTTATATGGTTTTATATTTATTTCTTTATTTTATTTGCTTTTATTAAAATTATTTAATTATTATATGTGTACATAACGACACTAATCTTTCCTTAAGACGAATGGCATATCTACCTGATTCAAACCTTGATCTGTGCGTCCTTTCAATTCGTTTCACAAGATAAGGTTTGGTCAGATTCAGCTGAATCCAGACCGGTCTTTTAATAGCCGTACAATAGTCTGTACTAAACGCTCTATATCCACCGTCCACAACTCTGTCAGAAACCGCACCTGGATATGACGTGCCATTTGATGTGAGCGACGCATTAACCAATTGGATAAGGGTGTCCCCTATACGCATATAGAATATATTATAATGACCTGAGATGCTCGTAAACAATAGATATAAACAGCAGTAATATAATTTGGTTTTAGGTTTAGAACAAAAAAAATAACCAAAAAACTTAACCAACGCAAACGCAGACGACAGAGCGACGACTGTAACTCGACTTTTTTTTTCTTCTAAAGGTCGAGCTTAAAATCTAATTGTATTCCGAATTGAAGTACATTGACAAACACATTCCATGCCTTACCATACTGCGAAACAAGTTTTATACGTAGTTTACCATTTCTGAAAATGTATATTTTGTTGAAATTGTAAATGATTTTGACACGAAATGCTATTCTCCATTAATGCTAGGTTCCCACTATCACGATTCGCGCCACGATTGAAATATTGGTCTTAATCGTGGACCAATCGTGATGATCTTATCAGATCTTATCAGATCTTGAGGTCAGTCGTGGCAATCGTGTTATTCGTACAAAAATGTTGAACGGTTCAAAAATTCTCTACGATTAATACGATCAACTGCGACCAATTGTCCATCGGGATCATCGTATCCCATCTTATTGCATCTCAACAAAGCGCGACAAATCGATCTAACCGTGCATCCAACTCGTTGTGGTCGGGATCGAGCGTAGACGAGAAAAAACACCACGCTCTGTTAAGATGTGTTGCGATCTCAAGAAACAATGAAGTCAATAGTCAGTCGGCCTGTATTTATATCATTCGGGTCCAGTCGTAGCTCAAATCGTTATCTCCATCGATCATGATCGTGAAAGACATCGCGACCACAGTCGTATCCTTTCGTAACGGAGCGCATGGATTCGCAATAAGCGTTTAGGAACTTATGAGTACCTACTAGAACGTCCTATTTCGGGGAACCCGATCGTGATGATCGTGTCGGATCGAGACCCAATCGTGGACAAGACCGAATCAATCCCAACGGAACGTATGTTATAGTATCTAAACTGGAGATCAGACCACGACAGATCGTGACACCTGTAATTGACAAATCGTGAGCAGATCGCAAAAGAGCGCAAAACATCGTATCAAAACGTATCAAAACGTATGGACTCGCGTCACATCGTATCCAAGCCTGAAACAAAATCAAAGAAATATCACAATCAGCTGCGATTGGCGAATCGTGGCGTTCTTGACGGATCGAACGATAGTGGGAACCTAGCATTAGTGTAAATATCCGAATATTTTGGTTTTGTAGCACAGTATGCGTTGCTAAGGATTACATGAGATGAAACGTAATGTTTGCAAAATACATGTGTGGCGTGTCGTGAGGTAAACCGGGCTTAATGCATGTGCGTAAAGTGTCGTCCCGGATTAGCCTGTGAAGTCCGCACAGGTTAATCCGGACGGCACTTTCCGCTTTCATGGTCTTTTCTGTTTCAAGAAAGTCTCTTATAAACATAATTCCACTGTAGGCGGAAAGTGCCGTCTCGGATTAGATTGTGCGGACTGCACAGGCTAATTCCGGACGGCACTTTACGTTCGTGCATTAAGCCCGGTTTTCCCACGACACTTCTCGTGTGTTTTCCGATTAGGACGGTTCAGCGTGATTAAACCATATTCCGATTTGTAAACAAACCTTGTGTTGATAAACAATTTACATGGTTGTAATCTTCTTGATATCAAAGACTTGAATTGCAGTTACTGTATGAAAATACGGCTATTTTAAGAGTATGTTAATTTACATCTTACGTGACTATCATATGGACACAATAACTATGATTTAAGATCACCATACTATCACAATAGAAGTACTATGGATGTATTATTTAGATGTATGGTGTGAATTATTTCAAATTTTCCTGTAAAGTATTCCATTGGTCCATTACATTTTCAACAGGTCATGATTCCATGAGTATATGCCATATAAAAATCCCACTACGTTGTTTACCAGCTAGCTAAATTTTTCACTGTAAAATTTGTGTTGTATAGTACAATATATCAGCTCAATTTATGTTATAATAATCAGCTACTCATGTAGCGGCTTGGACATTGATTTTACCATGCAATTGAGTCAAGGAAACTATTTTGGATGACCCTATGCACTTTGTTGTAATTTTATCTTGTTTTGTCTGCCTGTGGTCGATTGTCACCTTTAGCACCTGAATATTCTGATAAAGGTCATTTTTATTACCAAGAAAATAAGTCAAAGTAGCGATCACCGAACTTTTGAGAAACTTTGAAACCTTTTGCAACACAGTAGTACGATCTTTAGCTTGTTATCGTATGCAGTGCAGCAGTTCAGTGCGCTTAGGCGTAAAAAAAAATGTTCGTTTCCGCTAACCCGACCCCCCCCCCCCCCCTATTTTTTTCCGCCGACCCTAAAAGTTTTTTTGCCTATAAATCATTAACTTTTTCTAATTTTGCAGAAAAATAGCAGTTTTCGCTTATATTAGAGGTTTCTTGCCAGAAATCTCTTTTTTCGATGACCTTATTTATAGTTACGGTACAGTTCGTTGTAGGGACAATTAAACATTTGACATGCAGTCCAAAGAAAAAACGTTATATATTACCTCCCCTTCTAGATTTTTTTTGAGATTAAGTGGAAACCAACCAGTTAGTTTTTTAGCTTTACGTGAAATTTACACATAAAGGGACCTGTTCACAGATTGGCAAATTGACAATTTTCAAAAATATTGTCATAGATTCCAAAAACAAATTAAATTGAAATATCGTTTCGTATAGGGATAATCATCAATCGAAATGGATAAAATTATTAGGCGCTTGTAATGCTTTTCATCGGTATTTTGGAAAACGTTTGTATCATTTGGATAGCGTTAAAAATACACAACCAAATGTAGAAGTCCGAATGGCCGAGTGGTTAGCGAACGATATTTTTTTTTATCTCGTGTATGAGTTCTGGCGAAGGCAAAACTTCACATTTACCATTTTGTCTTTATATAATATTTGTTTTATATTATTCCAGATGCTGTAGTGTTTGCAGTTAAGACATTAAATAACTTTTTTTTAATACGAAAATCTGTGAACAAGTCTCTTTAATATCGTGACCGTAAATGATGTTGACACGACAATGTTTATGAAAATCATGTATTTTTTCATTTACAGTTCACACAATCTTCTTGAAATTTCGCAGAATTTTCTGGGGGGTTTTACGCAGAAGTATACCACCATACAAAATAAACATGCAAGCTAGCAGCCGTGTTACCTTTCATAAGCTCTAATTGTAACCTGACTCTCCGAAAATTTAGAAAAAAAATCGATTTATCGGCCAATAAACAACGGTTTGAAGTTCTGATGCGTAGGAATTTAATCCGGAGGGCGTTAATCCGAGTGGTTTAATAGCCACGGATCAGAACATTTATTCGTCGATAAACAACGAAAATGCATAAATTATTTCGATTCTAACATGATCTGACAAATATGTTTGCAATTGTATTGAGAACTACATTTCACTATGATCCGTTTAGAATGGGGAGCCGTGTATAAGTTAGGAGTTAAACTTTTGATGAATATCTGTTATTTTTTAAGCGGAGCATCGGACACTTTTTTGTTTATTGGGTAGTTAAACAACGATAATTGTGTTCCTTTTTCTAGAGTATTATTTTAGAATAATGCATCAAATATCAAACCAGACAGTTGATACACTTAGGAATACGTCTAAGTTATTGTGAGGTTAAAATATCGATTTCTAGACAGCTTTACGTACGAAATTAACTGTTACGCGGGACATTACAGAATTTGACGTTTGACGATGACATGCTTTCACCTCCCTCTAAACCCGCCTATCGTCCCCAAACAACTGCATCTGGTCAAAGGGAGACAACACGAACAAACGAACTTTGTGTCCCTGTTAAGCCCCCAAACATGGTTCGTTTCCACTTTTTTTCCTGTAACTTTTTTTTCTTCACCGCATATTCACCACACTGTTTAAGAATATTGGACTGCGTGTAAAATGATTTATGCCTCCAAACAACGCACCTGTACCTTAACAATAAATAAGGTAATATAAAACGAGATTTCTGGCAAGAAACTTCTAATATAAGCGAAAACTGCTCTTTTTTCCAGAAAATCAGAAAAAATAATGATTGATAGCCAAACAAACTTTTAGGGCCGGCGGCAAAAATTAGGGGCGGGGAGGGGGGGGGGGGGTCGGGTAAGCGAAAAACAACAAATTTTTACGCCTAACGAATTCATTCATTACCTGTGTATATATCAGATTGTTTACAAAATAAATCCAGGTTTTCGAACAATCAACGCGCATTAATAACTCATGTTAAATACGGTATTATATGGCACAATACAGAACATTTGTTGTAACTATAGACCCAGCCGTGTAGCGGGCGTGGTAGGTTGGCGTGAAAATTATATTCGTTTGTATGTTACTGAGTGGTACTGCGCAAATCGTGCCAAAAAATGTAATGCTTGTATATACCATTGGTTGTTTAAATATCACACGTCCCATCTTCATGTACAAGCAATGAAGTACATATGGGATATCAAAGTATTGGACATTAGCTGTACTTGGAAAAAAAAGACTGCACTTAATTTACTGTTTACAGGTCATACAATTGTATGCTATATATGTGTGGATATCATGAAGATTAGATGGTCAACCTGCAATTTTAATTTTCGGCATCGTTTGCACATTTTATAGGGGCAGTTTCACAGCTTCAGGCTGTGAGAAATCATTTTACTGAGTTTTTCCTGTCTATAATACATTTTAATATTGTTCATATTCTAATGTTTGAAAAGCATATTGCTTGTGCAAAGTTAAACTTTTGATGAATATCTGTTATTTTTTTAGCAAAATTGACTACCTGGTAGACATACCCTAGTGTTGTTTTTACATATTAAGGCATGATAAATATTAAAATAATAAAGTTTTGCAACCTGAACAGCATAACAGACAAAAAGTGTCGATAGATTCTACAAATTCCTGTTTGAAAATTCCATTTTTAAAAGAAATGAGGCGTGTCGTGGGAAAACCGGGCTAAATGCTACGCACAGACTAATTCGGGACGACACTTTCCGCCTATAATGAATTTATGTTTAGAAGAGACTTTCTTGAAACAGAAAATACCATAAAAGCGGAAAGTGCCGTCCTGGATTAGTTTGTGCGGACTGCAAAGACTATTCCGGGACGACACTTAACGCAGATGCATTAAGCCCGGGTATCCTACGACACGCCTCAAATGTTGTTGTTTTTTGTTCTACCTCAAACTGTGAAACTGTCCCTTTAATGTGAAAGGTAATATAATATACCGTTTATTTTAAGTTCATTTTAAGTCGTCAAGACAGACAGCAATACAACTAAAAGTAACAACATTAACCGACTATGTGTATGCAATATTTTGACGCAAATGATGTGTAATCATATAACACGCACTTTATTAGCCAATCAACATCGACATTCCGTTCGTTGATTTCGAAACTTGGCTTTGAAAATCACGAATGGGTTACTGTATTCAACAGTTATATATACGCAATTATGTACTTCAGAATAATCCCATGTCACGTTTTTCAAGTGAGGTCTTGAATTAAATGTACTGAGTACTACAGTAGCCATTGCTAATCAAATCACGTCCTCTGACTATCACGTGCACGTTGCTGCGCATGTGCGAAGCGGGCAGTTTGCCGCCAAAACCAGTCAGTTGGCGGTCAGCTGTCGAAAAGGGCAGGCGTGTGCGCAAAGGTTGTCGAATCCAATGCTGAACATGGATTTTGTAAACAAAAGGTAGGAGTTTTCAAAGTATCTGGACAGTTTACGATTTAAATTTATTGAAATTTATTATTAAAGCTGCACAAAGTTTAATTAATTTCCATTAATTATCCTGTAGGAAACTGAACGTTGTTGAAGCAGCCAATAGCTGCACAAAGTTTAATTAATTTCCATTAATTATCCTGTAGGAAACTGAACGTTGTTGAAGCAGCCAATTGCAGCCAATAAACATTGTGCGAATATTTCAAAAATACAATAAAATTAGTTTCATTGTATAGCCAATGTTTCAAAAAGAAACGTGTAGAAACGCACATATCTGCCAGTGGTTTCCATGGAAACAGCCTAGGACTGGTGGGTGGGATGATGAAACAGCATGCAACGAGTACCAGGTCTCTTCTGCTGTCGACGTTTCAAGGAACCTAGAAGGGGATTGCAGACATTTTTCACAGACGTAAGGTTATGTCAGTAAATAAGCATAGTTCCATGTTTTGATAATAAATCCTTCACATTCAGATGTGAATTTTAACTATAAATTCAAAATGTATGTATATTTTAGATTGCAGAGTCTAAAGCAGGAGAACTGCATAAAAAAAGATATATTAAAAACACTTTTTTTTATGATCGAAACCATAATTGTTTTGTTTTTTGGTACTTGTTTGGCAACAATTTGGAATTGTTCTTCAAATGTGGAGCAATGCTAATACGTTTTACAACAGTGAGCCCTTGTTCTCATCTGAACACATAGGTGCTCAGGATGAACTATTGTGGTTAGTTGTTGTCTGTCTTGCCTATAAGTGTATTGGGTTTCTTGCTTTTTGTGTAGCCTGAATAGGCGACATAATGGTGTCATTTTTGTCGGCAGTGGCGGCGGCGGCGGCATCCCCTTTCGCTTGTCCGGAGCATAACTCTTAGACTATTTAAGCTATCAACATGAAACTTCATAGGTACAAATACCGTTACTCTGCATCACATACTTTTGGAGTTATTGCCCTTTGTTTATTTTCATACTTAATTTTTGTCTGAAGCATATATCTAAGACTATGAAAGCTATCAACTTGAAACTTCATAGGTAGATAGATCTCATAGAGGAGAAGTGCAGTGCACAAGAGCCGTTACTCTGCATCGCAAACTTTTGGAGTCATTCAGGGTTCCCTCTGGCTTTTGAAAAGTTGTCGCCACTTTTTGTTCTTCAAATTTGCAAATTTGGAGCCAATTAGGCATCGCACGTAATTTTTAGGTAGAGACGTTTGGGTGGCATAATATATATAACTATATTATACTTAACTTATATTTTCACTTATAACTGTTATTGTAATGCAGTAATAAATATTTCTGCTGAAGAATACAATAAATAAACAAAACACCATATATCTCCTTAATCAATTTATTTCAGTAACATTCAATTTAATAAGTAACAAAACATAGCATATACAAATGCAGTAAAATATTTATTTATTATATGTCCATGGATCATGATAGTTTCAACAAGAAATATTTTAGCAATGCACTATTAAAATGTGTATTAAAATCATCAACATATTTTTTTTTAAGTAGACATTTAACAATGCATACATGTTACTATTTTACTTATAAACATGATACATATTAATACATAAATATACAAATATAAATACAATGGCACAAATATGGCAAGGCAAAGTATGCTGGAAAGGAAACTGAAAATATACAGAAGACATCAGTTAGCACCAATTTCTTATATATTATGTGCACATACCAAAAGAATTCCAACTTCCAACAGTGTTGAACATTTATGTTCACTGGAGAATTTTGAAGTTTGACCATGTTAGATGGAGAAGAGACATCATCAGAATCTAACAAAGGAGTATTTACGTCTGAACTGGCCATTTTGACAAGTGAATTTTCATTTCAAATTCAACATTTCATACCGATTGTTGTAACAAACTGTTTACTTACTGACTTTTGCTTATTGATGAATGTGTTAAAAACTGCATACTTACTATTATGTTTTGATTCTAATTATCGTTTGATCATGGCACACTTCTATTAATTGCCGGTATCAACGATTAAAGAAAAAGCTGTTTGTTCTACATGCAATTAAAATGCCAATCTAATTGCCGTGGGCCATATAATCAGTCATATGCTATCACCCTTATTGATATGCATTGAGTTTCACGATTTAGTTAATTCAATCGTACCGCTTGCATTACTAAAAATCAATACACGCACGATAACTGTCGAGGTAAACAGAGTCAGCAAGAAAGCGTAGGCTAAAATGTGGCTTATGTCATTTCAATAGTAAATAATTCGGACAAAGAACACTGTCTGCCTGTCGTTTGTTCTATAAAACCTTGCCATTTATATGTGTAAAAACTATTCCAAGGAGAGAAACCATATAAGAATTTAATTCTTTCGTTTCAGTCCTTTTCTTATTCTTATTTTATTGTGCATCTATTTGTATATTTGCCAGTTGTACAAGAGAAATAAGTATGTTTAAACTAAAGAACGCTGTTGCCAGAACAATTGCCAAACTTGAAAATTTGTAACCACTTTTGTGATTTTGTCGCATTTAGCGACAGAGGCGATTGCAAGCGCGAACCCTGGTTATTGCCCTTTGTTTATTTTCATGCTTAATTTTTGTCCGGAGCATAACTCTTAAGACTATGAAAGCTATCAACTTAAAACTTCATAGGTAAATAGATCTCATTGCAGAAAAGTGCAGTGCACAATAACCGTTACTCTGCATCACATACTTTTGGAGTTATTGCCCTTTGTAAATTTTCGTATTTTTTTGTTTTTTTGGTTTCAATTAGTCTTTCTTCGCAATTAGCCAGAGTGCATTTGAAGATTTCAATAAATCTGTTAAAAAAAATTTTACCATTAACCTTAAGTGCTTCTTCATTTGAAATCACGTAAGCTATCCGGCGTCAGGCGACACATCCGACTTGTGGAGTTCTAGTGTTTTTTTTGGGGGGGGGGTGGAGCAGGGGTTGTTTACCTACAACTGAACTCGTATAATTTATTATTCTAAATGGGTTGATAAAAACTCAAGTTCAAATTTGTCAATTATTTGGGGGAAGGTCACAGGGTTGTACAGGGAGAAATAGTCCATGGAAATATGTGACTCATTTACTGCAGTGATTTTGTCTTACCTTGGCTGGAAAGCACAAAGTAAGCTATTGTGATCACAGCTGTGTCAATAGTTAACTCAGAGTAGTTTGATGTGTAGGCCTTTTTTATACCATTTTTGGGGCCGAATTAGGCCCCATTCCCCTAATGAAAAAGTGTATATTTTCCCCCTATTTTAACCAAAAATGCCCCTCTAAATGTTTACTTTATGTCAAAAATAATTTGGGATAAAAAAATGGCCAAGAAAAAGGAATTTTTGTGAACAAAGTGACTTTTTTTCAAGAAATCCAGTTGGATGCATTTAATGACTGTTTCACATAACAATTTATGTATGTTTACATTACATAGTAGATGTGTATTAATAATCTGGTATGTATAATAATAATTTTACAAAATTCCCTAAAAGTCCACTTTTACCGTTGAAATCCTCTCTTGAAAGGACTGCCACCTCCCCTAAAACCCCCAAAAAGGGCTGATGCAGTTGCTTGTACTGAATAAAGGAATTAATATTACTTGTAGCCCCAAAACAGTAGCTTTTTTCCTGTGTATAGAATAAATGCTTTGATCATTCCATAAAAGTAAGTTTCTGTGTTGAAATAAAATATTGCAATATTACAAGAAAAGTGTTAACTTCATTAATTGTTCAGAAACTCTTAATTGTACTTTATTTGGTACACTGTATATTATTTTGGAAATACTTATTTATAAACCGTTGCACATAGGTTTTCTGTATGCTTGGTTCAATGCAAGATGCAGTGTTTTTTAGGACCAGTTTTGGGCTGAAATTTGGCCTCATTCCCCTGCAAAAAAACTATAAAATTTTCCCCTTTATTTACCTTAAATTTCTCCTCAGAATGTTAGCTTCATTTAAAGCGTGACCCAGATCGGACAAAAATTTACTAAGATAGAGAAATTTAAGTAAACAATCCCAGCGATGTTTCATCAAACCAAGTTAGTGCATAATATATAAGTTATCATTTGCAGCAACACATTTCATAAATTAATGTTTTATAGCAAAGTAGAATATTGACATGTAATAATGCTTTTCTAAAACAAAAATCCCCTTTGCCATAAAATTCCCCATCTGAAGGGCTCCGCCACCTTCCCCCAAAGGTGAAAAAAAAACACTGAAATGAAACGATATGTAATTGAAAATAAAAAAAATTGCATCTTGAAGAAAACAAATATATTTTCAATATAAAGAATGATGAAGTGCAGTATGTGCGCTATATACAGGAAAGCTGTTTATTAGAAAAAGTTATTAGCAACTTGTTGGTGGGGGCACAGACAGAAACAGAGGGGAGGCTAAAATTGAGAACAAAATCATGCAGGGAAGAATGAGGGCATTTGTGTAATAGAAACGCAGTGTTTGTGCGATCTGGAAAAGTCATGGAGAATTGGCATTGTCTGGGAACATCATGGAATCTTAATAAATTGGATTTTATTATGGAAAAATGATGAAATTTTCAAAACTGTAGTGCAAAGTTGAAAATGTTTGTAATAGTAGTTAGGTCAAGTTCGATAATCAGCCAAAACGTCCCGGAATTGTGGAGTTGTTGCGTTTGAATTATCTGAAATTGGCCTTTTTAGCGGTTTCTGCTCTCCCAAGTCAACCGTTTTTATCCGATCTTCACCAAACTTGATATTTTAAAGATTGCTTTTAACCTCGAGGGGGCATAACTGTTTAACAAACAGCTCTTGTTCAAACATGATTGGTTTGAAAGCTACATGTAGAAGCCTATTGAGATGCTCTTGATTCTGTTTTCTGGGTTGAACCGTGCTTATTTGTTTTGATTCCCAAAAACTCTGAATGCTCCCACAGTAGGATTCATCTTAATTACTGCTGATCGCAAGGTGGGTACCATATTCATTACACCACTGGGACCTGTTTTGGTAATGTATGTCTTCAGCGAATGGAGTAAGTGTTTTTGGACTGTGAAAGTTTGCAAATTGATATTAAGTATGATAGTTGTTTCTTGGTCAAAGTGGTAC
Source organism: Congeria kusceri (assembly GCA_027627225.1). Taxonomy (NCBI): domain Eukaryota; kingdom Metazoa; phylum Mollusca; class Bivalvia; order Myida; family Dreissenidae; genus Congeria; species Congeria kusceri. The sequence goes on along the minus strand of CM051025.1, from coordinate 59,391,957 downwards.
ATGTTTCATGGAGAAAGTATAAATTGGCTGCTAAATTTAGGTTTACTAGTAATGATTTATTGAAAGAGTGTAAGTTTGCTGGTTGTTTCATAGGCAGATTGTAAGTTGTTTAATGTTTCACTGACCGATTAGAAATTTGTTAGAATACATGTTTCATAGACAGATTGTATGTTTGTTAGATATTTCTTTGACAGATTGCAAGTTTGCTAGTTGGCTAGTTGCTTCATGGACACCGTATATTTGTTTGTTAGTTGTTTTATGGATATTTATGTTTGCTGGTTGTTTTATGGACAAAGTCTAAGTTGTCCAGTTGTTTCTTGGCCAAAGCACCAGTTTGCTAGTTGTTACTTTGGCAAAGTATTGGTTTGCTATTTGTTTTAGTGAATGTTAGGGTTTGCTAGTTGTTTAGTGGTTAGTGTAAAATTTGCTGTTTGTTGCATGTTCTCAAATTGGTTATTGGACAAAGTATGCTGAACGTCTTGTTATTCAATGTCATTGTTAAATTTGCTGATGATTTATTTCTGGTTTTCAGTAAGTTTGCTAAATTTTTCATAACTTTTCAGTGCATGTTTGTTTCTGGATTCAAGCGTTTAATTGAATATTCTTTGTCCAAGTGTGTGAATTGTTACATTAAACTTTTAACTCTTAATAGGGCGCTTTTCCATATATCCGTATCCGCATCCGCATAACACAAATCTGCATCCCCCAAAAATCGAACGAGTTGAAAACGGACCGTTTCCTTACGTCCGCAGTCTGTATCCGCAAAAGCCGTGTGCACTTTTATGCGGATGCGGACGATATGGTATCTCACTTAGCATGTTAAACAAAGGCCTGTTATACATAAAACATTAGGAAAATATAAAAACTGGATAACTCAACCTAAGAGTCTAAGACTCAGGGGGTATAATAACTCAGTAATAACGGGTAACATTTAAACGAGTCCTGACTGACGCTATTGATAAAAATGTTGGATGCTTTATATTGTTTAAAATCCACCACATGTGAATGTTTTCACAAACTGGCATGAATATTCTTACTCAGACATTGTAACTATTTGAAAATAGGAAGAAAATTAAATATTCTATGTGGATTCATGGAAAAGCGCGTCCGTATAATATTTATGCGGATACGGATGCAGATACGGATTCGGATACGGACATATGGAAAAGCGCCCTTATGCTTATGCTTACCTGAGTGTGTTTTTTGTGCGAGGTGAGCTATAGTATAGTGGACCTCCTGCATCGTCTGCATGCCATCAACAATTTGAATGTTATCGCGATAAAGAATATATTTATTTATTCAATCTTTACTTAACTTGCACATTTTGTGTATGACCAGAAAATCTCGGTTGACATTGATAATGGGCCAAATCTGACCAGAAACCTTAGAGTTATTGCTCCTTTTCAAGAAAAAATGCAGAGATTGAATTTTGCCAATTAAGTTTCCTTTCTTTTTATGCTCCCCGAAAAATTTGGGGGGAGCATATAGTCGCTGCTTTGTCCGTCCGTTTGTCCTTCCGTCACACTTTATTGTCCGAATTATTTCTCAGTAACTTCTGGCCAGAATTCAACGAAACTTCATGGAAAGCTTCATTACCAAAAGGAGGTGTGCACGTTACCAGGAGGTTCCACTTGAGTGATTTTTCACAGATTTATGGGACTTTGAAAATTTATGAAATTAGTATATAGTAGTAGTAGTCTTGACTTCCGCTCAATAAGTTGACAATGTATTGAGATATTTAAATGAAACTTAACCAACATAGATACCTTATATCAAGGACTCACTTGGAATTGCATATGGGGTGGGTGGGGTCAAGGTCACTGTTACTAAAAATAGAAAAACGGTTTCTGTTCAATTACTGGAGAACGCATTGGAATATTTTTATGAAACTTTTATACATACATACCTTATATAGAGAACTTGCTTGGGATTGCATATGGGGTGGGTGGGGTTAAGGTCACTGTTACTATAAGTAGAAAAACGGTTTCCGCTCAATAACTTGAGAACGCATTGAGATCTTGTAATGAAACTTAATACATAGATACCTTATATAGAGACCTCGCTTTGGATTGCATATGGGTGGGGTCAAGGTCACTTTTACTAAAAATTGTATTGATGTGCTGACTAATGCATTTCGTTAGAAAAATTGGTTTTCGTGGAATTTCCATATTTCTTGTTTTAGAAAAAAATGCCAGTAACTATGACAAGCACAAGAAAAGTCGGGCGTGCTGTGCTCCGACAGCTCTTGTTCTTAGAGTTATGGGACTTTGAAGGTTTCTGAAATCGGTATATGAAGCACAATTCTTCACTTCCTTTTCCGTGCTATTTCTTCGCAATTGCTTGCTGGAATTCAACAAAACTTTATTGGAAGCTTCATTACCGAGAGGAGGTGTGCATACTACCAGGACATTCCACTTCAATGATTTTTCTCAGAGTTATGGAACTTTTAAAATTTCTGAAATTAGTATATACTGCATAAATTCTTATCCGGACGATTTCTCAGCAACTACTGGCTGATTTCAATAAACTTTTATGGGAAGCTTCATTGCCAAGAAGAGGTGTGCATATTAGCAGGTTGTTCCACTTCAATGATTTTTCTTGGAGTTGTGGGACTTTGAAAATTTCTGAAACATAGTATATAGTGCACAATTCTTGTCCGGGCTATTTCGCAGCAACTACTGGCCAGATTTGAATGAAATTTCGAGGGAAGCTTCATTCCCAAAAGGAGGTGTGCATATTAGGAGGATGTTCCACTTTCATGATTTGTCTTACAGTTATGGGACTGAAAATTGCTGAAATATAGTATATAGTGCACATTTCTATTGAGGCGACATATAGGGGTTACTTATGTCGGCGGCGGCCCCTTTCGCTTGTCCGGAGCATAACTCCTAGACTATTAAAGTTATCAACATGAAACTTCATTGGTAGATGGATCTTATTGAGGGGAAGTGCAGTGCACAAGAACCGTTACTCTGCACCTCATACTTTTGGAATTATTGCCCTTTGTTTATCTTCATACTTAATGTTTGTACGGAGCATATAACCTTTGAAATTGTTCCTATTGCATTAAAATATGAGACTGTCAATGCTGCTTACAATGCAGTTGACATTATCATTTACTTTAGAAATAAATTACTCAGTATTGTTACTAACTAATATATTTATTCTTAATGTATTATAGATCAATTTTTTTAAACTATGGCTACAAAATACAGGTATTTTTTAAGGACAGGGGTCGAGATAAGAATTTTTTTGAAGTGAGTACAACTGAAACAAAATATAATTGAGTATTAAGGCGAAACCTTTACTGTTGTTTTGTTTCAGATAAATCTGAACAGTTGTAAATGTTCAATAATCTGACATTTTGAACAAAAAACACTACTACAAATCGATATTTAAAAAAACAACAACGTGAAACATTTTAAACTAAATCAACAGTTCAAACTTCTGGTACATTGAACAGTATTATGTATGTTATATTGTCATGGAATCTGTCAAATCTATTTGGTCTCCTTGCAATAAATACAAAAAATACAAAACAATGGTACCAACTTCTTCCATAAGCCAATGGATTTTTTCTTTTCCACGTAAGAAGTGTTTTCTCTGTGACCTTAGTGCCATCATGTTTCTTGGCAGTCTTGTTTTCTACTTGTTCGACTGTTTTACTGACCGAAAAATTAATATAGGTAAAATGTACAGACAACTGCTTTGATACTTCATAATGCCGCATTAAATTATTTTTCACATCATTTGGCAGCTGATTTCTGCGTCCTCTATTAGCTAGCATTTTGTTTAGAATCTTTTTTTACATAGGCCATGATTTTGAATTTGAGTAAATCATATTTTCAGGGAGTATCTTATACTCCCAAAACTTATTTTTGTTGAGTATTTTATCATTTTTACTGAGTAAAATACTCAGATACTCTCCTTATCTGGACCCCTGTAAGGATATAGTCAACTGCATTGTACTATGGGTGTACCTCCTCGAACCATCCTGCCAGCAACTCTGAAGCCAGCCATGTCGATCTCAGACATGATGTGGCTCAACTGTGTCTGTCTCAGAATATGTTGAAATAAGGCTTGTGTAGACAATAACTTAAGGTGTGCAAAGTGTACTTTGCGACATAATCGCTCATGTTTCACTTAAGCTATCCGGCTTCAGGCGACAAATCCGACTCACGGAGTTCTAGTTAGTCATTCTAATATTTTTGCCCTTCTCATTGCATTTATATTGCTTGACAAGGCCTAAAATAAAATATTGTTTGTTTCCTCTCCCGCGACCGACCCAGCAAAATCGCCGCGACCCAAAAACATTTATAGACCAAAGAAAACAATATCTTATTTGATTTTTGTGAGAAAATGCGGGGTGCGAATCCTTAAAAAGAATCCAATTGTGTGTACAAATCTTACTTTCAAAAGACGCTTATAAAATGACTTTAAACGGACAGTTCTGGGTAACGCGTAATTCGGCGTATTTTGACGCATGCTTTTACGAAAAGGACGCCATAACATTCAGTGTCAGAGTCTAGAGCGCAACCATTTCCGCTCTCATATGCATGATTTTTAAAGACAAAGAACGCCAACCAGCAATGAACAAACTCACCTTTATGCACCAAGTGTCCATTATCGATACAATCTTTACGCAGGAGGAGTCAGCTTAACAAGACCCAAACAGTCGGCCAATAAGAACGCATAAAATGTCCAGTGTGCAAATGAGCGTCGTTAGAAAGTTAATCACGCCCTCATTCTAATTTTAATTGGTAAAGGTGCAAGTCGTTTGTAACACATTTGCGACAGGTATGTGTTTTGTTATTGATATGCGTGTTTTAACAGCCGCGTTTGTAATAAATTACTACAAATTGATATAGTAAATAAATAAATAATTATAAATAAATATAATAATCATGCTCCACCCCCCTTCGAAGAAATGGGGGTATCTTGCTTTGCACCTGTCGGTCGGCATTTCGTTTCTTGCCGATATCTAGAGAACGCTTTCACCTACGATCATGAAAGTTTGTATGCTGGTTACTTGGGAGGAAAGGAAGCAGTCTATACATTTTGAGGTCAACAGGTCACAGGTCAAGGTCACCGTTGCTAACAAATAGAAAAACTGTTTCCGCTCAATAACTTGAGAACGCATCAAGATATTTTAATGAAACTTTATACGTAGATACCTTATAAGGAAAGGAAAACGCCTATACATTTTTAGGTCAACAGGTCAAAGGTCAAGGTAACTGTTGCTAAAAATAGAAAAATGGTTTCTGCTCAATAACTTGACAACACATAGAGATAATGAAACTTTATACATAGATACCTTATATTGAGACCGCGTTTGGGATTGCATATGGGGTGGGTGGGGTCAAGGTCAAGGTTACTAAAAATAGAAACATGGTCTCCGCTCAATAACTGCAGAATGCATCGAGATATTTAAATGAAACTTCATACATAGATACCATATATCGCCCTTAGCTCAGATTTCCACAAAAGATGTGGAAATGTTGCGGAAATCTTCAGTCTCCGCAGATTCTCCACATATTTTCCGCAAAAATGATTTTGGCTTTGCGGAGAAATTTCTTATATGCGGAGAACATGCGGAGAGTATGTGGAATATTGACACTTAAACCCATGAAACCACAAGTCTGAATTCTGTCTGTCTCTGTCTGAATAAATACTGAATACAGTCTGAGGACATAACCTGGGACATAACCTGAACATCTATGTGAAAAAGGGGCATATATCTGTCAAAATACAAAACAGAGTTATGGGAAATGTAGAACTTGAAATGGAGTTCAAGACAAAGGTACATTCTAATTTTCAAGTGAATAACTTATGTAATTTTGAAGTTACAAAAGTTTTAATTATAAACTTTAACCTGAAAATCTATGTGAAAATGGGACATACCTATGTCAAAATATAAAACTGTTAAACTTAGTTATTGGGAATGTGGCACTTGATGGAGTTGATGAAATTTAGGGTATATTCTAAATTTCAAGTGAATAACGTTTGTAGTTTTGAAATTACCGAAGTTATGGGGAATGTGGCTCTTGATATTTGAGTTGATGATAAAGGTATATTCCAAGTTTCAAAAGAATAACTCATGTGATTTTCAACTTACAAAAGGGCATAAATAATGCAATTTTATGACTTTTACAGTACACCATAACTATGCAGGATATGATGTCATCAGTTTACTTCATTGCTCAAGTCTGACATGATTTATCGTCAACTCCCCTAAATTCGCGACTACCATTGATTCGCGGATGTTGTTATTGTCACGTGATCGTCTACGACATTTGCGCATGCGCATACGTGGCCGCGGGAATTTCTTTATACATGTCCAATGGACCATTGTGTGAAGATACTGCATTTTAAACAGACAAAAGCATTGGACATGATACCTGATATAAAAACACCATGTTTTCTTATTCCCAAAACACCAGGAAGTTACATTTTGTGTTTTTCAATAAAAATACAAACCGGAAATAGTTGTTTTTCGTCGGATGTTGTAGTAGAACTGCCATATATGGGACATGATTCGGCAGTGTGTCGTAACTAAGGCCGAGCAAAGTTTTTTGTGTGTTTTTCAGTACCTTAATTTTAAGTGAATTTTAGCCTTTTTTCATAGTATTATGGTTACAAAAGAGGCATTTAGGAAATTGTACAGGCTCTGTTCACCTACAAATTAAAAACACCCTACAATAATATACTGAAAACAAAATGAAAACAGTAATTATGTTTTTCTTGCTTAAACCTAATCATCCTGGATTTAAGATTGTATAAGCCACCTTAAATAAATAATCCATATTACATTAGAACGTTTTTCCCCACTGGTATAGTATTATTTAAATGTGCTTTTGTAATAAGGAAGAATTAAATTTTAGATTTATTTAAAACAAATAAAATTCACTGTTTACTACGTTAATCCAAAACTTGTTGTACATGCGGCCTAATTGAAGATTATTTTCTAGGAATGATGGGATGACGTCATATTCGCGAATCAATGATAGTTAGATAAGATGGCGACTGCTTGACACTTACGTAAACAATGTTGACCTGCTAGAAGTTTTAAACGTTGTTTCGGATAAATAATTTTTAAAAAAAGCGGTATATATATTTATTTTCAAATATTTGTTCTAAATATTATGTTCAAATTGTTGAAATAATTTGATTATTGACATTAAATGTTAGGGTCGCGAATTTATGGTAATCGAGGATAACTATGGAAGCACAATTGTACAGTGTTCATCTGTATTCTCACTGTCGTTAACATTTAAACAAATAATTTGAGCAAAAGCAACGAACCAAACATGTCCTTTCAATATTACCCAATTAATTGAATTTTTTCACGAAATTAACAACTAAACTTTTGTTGGAAACACATTATTCGTTCTTAAGTTATTGTCTTTTTCAATGCACCATGCAGTCATCTTGAAAATTATGTCATCGGTAATCTCGCGGTAAAACTTTTGTTTTGAAATAAGTTTTCTGTCAGTCTATTCTACATTATATTACCTACATCATAATGATGTAGTATTATTAAATTCTATGCCAGATTAACGGTGATAATGTGACTACAAATATAAGTGGATGCAGGATAATGGGCTTTTGATTACCCCTTTGCCACCCCTTAAAAATTTGCTGATTGTAAACGGGATATAACCATGTTATTATCGAAGTAGACACTTCCTCTGCATTGAAATTTTGTCAAAATCGATTGCAATTGTCGACGTAGCCCAGTCGGCATATTTTTATATCGTGTCTGGGTACTAAGCGCAATGCTGACGACAAGCGATAACTAAAACTTTATATCCAAGATATATTTATTAACAACACAAATAACGACCGTTCCGTAAAACGTATCAAAACAAAAATGCTACCTGTACCGCATTCAGAGATTGGTCGTGCGTGACAGGTTAGTTGTTAGTATGCAAAAGGATTAGAATGAACGCATGAATGAATGACTGTATGGATGTGAGTGATAACTTGTCAGTATCGGCAGAGTAAGACTGAGTGTTTGTAATAATATTTAAATATTTGAATAGTACATGTGAATATAAAAGTCTCCTGCTTTCACGAAGCACATATAAATGATGTAAGCACTATATTTTAAAACAACCGATTGATCTTCTATGACATGTTTCCCCTGCTGATATAAAGGGCTCCTGACTTTTTTGCACCACCATTTAACACTATGCATAAATAAAGTTTTAAAATTCAACAAAATAAGCACATTTAAAGGATGTTATGTAAATAACAAAATGAAATGTGCATGCTGGCTAGGCTCCAACTCAATATTATGCACATACCTAAGGTTACCAGATCCGACTACAACTTATTGTACCGTACCACTTATAGTACCTTAGTACCCCAACATAAGATACTCTTAGAACTATGGCTACAATTACTACCCGTAAGGTAAGTAAGGACTACTAATTACATGATTATCGGTCCATGTACAAGCGAACGTTAGTGTATGTTTAAAATCAGAAATATAATGCAGTGTATTATAATAACTCCATTACTCCTATCTTACATGAAGTATTAACAAAATGCTTAGCAAAATTATGTTTCCATTACAAAATAAACAATTACAATAATTTCACAATAAACACAAACGCACTTAAACATTCTAGTAAAATCACACTAAAATTACACATTTAAGTCACTTCTCACTATGTCAATTGTAACCAGAATATACACAATCAAGTTCTCCAATCGTCCGTTGTCATCCACTTAGGCGGTCTACGGTCTCTCTTGGGTCTGGATACCGTTGTCTGTTTCGTCCCTTGCTGGTTTCGTCTTGCAGGGATGATGTACGGACCCGTTGAACCCGAAGCCGCGTCACCATCGACTGCACCATCCACATCCTCATCCGTCCCATCTCTTCTCTCACCTAATGTATTGGCAAGGTTACCGTCATCTTCAACTTCCTCGTCGACGCTTTTGACATCCGTCGTACTCATGAACGGGAGGAGTAAATTTCGATGAAGAGTCCTAGACTTCTTATACCGACTGCTCTCGCGTTTCACTTCGTACACAGGTATGTCATCAATGGGCTTCCGTACAACAACATACGGATGTGGCTCCCACCTGTCTGCCAACTTCTGTTTACCCCGGATGGATACATTCCTAACCAGTACACGGTCACCTGGTAGAAGGGCGGAGCTTCATGCACGACAGTCATATATCGCCTTGTTGATTGACGAAGTTCTCGCAGCTTCTTCTCGTGCCTTTTTGTAAGCAAATTGGAGACGGTCTTGTAGCTTGAGAATGTAATCTGACTGGAATCCGGAGGATAAACTGTCGGTCGGTAGCCCAAGAAAAGCGTCAATGGCGAGACGTGGATGCCTACCAAACATCAGAAAATGCGGGGAGAACCCTGTACCCTCATGACGAGTGGCGTTGTATGCATGCACCAGGCTGGCAACATGGGACTTCCAGTCTTGCTTCTGACACTCCTCCAGCGACCCGAGCATGTTGAGCAAGGTTTGATTAAATCGCTCAACCATCCCATTACCCATTGGGTGGTAGGGAGTGGTCCTCGTTTTCTCCACACTAGCGAGGTTACACAGCTCCTTGATGAGTGCCGATTCATAATTCCGTCCCTGATCACTATGAATCCTTGCAGGGAAACCATAATGCACTATAAAACTATCAAATAGTATACGGGCGGTAGTCTTCGCCGTTTGGTTTCGTGTTGGATAGGCTTGTGCATATCGGCTGAAATGATCCGTCAGCACCAACATGTTTTCGAAACCACCCTTCGAACGTTCGAGAGACAAATAGTCGATACATATAATGTCCATCGGTGCTGTTGACGTAATGGGTGTCATCTCGGCCACAGCTGCTCGTGATTTACGATGAATGCATCGTCCACAACTCCTAACTGAGTTTGCAACAAATGTGTTCATTCCGGGCCAGTAAAATCTCTCTGAGAACAGTGCGACGGTTCTGTCTCGACCTTGGTGTCCATGGTCATCATGAAGAGCCTTAAAGACATCGTGTCGAAGGCCTTCTGGCAATATGATTTGCAAACGCTCCTCTGGGCCAACAGCTGTCTTTCTGTAGAGTACACCTTGCAACATCGTCAGATTGGACCATTCCGCTAGGTAAGCCATCAGTCGACGGTCCATCGGCTTAGCCGGTTTGGCTCCGCAGGAAATATGATAGGCTACCTTCGCAATGATCTCGTCTTGACTTTGGGCCTTGTTCCAATCTGTCGTCGATAGACCATGTGCTCTTATCAAATCGTTCGGAACATCCAGATGTTGGCTAGGAGGTACTACTTCAGGATTGCGCACAGTCTCTGATAAAGGAATTGTTTCAGCTGTCGCAGCGTAACTGACGGCGTCAATGACCTCCCTGGGAACACAACGACTTAAACCATCGGCATCCAAATGATTCGACCCCTTTCTGTAAGTGATGGTATAATCGTAGTTAGAGAGCGCTGCAACCCACCTGTGTCCCGTCGCGTCTAACTTGGCAGTCGTATTCACGTAAGTAAGCGGATTGTTATCAGTCACAATCCCGAATTTCCCGCCATATAAATAGTCATGAAACTTTTCAGTTACTGACCATTTCAAGGCAAGAAACTCGAGCTTGTGAACAGGATAACAACGCTCACTCCGTTTCAAACTACGACTCGCAAAAGCTATGGGCCTTTCCTTGCCATCCTGGCGTTGGTATAATACTACACCGAGACCAAACGAGGAGGCGTCGGTATGCAAGATGAAAGGCTTGCTGTAAACGGCGTAGGCTAATACTGGAGGGTTGGTTAGCTGTGCTTTCAGCTCATCAAAGGCTTTCTGTTGTGGCTCTTCCCACCTAAATGGTATCTTGTGTATCGCTTTCAGTGACCCTTTTCCCTTCTTCCGTTTCGTCGGTTGTCCCACCAGCAGATCACTTAGCGGCCTCGCTGTCCCGGCAAATCCGCGAATAAAACGCCGATAATAACCGGCAAAACCTAGGAATTGCCTGACTTCCTTGGTGGACTTAGGTACCGGCCAATCCTTTACGGCATTGTTTTCTTAGGATCAGCCTTGATCCCCTCTGCGGAAACCACGTGGCCTAAATAAGTGGTTTCTTCCTGAAAAAATTCACACTTCCTGGCGTTAATCTTCAGGTTGTATCCAGCTAGGCGCTGAAACACGGCATCTAGTCGATCTAAATGGCTGCAGATATCAGGGCTGAAAATAATTATATCATCCAAGTAGATAAGGCAGTCTTTCAAGGTGAGGTCCCCCATACAGCGCTCCATGAGTCGCTGGAACGTTGCCGGTGCATTACAGAGACCAAAGGGCATCCGATTGCACTCATAAAATCCGAGCCCCCAAACTTGAAAGGCTGTCTTCTCCTTGTCCTCCTCATCCAGCTCCACTTGCCAATAGCCCGACTTCAGGTCTAATTTTGAAAAGAACTTTGTTCCCGCCAACATGTGTAACGTGTCCTCAACTCGTGGGAGTGCGTAGGCATCCTTCTTTGTGCGGGAGTTAAGTTTCCTGAAGTCGATGCAAAAGCGTATTGTTCCATCCTTTTTCCTAACGATGACCACATTGGACGAAAATGGGCTGCTTGACTCACGAATAGCTCCAATCTCCAGCATGTCTTGAAGATGGTTGTTTCACCTCTTGAAACAGTGCAGGGGGTATCCTCCTACAGTACTGTTTGAACGGCTCCTGGTTGGTGAGTTCTATTTTATGCTTAACTGCTGAAGTATTCCCCAGATCAAGTGCAGTTTTGGGAAAAATAGAATCCCACTTCTCAAAGAGTTTGAGAACCTTTTCTTTTTGTTCATGTGTTAATGACGTTGAATTCAACTGGATCCCATATCTTATCTTAATTTTATTCTCTGCTCTGTCATCTATATTTAGCTTTTCAGGTGCTGTTTGTTGGTGGACGAATGCAGATTCCGAGCAGGTAAGTACTTCTGTTTCAGGTTCACTTTCCTTTTCAGCAAGCTGCTTCTTCGCAATGGATTTAGGAAAGGTAAGTATTTCACTTGTATATCCGGGTTCTTTATTTTCAGCATTCTGGTTGACCATCGTTGTAGATTCAGGGCAGGTCAGTATTACTGTTTCAGGGTCACCACCTTTCATAGCCTTGTTGTCAAAAATAGATGCCTATCTTAAAACACTAACTTCTTGTAGCTGACAGATAGGTGATCTAGCTTTGATCTTCAAAACCTTTGCTGAAAGGTTACAGACACGCACTGGTATTCTAGCAGTTTTTCCTGGGTTAGATAATTTCACTACTCTTGGGCATACTGTTGGTTTGTCGGGACCTGCATATACTATGTCTTCTGTTACAGCTGATTCAACTTCTGCAGACTTTCTTACGAGGCCTGTAATTGTTCTAACTTCCATCGGCTGAAGGGTAAAACTCTTTGTTACCTTTACTATACCAACGTTTTGACAACTTGATACCTCAAGTACCACATTCCACTCTTTTGGTACATCATCGAATTCCTTACACTTACACCAAATTGAAAATTCTCTGATGATATTCATTCCCACTATCGATGGTACCTTAGTGTTGTACTGTGTGTCTTCAACTATCAACAGCGGAACCATCAACGGCAGCATATCCGTATTTGGCAGTCTTACGCTTGCTTCAATATATCCCAAGTAAGGAATCTTTCTACCATTGGCACCTGTTACATTCAGTTCAAATTCATCTAGACTCTTAAGCTCTGGTTTGTTTTCCATACCCCTATAAAATCCTACGGCAAGTGTACTGATCATAGACCCCGTATCTATCAATGCCTTCACAGACACTCCTTCAATTTCAATAAAATCCTCGTTTGCGACACCAACTAATTGTTCATGCAATTGTATTGTCTCTGCTTTGGGGCTGTTTACTTCCGCGCTTTCGTCGTGCCCCCCGATGAAAGCATCGGTCCGTTTAAATTCTTATCTGGGTCTTCTTTCACATTCTGGTTTTCATTTTGTTCTTTCTTTCTATCGCTTGTATTTGCATATCTGTTCTGTGGTCCACTTCTGTTTCCTCCTCTAAATCCCCCTCTAAATCCTTCTCTGTATCTTCCTCTGAAGGGTCGTCTAAAAGTATTGTTGGTACTATTGACTTGCTTACTCTGGTTTCGTAGTTCTTTCATCTCGATCTCCATCGTTTTTAGTCTTTGCAAAAGCTCATTCATTATGCTGTCGTCTCTCTGTTGGTTTGCAACCACCTCGGGCTTTCTTTTTTTTTCCTTGACTTCTTCACTACATTCTTCCTCTTCTTCTGCCCTTGTCTTCTTTCGTAGACACTCAAACGTATCCGAACTTTCATACGATACACGGGTAGCCATTCTTAACTGATCTGACCTCATGCTCCTCCAAAACCTTTCTTTTAATTTCTGGTCTCTTTTATTCTCATCAATTTCTCCCTTCTCAACTGCCTGTTGGAACAGAGTTTCCACTCGAACGCCCCATGTAGAACAAGGTTCATCCTCTTTTTGTTTGGCTGAATAGAAATCTTGAGCAACCCTGTCGGCCGTTTTTACATCACCGTAAATTTCAGTAAGTTTGTTTAGTATTTCTTTCGAGCTAGCCGAAGGTTTCAGCGTTAAAAGAACCTGTCTAGTTTCATCTTGTAAAGAGTTTCTAATTGCTTGTACCACTGCATAGTCAGGATATACTTCACTGTTCAGCACACAAATAACGTCCATTTTCCATTGCTCGAACTGTTTTCCCTTGAAATTAGGTATCTTCGGTGAACCTATTTTGAACGATGACCGCTCATTTACATTGTCCTTTCTCTGAATATCTTCATTGTCTATCGTATAACGTCTGATAGTTCTATCCCTCTCACTAGCTGCTCCCATGAGTAATCTCTCCTTTTCCTTCAGCAGTTCCAACCGCTTGCTTATCTTCCCTCCATGTGCTTTCCGCAACTCGATCTCTTTCTCTAACTTTTCATTCTCATTCCTTTTTGAACTCAGATCCTTTTCCTGCTGTTCTAGTGCTCTAATTTTTTTCCAATAACTCTCTCTCGGCTTTTTCCTTTACATAGATTTCATAGTCTATTCTCTTCTTACTCTCAAGCATTAATCTATATTTCCTCTCTTCCTCATTTTGTAGCCTATTTAACTTTAAGCTTTCTCGTTCATATATGCTTGACTGGCTTCTTATTCTTGGTCTGTCTTAATTTTTCTCAGTTCAGTTCTATAGTCTATTGAAGAGCCTTTAGGCATAAATGTATCCTGTTTTATGTAAATGTTATTGTTTCTGTATCTTCCTTTTGGTGTTCTGTCTTCTATTTCTTGTTTATCAAGTCCACAGTCAGCTTTTAACTCCTTGAACGTTTGCTCCAATTTCTCATAACGATCATCCAGAAATTCAAAGTTACTTTCAGATATCATTTTTCGTCCTGTTTGTGAAACATCATGCTCTTCCATGTCCTGTATACTCTGTTCATGAAAGTACTCGTCTATGGTGTTCAGATCTGTCATTTCACTTACTCTATCCATTTCATGATGAAAATTACTATGTACATAATCGTCCATATCACCATATCTATTCTCAATCTCTCGGTGTTCCAGTTCATCACGCACAGCATTTCTGCGTATATATCGTCTTTCACGTTCACTGATTCCTTCGGCCATTGTTCGAATATATAACACTCTTTCACCATATACCAAAGATAAGGTCAATGATACGATTGATGTTCAATTGACGATTGATGTTCAGTTGAAGTGTCCACGTACCCTTTAATTTTAACACACCTCGAATGTAACTCTGTATATTCATCCAATCACTTTTTGTATATTCACTCAATCACTTCGCACTTTAAGTTTTGTAATTCACAGTGTTCACAGTAAACAAAATAAATCCAACAAAAACAAATTCATACACACAAATTCACATTCACACACTGTGAAAGTGTCTCAGCACTCAATTTCACTATAAGTGAAATCTCTTGTAAGTGTCCATCGTACGTACAATGCGGCGAGAAACGTATCCAGCTGCGTTGCTCCTCACAACGTAACGTATATATAACCCGACGTCTCGAGTTATCAAAGTCCGTATTCGTAGTAGTATGGGCCCACACACACAAAAATTGCACGCACGTGACAATGTTTACGTAAACAAAATGTATGGATATAATATCCAATCAACGAAAAGCCACAAAGGCTAGTCCAATAGAATTCCGTGGCTGGAAGATTGACCTGGTCATATGCATAATACCCAGCGCTACACACGTCAGGCGAAACTTCTATTGGTTCATGTGATAAGTTGACCGGGTCACATGAATAATGCCGCACTCAACCCGTCAAATCGAAATCCTGCATTGGCTCACGTGATAAAGTTGTTGCACCGATGTGATGTGCACCGTTATTGACCGTGAATATCCTTGCACGATATCTGTGTACATGCGTCGTTGTAAACACAGATTCAGTACACTCTGGACTGTCCAGGTAAACACGGATGTCCGTGTTATGTACACAGGTATTCAATGTGGCTACCGCTCGTCAAATGTACACTGTTGTCCGAGACATACAGCTACCAGCAATTCAAACACGTTGGGCGCCAATGTCGACGTAGCCCAGTCGGCATATTTTTATATCGTGTCTGGGTACTAAGCGCAATGCTGACGACAAGCGATAACTAAAACTTTATATCCAAGATATATTTATTAACAACACAAATAACGACCGTTCCGTAAAACGTATCAAAACAAAAATGCTACCTGTACCGCATTCAGAGATTGGTCGTGCGTGACAGGTTAGTTGTTAGTATGCAAAAGGATTAGAATGAACGCATGAATGAATGACTGTATGGATGTGAGTGATAACTTGTCAGTATCGGCAGAGTAAGACTGAGTGTTTGTAATAATATTTAAATATTTGAATAGTACATGTGAATATAAAAGTCTCCTGCTTTCACGAAGCACATATAAATGATGTAAGCACTATATTTTAAAACAACCGATTGATCTCCTATGACACAATTCTTGATTTTTTAAAGAAAAAATCTATTTCACGAAGAATGTGTGTTGAATAAATGGATGGTGGTGTTGGAATACTAAAATTGCTGCTTTATGTTAATAACCTAGCGATTACCCTTGGTAAACCGAAAATAGGGAAGTACAAGATAAAAATAGGAGTTCAATTATAGATTAATGCGCATGCGCAAAGACGTGCGCGTGAATGCCCCGCGAGGAGTTAATTTTTGTATAGATTTTTTTTTTATGTAAATATCTTTAAAAATATGAAGTTTTGGAGACTTCAACTTATTCTGCATTTGGAACATTTGCTAGGTGATGTGTGTAAACATTCAATGATAGAGAGCTTTTACACCTTTTAATATTCAAATCACGGATACTGCTAGTTCACGGATACTACTCGCCAACCAGTACCGTAAAATTGTGAAAAGTTGCACAATCATTCTGAGTATATTGTTGACTGTTTCTAACCACATTATACTTTAAGGAGGTTTTTATACATAATAAACTGGAAAATGGAAAATAACGTATCTGTTATATGTGCCTGCGTAAAATTATGTTGTTTTGTTGATTTATATTGGCACAATTGTACTACAGTTTACTCTCTTAAAACCCAACTCTATAAACCGGAACTCTCTGAAAACCGAACAGATGCTCCAGTCCTGTTTTTTTGCTTGTATGTTTGATGTGCAAAAACCCTCGGTACACCGGAACCTCTGTATTCCGAATATCGAACAGCAGGAGCGGTACATCGCTTTGTTTCGGATTACAAATTGACCTCTGTAAACCGAACATGTGTGACAATCTGTTGTTATCGATTATCTTTAGCGCGCGATTGTCTTGCCGCAGGGTTATTGCACGCTTAATCCGATAATTAGGGGCAACACTTCGACATCATATTAGGACTCCAGATAAGGGTGTTTAGTCGCTAAATAAATGGGTATTGCCTATAAAGTGTGAACAACAAAAATTATGTTAATTTGAATGTTTTCATGTGTTTAGCAAATATTTAAACATTTTACAAACAATTTATATAACTCAGGTAATATCTATTAATGATGTAATAATTATTAATGATTACTGTAATTGAAACATAATTTGAATGATGTTGGTCGAATTAACAGTCTATCAAAGCAATGTTGAGCAGAACCGGCTTTCTTGAAAGAAATGATAAGAGTATTTATGCTTGTTGTTACTTACGAACTATCATTTTTCTGCAAAGTTAGTACAGTGTTAAAATGTCTGAGCCACCTTCTAAACGTCGACGGGTTGAATTAACTCTCAAAAACAAAACAAAATTGATCAGTGATGCAGAATCTATCCCCAAACCCTCGCTTAAGGTTCTGAGTGAAAATATGGAGTAGGCAGGTCTACAGTTGGTGACATAAGTCATCGAAAATTTACGTACAATGAAAACAGTGGGAGAAAAAGGCTGGGTGCGAGAACTGTTGTTTCGTAAATGCATTAAATTTGACAAACTTAACAATCTGGTTTGATTTCAAAATGTGTTGTATGTTATAATAATGCGTTACGTTTAAATTAGTACTGTCATAAAATGCCATATTTGAATATATCTGAATGAAACGAATAAATTAATATAATCTATATGCATTATTGTATTTTGCCTCAAACCCTCAGTAAACCGGAACTCCCTGAAAACCGAACATTTAGTCCGGTCTGGTCGGTGTTCGGTATAGAGGGAGTACACGGTATATCATGAAAAAAGTTGCATCATAATCATTTCCAGTTGGATGTTTATAATATTCACATATTATTTAATTTCTGACAAACCATTTTAGGGGAGTAAACCATTGAACCTTAATAAATATCAAGTGCCACCTGAACACTTAGTGTAAAGGTCATAATAATTACTGTATCTGTGGTTATAGTCTGAATGCAGTCCGAATAACTTGTCTGAATAGCCCTCTGAATATTGTCTGAACTCGTATGAATTTTATCTGAATTCTTCCATTTTTTGTCTTTTGTCAGCAATGTCAGACATAAAAGACGCATCCACAAATGTCAATTATATTCACTTGGATATCATGTGTTTGGCGCTTAAATATTTTATACAAAAGAGCATGTGCATAATATTTGTGATATTCATATGAGCATGTGGCATTGTATGTGATTTTCGATGAATGGAAATTAATTCTTCAACAATAGCTGGGGAGGAGTTTTAACTATTTGTGGAAAAACCCAGATCAGGCTATTCAGAAATAAGTCTGACTCGATTCAGACGGTACTTTTTCATGAGGGTAGAGAGCGGAAACAGCTTAAAAGGCCAATTTTACATAAATTGACCCTTCACCAAATTTGATCAATACCATTCTGCACCACTGAACAAGATTGCCACCAGAGCTAAAAATGGAAAAATCTTTAAACTATTGCCAAGGGAGGATCACCCAATTATTCCTGGAGTGTCAATTTCCTGTGGATTATTTCCACCTGCTGAAAAACGAATGCATTAATTTTCCACAGAAGTTCGGCATATATAGAAATAGAAATGTCCTATATTAATAGAAATGTCCGCACTGAAGCTGGAGAAAAAAAACGCATTTATTTTTCCGCAGACGTTCCACATGTGCGGAAATAGAATTCTCGGCATTTTTTGCGGAGAAAAAAGGTTCCTTGTCCAAATACTCCGCATTTGGCAACTTTTCCGCAATCTGGGGAATTCCGCATGTGGATTTCCGCGTCCAAATACTCAGCATTTGGTCCGCATCAATTGTGAACAAATTTGTGGGGAAGAAATGCGGAATTCCGCATTATTTGTGGAAATCTGCGCTAAGGGTGTCGGAGACCTCGCTTGGGATTGCATATTAAAACAAAATCTTAACAATTGCACATATTCACAACTTGGCTGCAAGTCCGGGGGCATACCTGTTTTACATCTCTTGTTTTGGTGAATTTTGGTGAAAAGAACCGTTTACTAAGAATATGAATTACGACCTCATTTAACTCAACAAACTGATCGCGTCAAACGTGTCATTTTGTTAAAAAAAATTGAATTACTAAATCTAGTAATAATTAACAAAAGTGTTATTCAAACTCACCAATGCACACGGATTAGAATTATGCAAAAACTTTGGCTGAGGCAACATTTGAATGAAAGTTAACGGAACTAAAGTCATTGTCAAAAATGAAAGTAAATTAACTTCAGCGCCTTTTCTTTTATTTTAATTTATAAAAAATGTTGTGTTGCTTTCTTTTATTTAATGAACAAAGTCCTATTTGTTTTTATTTCCATAGAATGCTAATTCATTTATTCTCTAGCATTTGCGTTGTTCAGATACAGTGTTACAGATTGATGCTTTTAAACACTATCCACGTGCTAAGCGTGTTACACGCTTTTCAGCTAGCCGCAGTTTGACTGTCACCGTTGCTATGGCAGTTGCTAAGTGCGTTCTGTTTTGGATGCCTGGCAAATTGCAACGTCACGCTATTACTCCTTAGTTTTCACAGGTTTTTATTACAAACGCTCTTGTTTTTAAAATACGTTATTGTTTGTTAAATTTTGATAAATTATTGTAAGGTTATTAGGACATAGTATTACGTAAATAATCAGAACATTATGAATCAACTACACCGAAAATATTAAGAATTAATATTATAGCGTAACATTTCGGACATTCGGAAAACATGAATGAAAATGATATTGTGTATACAAATAAAATATTTTTCCGACCTACCGACCCACCCTTCATTAGCATGGGTTGCGGGAGGGGAAACAAACAATATTTTATTTTCAGCCCAAAGCACATTTGGGAGCATCCATCAGTTTTACTGATATCCTTGTTATAAAGTTGTTGCAGTTTCATTATTTTGTGTGTGAAGCATATGTAGCGGAACTATTGTATGGATTCAAACGAAACTCATGCATTGGTTAAGGACAGTCTTCGACGTGAAGCAGTGGACCGTGGACTGAGTCCACCAAATTTTTGCTTGGTCCAGCAAAAATTGCAAGTAAGGCCACAACAAATTGATCAGTTGTTCTACGGATTTTGTCCAAAAAAAAATGCAGCGAGCGAGCGAAATAAAAATAAAACTTTTTTTTTTCCATTTTCGATAAAATCGGAGGCGAGCAAAATTGTTATAAAATTATACTTCACTGTGCTGTATATTAATTGCATTATGGCATTAACCAAAGCATTCGTATATTTAGATTTTTATATTAACATTTTTCTTTATTGTTCATTGCAGTAAACTTGGATAATTGTTTTTTATTTTAACATACACTCTTAAACTATCTACAAGATGTTAACAAAATATATCCATAAATAAAATGAAATTAATAACTAAGATAATGACAGCTTGCCCTGTAAAATGTACCTTAATATATAAAGGCTGAACAAAATGAAATGTACACCAAACAGATAAGTTGAATTGATAAAATGGACATGTCAGAAACATCTTGTATGTGTGGATATTAGAAGTAAGAAATCAAGGACAAACCGCTGGTCAAAACTGTCCGAAATGTAAACGTACCCCCCCCCCCCCTCCTTTAATTAACTGTAAATTAACTGCTGACATTACGAGAGCTTGCTAGCAATCATCTTTAATTATGCAATGAATGCTGACAAACAGCTCGTTGTGTTTTCACAAGTTTGATAAAACATGATAAGAAATTGCCGATTCGGAGTACACATGGCAGCTGTGCCAGACTGGCTGTTGGCGAGTAAAGGTCTGGTTCATAAATTATGTGCTCTGGACATTAACCAGTCGACGCAAAGTGCCTTATTCACATCTATATCAGTACCAATTGCTTGTTATGATTTGGGTACACCACAAAGTCGGCGTTTAAAGTAAAATGAGACTCGTTGGTGAAAACTTCATTTTAATAAATCGGATGCGGGGCAAAATTGTAGGTGTGGGCGCCAAATAAAAATAAAATTAGTTTTTTTTACGATTTACGATTTTAAGGTGCGGCAAATCCGACAAACATCTGATCAATTTGTTGTGGCCTAAACTGGACCAGCAAAGAAATTTCTCTCAATAATGTTGATACCACAAATCCCTAAAAATGTTCAGCCAATAATTCTCAGTAAAGCAAAAATCGGCTTATTTGGATGCATACTTTTACGAAATGACGCCATAAAATTCAGTGTCAGATTCGCAGCCGTTTCTGCTTGCGTATGCATGTTTTTTCTTCTGCATCTGTGTGTCAATTATCGATAAAATCTGTAAGCAGGAGGAGCTAGATTTACTCCAGTCACCCAGTCAGCCAATGAGATTGCATTATATTTCCAATATGTAGATGAGCGTAGTCGATACAATGTTTATCACGCCCTCATTGTTGGTAAAGGTGAAGTAATTTGTAACACATTTTCGTGAGGCATGCATGTTGTTAGCTGCGTGTTTATAACACCCTCATAATAAATAAAATACTACATACTAAAAGAAGTCAGTACATTATTGTTTGCAAAATGTTTACTTAAAATACGAAATGGGATGTTGACAAATTGTGTTGGCTAATCGCATAGAATTTTAGTGTGTAATGTCAAAGGTACGTCAAAGGTACGTCTTCATTTGTTTTAAAAGAGAATACTGCTATGACTGTGTGTTTTCAAATAAACGAGCAATTCAAAAATATAACTACACTGATTACACCCAAAAACTTATGCTGCCACACTTTCACGAAAGTTAGCAAAATTTAAGTCAGTGAGTAAAATGTTTTATTACTAAAGACAACAATGGAAGTTTTAAAATAATTTTTGGACACAAAGCATTTATTGCTAAAGGAGTGGGTGGGGAGGGGTGCTTTGGTAACAATTACTGGGACCCCAACTCTTTAGGACATATGGACATACAAAGAAAATGAAATTGAAATAGTAAGCAATTTTAACTACCTTGGTATTGTTATGTCAAGTGGGGGATCATTTATTCCTGCCACGAATACACTATATGGCAAAGCTACAAGGGCGATGAACTCCCTGTTTTGTATAACAAAAGACATGGAAGTCCCAATAAATGTTATGTTCAAGTTGTTTGATTCATATGTCTTGTCGATCCTTAATTATAGTTGCGAAGTATGGGGATTTATTGCGGCAATTAATATTGAACGTCTTCACAGAAAGTTCTGTAAAAGACTGCTAAATGTGAAATTATCAACAAATTCATTGTCATTATATGCTGAAGTTGGTCGATTTCCTTTATATATTGGTAGATACCTAAGAATTGTTAAATATTTTTTAAAATTATATCAAAATAAACAAGGAAATTGTATCCTTAATACTGTCATTAATATGCAAAGATTAGAAATTGATGCACAAAATAACACTGTTAATTGGTCCTCCAAAGTCCACCAAATTTTGAATCATGCAGGATTTACAGATGTATGGTTATTTCCTGAGTCTGTTAGTATTGATAGCTTTATTCCTCTGTTAAAGATTAGACTCAGAGATCAGTATATATCTGAGTGGAGAGTTAATGTTGATTCATCAACCTCATTACTAGTTTACAAAGAACTTAAACCTGTATTTGAAAGGTCTCTGTATTTAGATGTTATTGACAATAAAAAACATAGAAATATCATTGCCAAAATACGCCTATCATCACATAAATTGTTGATTGAAACTGGCAGACATTATAACATTAGCAGAAACGAAAGAAAGTGCACTTTATGTAATCTTAACGACTTAGAAGACGAGTATCACTTTATAGTTAAATGTCCGTTTTATTTAGAAGAAAGAACCAAATACATACCAACATACTTCTCAACAAGACCAAGTATGCACAAATTTTTGAAACTTGTGAATAGCAATAATAAAGGAACGCTTAGGAAGTTAGCTATTTACTGTATAACATGCTTTAAGAAAAGAGATAATTATATGTTTCTCTAACTCAAGGTTTGTTAATGTCATTTATGTACAGTTTATTAAGAAATGAATGTATTTGTTGCCTGTTATCATTGTTTTTCCTCAAACATGTGTTTATATACCAAATCAGTTCAATATATACTACCACAACACCCTCACGCATACTATATCTCCCCCTACCTTACACACGCACACACACACACACACACACACGCACACACGCACGCACGCACGCACGCACGCACGCACGCACGCACGCACGCACGCACGCACGCACGCACGCACGCACGCACGCACGCACGCACGCACGCACGCACGCACGCACGCACGCACGCACGCACACACACACACACACACACACACACACACACACACACACACACACACACACACACACACACACACACACACACACACACACACACACACACACACACACACACACACACACACACATAAACTCACACAAAGACTGCTACTCGTGCAACATACATAGACATTTCGACAGCATATATGCCATTAGGGCTGTCTAAATTTTGTTTTCGTTTTAGACTGCCAAAAAAATGGCATCCCATATTAAAGACTCGTTAAAGTTAATACATACGTACCCTTTATGGCAATCTAGCATGTACTAGGTTGCCCTAATTAAAGGGTTTATGTTGTAGCGAAGTTCAAGTATAAATATACGACGTGTCAAAAATGCATGCATACATATACTCACACACACACACATGCACGCACACACACGCACGCATGCGCGCATGCATGCCCGCACGCACACACACACACACACACACCTTTTACCCATACAAGCAGATTATTAGATCCATTGTTCATGAATTGTGTATTAGATAAATATGCTATTATTTACCGGCTCTGTGATTACTAATATTTTATTATTTATTATTATTTATTATTTATTATTTCCACGCATGTCTGTCTTATTATGAATTTGGTCAACACGATGAGCTGTAATATGCTTAAGTGAATAAATATTTGTTGTTGTTGTTGTTCATGTTCTGCAATCCTAGCGAGCGGAGCAATTTCCATTTGATCTGTGCATTCGAGTAAATTTCGGTGCAGATACCAGCTTGGCCATTTGGTCCAGTGCTGAACACAAATAGGCTAAAACGAAATATATGCCTGGTATTTGATTTAACTGGCGATCTTGTATTAATATTTGGCCATAATTTTATAAAGAGTAATGTAATAAATACACGATTCATGTTAGAATAAAAGTCTAAAAACCATAATTGCTTTCAATTTATTTTTTTAATAAAATCATTGATATATATACATAAGAGTGAATAAAAATCTACAAACAAATTGTGGTCCACTGAATTTGTAGTATGGTCCAGTTGATTTAGCTGGTTTGGTGGTCGGTGGTCCACTGCTTTTAAAACTTATTCGTGAAGACTGTAAGGACATTCAGAACAATTCATGTAGTGCTTATCGGGCATCATACGAAAATCTTTGGTGTTTTCTTAAGTATTTTTGTTTTGGCTACATAAATATTTGCTTAAATCAAGTTGGCTCAGTTAACGGCTCAATTTTATCATGTGTGTTTAACATAGGGATGGGACCGAATACTGAAATCAATATTCGAATATTCGTTTTAGGTATTCGAATGTATTCAAATAATCTTTTTGTAAATACTACTATATACGGCACTCTGTCCGAATATTTACCTATCCAAAATATGTATTCTACACGTACGTAGTTGTTTTACCTTGTTTGAGTGGTAAATGAGCGATATAACTTAGTGAGTGTTAGGCAATATAAAGAAATGTAAGATATTGTTAAATGTATTGTTAATTAATTTGTTAATCGTTCCGTACACAAATTTCTCATTACATAGATTACATGTTGCCTGGGTTTTGTCTATTGACCGCGTAAAGTATTTCCAAGCACATCATGTTGGCATTGTTTATTAATCAAGACTATTGTATAATAATATACGGTGTTGATAAAATGGAGCATAATTTATAAGTGACATTTATTAAGATTGACCAGATCATGCTAATTTTGTTAAAGAAATTGATTGGCTGATAATGGATTCATTTTGATTGGTTTACTTAGAGAGTAATTGTAATTTACTGTAAACAAGTTAACCGTATAGATGTCACTTGAGGGCAATAAACAACAATGTACGCCTTGTGCAAAGTGTGAAACTGTTCTCACAACATGGCCATGTTTTTTATTTGTGGATACAATGCGTCATATTCGCGCCTCCTACAAACCGTTAATTTCGCGGCCCTTGTAAAGACTTGGCCCCCATGCCAATTGTCAATTATCGTTGATTGGAAATTTTTGGCATGTGTTGTAAAAACATTACACTGCCCCTGTCCACCTGCTAGGCGGGAAATTTGACTGGAATTCATGTTAACTTTGCAATCAAACTGGAAAAAAACATGCTTTTTTAAAAAGAAATTTGTTCTTTAAATAAATTTGAAAATCGAACATTCGTATTCGTTTTTTTATATGCGAATATTATCCAATATTCAAATATTCGGTCCCATCCCAAGTTTTACAGTTTAAAATAATTTGCGCACACAATTATAATTAATATATAATTTCATGTTTTGGAAAAATATATGAAACTTAAAATAGTCCTGTTAAAATTGATTTTCTAACATTTTTATGCCCCCACCATCAATGATGGGGGGGCAAACAGAGTTTACCCTGTCCATGGGTACGTACATGTGTACGTATGTTCGGATTCTTGTCCGGACAATAACTTTGTCCAGCATTATAGGATTTTCAAATAACTTGGCAGAAATATTAAGCATAACGAGACAGTGTGTCGCGCGCAGGAACCAGGTCCCTAGGTCCAAAGTCTTAAAGGTCAAAGGTCAAATATAAGAATTTGAGCCTTCTATCCCTGTCCGGAGCATAATTTTGTCCAGCATGGAAGGAGTTTCAAATAACATGGCACAAGTGTTGAACATGGTGAGACGGTGTGTTGCGCGCAAGGAACAGGTCCAAGGTCAAGGTCATACTTTAAGGTCAAAGGTCAAATATAAGAATTTAAGCCTTCAATCCCTGTCCGGAGCATAATTTTGTCTAGCATGGAAGGATTTTCAAATAACTTGGCCCAAGTGTTGGGCATGGTTAGATGGTGTGTCTGGTGCAAGAATCAGGTCCCTAGGTCCAAGGCCAAGGTCACACTTAAAGGTTAAAGGTCAAAGGTCAAATATAAGAATTTAGGCCATAGACCCTGTTCGGAGCATTATTTTGTCCAGCATGGAAGGAATTTCAACTAACTAGGCACAAGTGTTGAGCCGGTGAGTCGCGCGCAAGAACCAGGTCCCTAGATCCAAGGTCAAGGTCACATTTGAAGGTCAAAGGTCAAATGTAAGAATTTAAGCCATAGACACTGTCCCGAGCATTATTTTGTCCAGCATGGAAGAAATTTCGAATAACTTGGCACAAGTGTTGAGCATAATGAGACAGTGTGTAGCAATAAAGAACCAGGTCCCTAGGTCCAAGGTGAAGGTCACACTTAAAGGTCAAAGGTCAAATATAAGAATTTAAGACATAGACCCTGTCTGAAGCATAATATTGTCCAGCATGGAGGAATTTCAAATAACTTGACACAAGTGTGAAGCATGGTAATACGGTGTGTCGCGTGCAGGAACCAGATCCCTAGGTCCAATGTCAAGGTCACACTTATAGGTCAAAGGATAAATGTACGAATTTAAGCCTTCTTTCACTTTTGGAATCATAATTTTGTCTAGCATGGAAGGAATTTTAAATAACATGGCACAAGTGGTGAGCAGGGTGAGACGGTGTGTCGCGCGCAAGAACCAGGCGCATTGGTCCAAGGTCAGGGTTACACTTTTAGGTCAAGTATATGTATATATGTTAAGATTCTTGTCCAAGCAATAACTATGTCAAGCTTTGAAGGATTTTCATAAAACTTAGCAGAATTAATAACCATTATAAGACGATGTGTCGCCCGCAAAAACTAGGTCCAAGGTTTAGGTCACACTTAAGGTCAAAGGTCATGTATAAGAATTAAGTACATGGATTCTGTCTGGATCATAATTTTGTCCGGCATTAAAATTTTTCAAATAACTTGGCAGAAGTGGTCAGCATTAGGAGACGGCATGTCTGTAGTTGAAAGGTCAAGGTCATTATCAAGGTCAAATGTCAAATAATTTTCCAGAGAATAATATAACACACTATTATGTGAAGTTCGAATAAGACATCAAACATGGAATAAATTATTTTATTATAACCAATGTTTAATATGCAGTTAAACATTTGCAATTTTAAAATTTGCAATTATTACTGTAATGTACACCTGCATATATAATTGCATCAGTAAAATTGATTTTACTACAAATCTGTATACTTGTATGCATTTACATAAATTTTCACAAAAACATAGAACTGTGTCCATGCAGGCATGAACACAGTTTTTTAAATATAATAAAAACGATCAAAGACACAATCAGATTTACTGAAAGTGCTACGGATAATGCAAAAATGCCATAATATTGACAGAATATAACAAACATTCTCCTGACACCACCAAATACACAGTTTTATGTGAAAAAAATTAATATTTCATGTCCATTCTATGTTTGATGTCTTATCCTAAAAAAAACATAATAGAGTGTTATATTGTCATGCATGCAGGGATTTTCAGATAAATTGGCAGAATTGATCACGATCACCAGATGATGTGTTGCATGCACAAACCTGGCTTGTGAAAATAGTAAATTACTTTATTCATGAGTGTACAAAGCATAATTCAAAAATGATAAAAGGCATTTTGTTGATTTTGCACAGAATGATTTAAGATAGCAAGAGAAAGTGAAGCATACAAGAACCATTACTCATTATTGCCTAAAAGTTTTTATTACTACCCTTTATTAATTTTTTATCAGGACTAAAACTATTTTGTGATATCCAAATTACTTAACAGAATAACAGTATACATTAGCAGAAAGTAAAATATAATAAGGATAATTCTCTTTTTGCAAATAATTTGTATGCATACAGAAAAAGTGTCGCCATGTAGAAATGGCTGCATATATGGGGGCATCTGTGTCTGTGGACACATTTCTATAATAAATTTCATTTTGCATTTAGAAAATATTTTGGCCTGAAAATTTAATACTTTTGTTAACTTGATACAATTATGCATTTTATGACGGGAACAACTTCAACAATGTTTAACGCTGTTCATAAACATTGTTTCTGTGATGGTTTATTGCGAATATGTGTATCAGTAATGAATACAAATTTATCTGGGTAAATGAAATGATTTTTGTTTCTAAATGTCATAGAAAAGCAGTGAATTTTTATAGTGGTGTTTATTTACATAAAACTAGTAAATTCTGAATTTTAACATGTGATCTTCCAATGATAACGAATAAAAAAGATTCATGCATCATCTACATCCAGTTCATAAAATAATAATTGTATCATTTAAATTGGCATGTGTCCAATTAACCATGGCCTTTAAAATGTCAAATTTGTGCTAAATGGTTATTTCTATAAATAATGGCGTTGTTGATAAAGCCCAATATTGGAAAAATGATGTTTACCACTGTCTTTAAAACAACATCTATTAATTTATTAAAAAAATCTTATGACGCTTACATATTTTATTAAGCCTATGATGTTTATTCATGAAATGTACATGTTTCTCAGATAAATAATTGTCGTTTAAAATTGCTCATAAAATGGTATTTCTAGTAATTTCTTAAAGGAAATGCAGCAAAAGTGATTTCCTATAGCTAAATAAGTGTACTATATGAAAGCAATCAACATGAAATTTTTTCCTAAATTAAATAATGTAAAAAAAATTATATAACCATGAGATTTTGAATAAAAACAAAATAGCAAACATGTTTTGGAACCTGAAAATCCCAAGTGGGCTTCTAACTCATAATATACAAGATGATATGTTAAACTCGAAATTATGACATCAAAATCTTTATAAGGGCCAAACAAATTCAACCTGAAGTATATAATGTGTTGTTTTTTTTAATTTTCTCATAATGTGTTTATCCCTTTCCCATTATATATATACCTTATTTTTACTTGATTACTGTAAATTCTTGCGTATAGGACGAGCCCGCGTATAAGACTCACCTAAAAACTTAGACCGTAGTTTGGTGAAAAAATTCTGCGATTTAAAAGCTTCTAAATGCTTCTTAACACATCAAAATCATATATTTCAAGTTCATTGTTTATCGACACCGAAAATATTGTTGTCATAAAAATCGAAATATACAAACAGAACAGAACAGAACAACACGTTTATCCCTTTCCCATTATATATATACCTTATTTTTACTTGATTACTGTAAATTCTTGCGTATAGGACGAGCCCGCGTATAAGACTCACCTAAAAACTTAGACCGTAGTTTGGTGAAAAAATTCTGCGATTTAAAAGCTTCTAAATGCTTCTTAACACATCAAAATCATATATTTCAAGTTCATTGTTTATCGACACCGAAAATATTGTTGTCATAAAAATCGAAATATACAAACAGAACAGAACAGAACAACACGTTTATTTTCACCCAAGTATATACATATACAATAAGGGCAATATAACAAAGCTAACTATTTAATGAATTATTGACTTCCAATAATTCTTTCGTTCGATAAAGCGTTATAATGATCGATATATAAGGGGGGTATTTACAATAACAAGTGATAATACTAATACAAATACTAAAACTAATACTACTAATAATAATAATGAAAATAATAATAATAATATTGTTATCAACATAACATCATAGTAATTGTACAAAAATTCAAATTGTTAGTTTTTCCTCGGGGTTGAGATCATAGGGAATGACTGCTAGTGATTAGCGTCGGTAGTTATAGTGGTTTCGGTGAACACAAGCGAATTTTCTCGGGATTTACGCTCGAGTGCACCAGAGCATGGGGCGATGTTGAACTTGATGTCGAATGCAAGATGGTGGATCTATTATGCGAGGTAATTACTCTAAAAAGTTACTCTAATTATAAAATTATACAATAGGCACACAAAAAAGCTAATACTATCAGTAATACATAGTAAACATGTTTACTGGCACATTTATTTATGGTACAAAAATGCATTAAAAAAAAAAAAAAAAAAAAAAAAAAAAAATAATAAGTTGGTAATATTTTGCATTCTAGTATATGTACATTTAACAATAGCGATAAGGCAAAGGTACATTTTAGATGATATGTTGTTAACTTTTGTTATATAAACAACTGGTTAAGTAAAACAATTAAATGACATTTATGTCGAGGTGAGTGCTTGAGAATATGGGTTACACAGATGTTAAAGGGTCGCATAATCACATAATTTGATACAAACCGAGATTGATTTATGATAAAGGAAGACTGAGTATAAGCAAAGGTTGTTAGGAATGTCATTGGTAGCTGGTGGCATTGGCCGTCTAAATACAGTAAAGCACAGAATCTAAATAAATATATGCAAACATGAATTATTGACTATTAAATGAATAGCTGTTTACAGATTGCTATTGGTAAACTTAGATTATTGACTATTAAATAAATAGCTGTTTACAGACTGCTATTGGTAAATGGTGGCGTTTACAGTATACAGCTGGAACATTTGCAGTTAGAAGCAGTATATTAATGAGAACTTTTTAACAAAAAAAGCTGTTGTAAAAAACAACTACGGCTTAAACTTGCTGAAAATAAAACAAATAAATTTGCTTGTATCTTTTAATAGTTGAAGCGAATCAGATGATAGGATTGTGTTAAGGGTAGCTTCCTGAAGGTTATGCCCTAAGAAACGTTCTCTTTCAGTTTTAAAGAAATCACATTGAAGCAGATAGTGATGTTCGGAGCCAACTTGACCAGAGTTACAGAGTCTACATGTTCTCTGATCAAAGGGTGTTCCGTCATATCGACCTGTCTCGACTGGGAACCAGTGATTAGCAGTTCTGAATTTAAAAAGGTAATTAGATTCATATTTTGTTAGTTTTGTAAGGTAGCCTTCAAATATTGGGGCTGTTTTAAAACTTGTATATGTTTGTCCTTTATGACTTTGTTGTAGTTGAATGTGCCATTGAATTTTAAATTGTGTTAGTAATTCGGTTTTGACTTGACGATGTATATTGTTTTGGGTTATTTGGAATTGGTTGTTCCATAAATGACTTAGGTTTACTGAGGTAAGAATTTCATTTATTTTGTTAGCCCATTTAAAGTCTGAGTTTGGCAAGTTCATCATATATTTGTAAATTTGTAGTGATAATTTCTGGTCTTGCCTATTAGAAGTCTATTCCAGTATGAGATCATTCGGCATTTGATGTTTAATGCTATGGGGTGTCGGCCAAGTTCGCCATATAAAAAAGCTATTGGTGTTGATTTTCGAGCATTGGTGATTTTTCTGAGAAAGTTGTTATGGACTTTTTCCAATATGTCTATGTTTTCGTAGCCAAATATTTCAGAACCATAGGTTAAAATTGGTAGTACAGTGTGATCAAATAGTTTTAGAGTGAGGTCAATTGGTAGATTTGCGTTGTTGGCACGTGTGTATAGAAGATGCATTGCTTTGGTTGCTTGCTCAGCTATATGTTTTCTCGCATTAAGGAAAGACCCATTGCTGGATAGAGTTATACCGAGGTAGTGGTAACGATCTGTGATTTCTACAGGATTGTTGCCTAATTTAAAATTAAAATTTTGTAGTTGTCTTGCACCGAATACTACAATTTTTGTTTTGTTTAGATTTATCTTTAGATGCCAGTTGACACAATAGTTATGAAAGATGTCTAGACTGTTTTGAAAATCTGATTTAGAGTCTGATAGAATCACCGAGTCGTCAGCATAGAGTAGGACAAGAAGTTTAAGCCACAGAGAAAGAGTTAGGGGATCTGTTAGTTCTATGCCAACCGAGCCATTATAATGCATATGTGTTTGAAGGTCATTTAGGTACAAAGAAAAGAGTAACGGTGATAAATTTTCTCCTTGCCGGACACCAATTTCTGAGATGAAGGCTTCTGATAGGTTGCCGTTAGAAGAGATGCGTGATTTGATGTTGTGATACATATTTTGAATTAGTTGTAGGAATTTACCATTAATGTTGTGTTTAAGGAGTTTATTCCATAAGCCAATTCGCCAGACTTTATCAAATGCTTGAGAGAAATCGATGAAGGCACAGTATAGTTTCTGTTTTCTTTTTTTTATTATTTCGATTAGTGAGTGTAATGTAAAGATGTGGTCAGAGCATGAATACCCTTTTCTAAAACCAGCTTGATTTTCATCTAAACTATTATTTTCATTTAGAAATTTAGTTAATCTGTCATTTAGTAAGGATGTAAAGAGTTTACCTAAGCAGCTCAAAATAGTAATAGGTCTGTAGTTATTTGGGTCTTTTGGGTCACCTTTATTTTTGTATATGGGTATGATAATTCCATTTAGCCAGCTTTGTGGGATAAATCCAGTTTCCAAGACACAATTAAATAATTTACAATAGACTGGAATAAGTAGATGTTTAGTAGCCTTAATGAATTCATTTAAAATGTTATCAAATGGGCTTGGTGTTTTAGAGTTTTTGAGCGTTTGGATACATTTTTCAATTTCTTCGTTTAAAATTATGGCATTTAATGTGTTATTTGTGTTGTTCGGATCTTGGTGAATTATGTCATTGAAGCGATTATCAACTATTGTGTTGGTGTTAATTTCTTTGAAATGGTCATAAAATTCTTCTAGTGTTGGTGTTATGCTAACTTTAGTTTTTGGTTTTAGTTTGTTTAGAAAAGACCAGTACAGTTTAGGGTTTTTATCTGTCATAGAGCGTAGTTTATTAGACATGTTTTGTTTGCTAGCATTGATATGAAAGTTCATTGTGCGTTTGTAGTGTTTACTGCAATTTGTCATTCTAAGTTTGTTGTCTGGGGTTTTGTTTTTAATGTAGTAATTTTTGGCAGCATGGTAATTCTTGCGTGCTTTAGAGCATTGGGGGCCAAACCAATGTTTTTTATTTTCATGAGATGTGTTATAATAATATTTATTGTTTTCAGGATATGTGCTGGTGTATGCTTGATTGAAGACTGATTGAAGTTCATCGGTGATGTGCTCTACTGTCTGATGGGAATGAGGGTATGTGTTCATTTGTTTTAAAATTTGTTCTACTTTGATTAGGTTAATATTGTTGACAAATTGATCTGTTAATTCAGGCTTCCATTTACGTTTCTGGTTAGTGTTTGTTGGATTTTTGGTGGTTACGTTTGAGCATACTTGATGTGGGGTATTTATGGTCCAAGCAAGGGCATTGTGTCCATCTGAAAAGAGTGAATCTGTTTCAATTATATGGAAATCAGAGATATGGTAAAAGCACTCGGATGAGGCAATAACATAGTCGATGGTTGATTTATTTCTAAAAGTTAATTTGTCAGTGGCATTCTCTGGAGGGAGTCTTCCATTGAGGATGAAAATGTTGGTATTTTTACATAGGTCGATAAGGCGAAATCCGTGTGTGTTTGTGCGATGGTCTTTAGAGTTGCGATTTAGTGGAATTGATAATTTTTCGAGTGTTTTGTATTTGTCAAGTTGGCTCTGCATGTCATCATCAATATTAAAAAAATCATTTAAATGGGGATCTGATATTGCATAATCTCTCATACTGCCAACTCTGCCATTAAAATCACCTGCAAGGAATACATATTCATTTTCATTACACTTTTGGGAGATTTCATTTTCAAAGACCATGAAATCATCTTCATTAAAAAAATCTTGAGTTTTCCGGTGGGACATATACTGCTCCTAATATTAAATTTTCTTCAAATTGTGTAAATGTTTTACAAATAGAGATCCAAAGTACATATTCAGATTTAGATTGTAATATTTTAACAAAAGGGGTCAGTTCATCTTTGATAAAGATTCCGATGCCACCAGATTTCCTTTTATATTCCTGTTCTCTGTGTCTAGCTAGGTATTCAAAGTTATTTATTTTAATAATATCATGAGTATCCGTATGAGTTTCCGATAGGCAAAGTATGTCGTAATTGGTCACAAATTCAATAAATTCTGGGTAGTGTAGGCGTTTCTTGAGTCCACTAACATTTAATGTTCCTAATTTTATATTGTTTCGTTTCAGGTCAGAGAATAGTTCTATCCCCCCACTGTCCTAGTGGGAATGGTTGTTGGCATCTGGGATCCTGTTAATATTGGTCGATTTTGGCGGCATGTTCGTGTCAGTTGGATGAGGAGTGTCCCAAGGTCGTTGTATGCTCTGGGCTATCGATTGCGAGGACTGCATGAGAATGGGAGCTCTTGGCGATACTGGAGCATGGCTGCGCGCCTGCGCTGCCCTTGACGGATGAGGAGATACTGATTGTGTCCTCCTGGAGACATGCTTGGCACTTTGCACCAGTGGTGATTCAGCTGATTTATGAACTGTTGTGTTTCCGGAATTAACTGTGGGTCCATTTAATGCTGTGCCGGGAGGTGAAGGACTCACATGTGTTATTCTGGATTGTGATGCTTGTCGGGGTTGAGTTGGCTTGGTGTTGAAGACTAAGGGACGATCACTGACTCTATTGCCTTGAAGTATATGGTTCCAGTCGGGGAATGTATCTTCAACCACCTTACCGTCCATTACAATCTTAGCCGGGAAGACCATTGCAACTTTACTTCGTGGATTGCTTTCACGGAGTTGTTTGTATTTAGGCCACAGAGCTTTCCGTGCCTGGGTGATCTCCTTTGGGTAGTCCCGGTTAATGCTGAAGCGCGATCCTCTTAAACGGTTTGCGTGTGCAAGGATGTTTACTGTGTCTTGGTAATCCAAAAAGTTAACAATTATGCCTCGTGTGACTCCCCTGGAGAACTTTCCAAGGCGATGCGCTCGCTGGATGTGAGGACATGGTGTTATGCGAAGCTGTTCGGCAAGGAATTGTGCGACGAC
This sequence comes from Congeria kusceri, assembly GCA_027627225.1. Classification (NCBI taxonomy): domain Eukaryota; kingdom Metazoa; phylum Mollusca; class Bivalvia; order Myida; family Dreissenidae; genus Congeria; species Congeria kusceri. Next base: position 59,357,304 of record CM051025.1, on the reverse strand, counting down.
ATTTGAACAGATTTCGTCTCTTTGTTCGCTGAGTCCGCCAAATATAAGGTTATTCCTTCTACTACGGGCTTCAATGTCAATAGATTTATATTCTAGGAGTTTGAGGCGTGTATTGTGCTCAGTGAGTGTTCCTTCAATACCTTGAATTTTCATATGCATTTGTAGGCATACATCAACTTTGTGTTCCAAGTTTTTCATGTGTTTAAAAATTTCAACCAATTTACCGTCTAGAGATAAATCTTCAAACTCGTGTTGGCTTGTTTTATTTACACCACTGTTGCATTCTCCACCTGTATTTACTCTAGAACGTTTCCTATTTGAAGTGTCATAGTTCGCGCTATTTCCCGCCTGTGGGATGAGGAAACGGTTTTGGGTGATAAATGGCTCATCCTGCGAATTTTCATTGCTGTAACTATCAAAACTGTCCAGGTGATCCATACTTGCAAGTTCAGAGTTGACTTGATGCTTTTTACTTGTATTTATACCGAACAATAGAGATTTCTAAATACCTTGTTGAAAAATGGCGACTGTTTACAAACTACAAACTACAAACTACCGAAAGTATTCAAGTGTATTCAAGTGTACTATTTTTCTTTCGTTTTCACGGTTCATTCCCATCTGTGCAACGGAAAGTAATTAATCCAGCTGATTCATTTCGCACCTGTCACCCTTGCGATTTGCGACTCGCTCATGTGTGGCGAAGAACAGAGAAATACCCGTCGTGAGAACTTGTCAATTAACAGTTAGTGATACAGTTGTTGAACTTTGCGTTTGTCTCCAAACCCGAGACAAAGAAAAAACTAGCAAACATGCGTTTTCCAAGTCAATATTATAGTTTTATAGCTAAAATGTAACTAAAATGTATCTATAGCGATAGAGACTCACATGCGAACCACATATATCCAGTCGTAGTCCGTATACACTGTACTAGAATCACTTTATTCCAAATTTTTATTGCGCTTAAAAAACATCGACTAACTACACCGGAAACGGAAGTCTGAGCCAAACGGAGATACATTACACTAGATGTGTTTTTGCTGTATTGAGAGGTGTTGAGAATTATCATTGTCCACACTTTCAATTACACCATAAGCACTAATCGTTGGTTTGACCATCACGGTTACTTTTGCAAGTACATGTATCAGCAATGACACCATCGTTATTGTTTGCAGAGCAATACAAAAGGTGTTAAGTAGTTTGTCAGTGGTGTTTACTCTACAGTTTGTGATTCTGGTTCTTATTGCTTATGTATTATGTTTTATTGCACATATATTTTTATTTCGGAAAAATAAGAATGTTAAGTGCACACAATTCAAAATACATACTATATTTGTAAAAGAATCCCAATATAAAACAGTGTGAAACATATAGGGTACAAATATTTGCTTATATAAGTGTCAAAGTGATGTTGATCTATGTCTATCACTCATTCTCATTTTTTCGCCCAAATACTTGTCACAGGTACAATAACTATCACAAAATGTGTATTTCCATATATATGAGCTATGTAGGCACCTTGGTTTATAAGCTTAATGTATTTGTTTTAAATGAAACCAAAAAAGACGTATCAGAAACTCTTTTGAATTAATTAAATGTGTCGTTTATAAACATACCCCCCTATAAAATCCACTGTCACAAACATAATGCCATATTTTCAATTGGTAATTTATTCTGCATTTTGACCAAGTTCAATAAGTTTTGTTGAAATACTTTATTGGTTATTGTTTGTACAATGAGGTTACAAGATAGAAAAAAAATACTGCAGAATTATATCATTAAAAAATAAATATTTGATTCGTGTCACAAGATGCTTGAAGTTTACGTGACACCAACTTGTTTGCTGTGCTGTCATCAAATTTGTTTTAAAGAAAATCACATTTCAATTGATAAGAGTTAACACAACTTCTTATGAAAAAACACAGTTTCCATCACCGTTGTCATACAAAATTAAGATTTAAGCCATTAATGTTCTAAGCCCATATGGGGAATTTTTCTGTGAAGCTTTATGTGACGACTGTTTGTCTCTTGCCATACTTTTCTCTATGAAATAGACAGTATTATATGTAATCTCTAAAGAGAACTGTATATTATGACAAATAGAGTGACGAGTTATTAAAAATATTAAAGATTTTAGTTACTGAAAAGGTAAACTTGAAGTTTACGTGACTGAATACTTACGTGACAATTGTATGAAACGGGCGCTTACCGTGGTGTGCACAGCGACCAAATAATTTGTTCGGTATTTTCGGTTTATGCCGTGATATTTATGACGTCATTGAATGTTTTTCTAGAGCCATTTAGTTGAAATCAATGACACATGATCTATTGTTTTAGGTTGCTTATTTGAACTCCTCTTGTTTTTGTTTTGTCAAATATATCGTAATAACTTTATAGATAGAATGTGTTTTAATTGCACTTATGCTAAGAAATAATTAAAGATAAGTGCTGTTATGACGCATGGTTATCAGGGTCTAGTGCACATATAGAGCATTATGTCAAGTAAAATTCATTAAATGTCACGTAAAATTCATAAAATGTCACGAGAAACTCGAACATAAAATGTTGAACTTTTTGTTTTTGTTTGTTTTAATTGCACTAATATTTTGTTTAAATAAGTTTGTTTGTCCAATAATACAAACGTATATTGACAAAGACAGGGCGAAAAAAGCTGAAATCTTGAAAAAAATCTGTTGAATTTTACGTATCAAATATGAACTGAGTTATGTCATTAAAATGTCGAATACCCTACAATTATCCATCATCTATCACATTTTTATTGGTAAATCGAGTTATTCAGAAAACAAGGATGTCATTTGAAAAGAGTTTGCAATAGTTTACCACATGTGATGTCCGTTACATGGAACAGTTGAGTTCATTGAATTTTACGTGACAACTGGTATGATTTTCACATTTTAATGGTAATATGTCAATTATATTGTTATATATATTTATTTTTCTACAAATGTTTAAATTTGCAAGTTATTTTCCCCACATCTATGATAGATTAACCCATTTTGTACTGAATTATGTACTTGTACAATGTGTTATTTGTTTAACGAATTTTACTTGACAAAACCACGTTATAAAAAAAATCCTGTAAAATGGTCTTACATCAGTAGAGCTCTATTATCTCTGCTTTAGAGTTTGTAAAGGTTTTGTGTGCACTACTATTATTAATCCCCCGCCGCAAAGTGGGAGGGGGGTTATAAGAATGCCCTTCGTCCGTCCGTCCATAACATTTTTGTGTCCGCACCATATCTCTTATACCCTTTGAAGGATTTTCATGAAATTTGGCTAAAATGTTTAGGTCATTGAGACGATGTGCAGAAGGCAAGAGTCATCACGCCAGCTCAAGGTCAAGGTCACACTTGAAGGTCAAATATTCGAGCCTCCATTTCGTGTCCGCTCCATATCTCATATACTCTTTGAAGGATTTTCATCAAACATGGCTCAAATGTTTAGGTCATTGAGACGATGTGCAGAAGGCATGAGTCAGTCACACCAGCTCAAGGTCAAGGTCACAATTGAAGGTCAAATATTCGAGCCTCCATTTTGTGTCTGCTCCATATGTCCTATGCCTTTTGAAGCATTTTCATGAAACTTGGCACAAATGTTTAGGTCATTGAGACGATGTGCAGAAGGCATGGGCCTTTCACACTAGCTTAAGGTCAAGGTCACACTTGAAGGTTAAATTTTTGAGCCTCCATTTTCCTGTCCGTTTTTCGTGTCCGCTCCATATCTCCTATACGAATTTTCATATAACTTGGCTCAAATGTTTTGCTCATTGAGACCATGTGCAGAAGGCATAAGCCAGTCACGCCAACTCAAGGTCAAGGTCACATTTGAAGGTTGAATATTTGAGCCTGTATTTTCATGTCCATTCTATATCTCCTATGCCCTTTGAAAGATTTTCATGAAACTTGCCTCAAATGTTTATTACATTGAGGCAATGTGCACAAGGCATGGTGCAGTCTTGCCACCTCAAGGTCAAGGTCACGCTTAAAGGTCAAATGTTGAGCTTCCATTCTTGTTTTAGCTCCATATCTCCTATGCCCTTTAAGGAATTTTCATGAAACTGATTAAGGTCAGTGTGATACTTCAAAGTCACCTTTATAATCTAATGAAGGATCGCGGTGGGGGATATAGCTGTCCTTTAGACTGCCTTGTATTTGACTCGGCATTTTCGCTTTATTTAAGGTGAGGATATATGAAAAAATAGGACAATAATGCCAAAAATCACTGTTTCTTCAGCTCAATATTCCATTTTATGTGTCCATTGTTTGACAATGTTGTCAGTTAAGTGTTTCAAGAAGTTAAATAATAGAAATTGCTGTGTTGATAATCTAATCAAGACAAAATAGTGCATCCTTATGTTTGTTTTTATCATATTCTGTATCTGTCAATCCGTTTGTATTGCTGTCAGGTTAAATACATAAGTAAAACTCATGCATATGTTGACAGCATACTACAGCAAAAAATGAAGCTTTCACAATATGGCCGTCACTTAAAACTCAACGCAGATATGTTCCATTTTCATATTAAACATACAATTGTATGGAAATGAGAAGTCATAAATTTAATATTTGTGTAATGCTTTTTGGCCCCAAAAATGAGAATGAGTGCTCTTCAAAATGGCAGCCAAAATACCATGGATGATATTTATGATAGAAAAACTAGGATAGTTTGCTTATGGTCCATTCCGCATTAACTAGTTAAATTGCCTTTTAGCTTGTCCCTTGAGTAGCATTTTGTAAAGGAGTTATCTGCACATGTTTTGTGACTATTTACTATGAGGTAATGACCATATCTATTAAATCAGCGACTTTTACAATAGTCACATAACATGTGCAGATAACTTTTTTAACAAAATGCTACTCAAGGGACAAGCTAGAAAGCAATTTAACAAGTTAACATGGAATGGACCATATATCCGTATATAAGACACACCAAAAAAAAGATACACATTTTGGGTGAAAAAAATGTGTGGCTTATATGCGAGAAATTACGGTATGTGTCAACATTAATACATGTAACTTCCTTAGTGAGTTGTTAGGGCATTTTCATAGATGTACAATATGCAGTCCCTTTAATATCAAACTAGTGATTGTACAGGGCAACACTATTCATACTAACACTAAATACACTATTCACTAGGCTTGCAAAGCATGTATATGTCATCATTAAAAAACTAAAGTGAAATGCAATGGAACTGAGTGCTATGTCTGCCACATATGTTCAACTGTTATTTGAAATTAGAAAACCTAATACTCTACAGCAAGGCAGGCTAGATTTCTTCCTTGTCACAAGTAATCTTTTAACACATATAAGGCAATCGGATATTAAAGGAAGCTACAAATCTGACCATTCAATTATAACTTTAAATTTAAATATTTATGAAGTAAACCATGGCAAGGGACTTTGGAAGTTCAATAACTCTCTATTATATGATGAAGAATACCTCCAGTGTATTAAATTACAAATAGAAGAAATTAAAAAACAATACTGTTTGCCTGTTTACAATACTGAATCATTGAATATTATTGACAATAACTTGTTACATTTCACTATTAACGACCAATTATTTTTAGAAACCCTGCTAATGGAGATTAGAGGCAAAACAATATCTTTTTCATCTTACAAATGCAAACAGAGGAGGGATAGAGAAGATCTTCTTGTCAAAAAAATTGAACAACTAGAAAAAAACATAAATGAATCAAATTCTGAGGAGCTTAATTCATTGCATCAAGAACTTTCAGAAATACGGGATGTAAAAATGAAAGGGTCTTTTATTAGATCACGAGCTAAGTGGATCAATGAAGGTGAAAAACCTACACAATTTTTTTGCAATTTAGAAAAGCAACATTCATCTAGCAAAACAATACCTTATATAGTAAACGATGATGGCCAACACATATATGACCAAAATGAAATTTTAATAGAAGCTGCTAAATATTATAAGACATTATACACCAAAGCTGCAACAAATGAAAACAGTTACAATAGTGATATTTTTGATGATCTTAACAGAATACAGACAATAAAATTAAGTTATGACCAATCTCAAACATTGGAGGGCTTGATGACAATAGAGGAAATCTCAGCCACCTTAAAAAATATGAAACATGATAGAAGCCCAGGGTCAGATGGTTTCACAACAGAATTTTTTAAAGTTTTCTGGAACGATATTAAGTTTTTCATTTTAAGCAGTCTGAATTATGCTTTTATTTCAGGATCTTTATCTGTAACTCAAAAGGAAGGAATCATCACCTGCATACCAAAAGACAATAAACCAAGACATTTCTTACAAAATCTAAGACCATTAACACTTTTAAATGTTGTATACAAGATAGCTTCAGGTACGATTGCCAATAGATTAAAAACAGTTCTTGACAAATTAATCTCAAACGAGCAAACTGGCTTCATAAAAGGAAGATATATAGGGGAAAATACGCGACTTTTATATGATATATTAAAATATACAGAAGACAACAAAATACCAGGACTATTAATGACGCTAGACTTTGAAAAGGCCTTCGATACGTTATCATTCAATTTCATTGAGAAAACTCTATTACACTTTAAATTTGGTACAATGTTCAGAAAATGGATCTCTCTTTTCCTTTACAACACCATGACAGCTATACAGATCAATGGGTATCTTTCGGAATTCATTAAAATTGAAACATTTGCAATAGAATCTGGTCTAAAAATTAACTATGACAAAACACATTTGATATGGATAGGATCCAAGAAATACAGTACCCACTCAATTAAAACTAAGTACAAACTTCTTTGGGGTACCACACGTTTTAAAGTGTTGGGCATTATATTTGATGTAAACTTGGAAAAGATAATAGACCTAAATTTTTCTAGTAAGTTGACAAATTTACAAAATAGTATAAACTTTTGGAAAAGAAGAAATATGACACCATTAGGGAAAATTACCGTAGTAAAATCTTTGTTACTTCCTCTTTTCACACATTTGTTCATTGCTCTTCCCAGCCCAGGATCAAAAATATTAAAGCAAATACATGATTGCTTTCACAATTTCATTTGGGATGGACCTATAAAAATTAAACACAATGTTTTAATTAAACCTTATGAAGACGGTGGACTTAATATGCTTGATATTTTCTCTTTTGAAAAAAGTATGAAATTAACTTGGATAAAGAAAATTGCAACATGTACAGGTAAATGTTTTCAACTAGTATATTCCTTGTTCGATGTAAAAAAAATGTTAAACATGGGGAGTGCTTATGTCGAGAGAATTGTAAATTGTTTGCGTAATTGCTTCTGGAAGGATGTTCTTACATATTATTGTATGTATATGAATAAAATGAAAGTTTGTAAATTTGATGATATATTGAACATGCCATTATTCTATAATAACAATTTTCAGATTGGCTTGAAATATATTTATGAAAAAAATATGTATGACAGAGGAATTCGATATGTAAGAGACATATTATGCTCATCTGGAGAGTTTAGGAATAAACAAGATATTGAAACCTGTACCGGGAAAAAATTGAATTTTCTATTTTACGAAGGATTTAAAAAAGCTGTGTCTGAGTTCTTTAGAAAATCTGGTTTTGCTTCCGGAGACACAAGTAAACCCAATATCAAAGGCGTATTTATTTCATTTTATTTAAATGAAATTGTTTTAGCAAAAAATCATAATAAAACGGCTTATAACAAATTTATCTTAAACAATGAAAAACCTTCAAGTCAAATTAAATGGAATGGAACTTTTGATAATATAGATTGGAGGTATACGCACAGTTTTGTTTTTAGAGTCTCCAGAGACACATACATACAATGGTTGCAGACTAGAATTGTACATAGAATTTTAGGAACTAGATCTCTGTTACATAAAATGAAAATTGTAAACGACAACATGTGTATTTTTTGCAAGACACATGAGGAGACATTAATTCATCTGTTCTGGGAATGTGAACACATACAGCCAATTGTTAACCATATCAAAAATGAGATAGCCTTAAATCATATTAACTTGCCTTCACTTTCATGTCAAGACATGCTTCTTGGAATTTGTAACGAAAAAATGACTCATGTAAACATTTTGTTACTTCAAACAAAAAGGTACATTTGTATGTGTAAAAAATCAAATAGAATTCCGACCATTCAAGGACTTAAGAAAAATCTGCAGATAGCATGGGAAATCCAAAAACACACTTGGTGTGAGAACGAGTTTCCGAATTGGTCAGTTGTAAGACTCTTGATACAATGAACCCAAAAGTATGCTAATATGATATTAAAATATACACTAACCTTATTATATATTGTCAGTACACTGTGTTCAATTTTTTTATTTTTATTTTTTATTTTTTTTTTTTTATTTTTTTTTTTATTTTTTTTTTTCTTTACTCTGCAAACTCAAATATTTTTGCAGCATGATTTGCTGCAAATATTTGCAGTACAGCTAATCCATTGTAAACAGTATTTACTAAGTAATAGATGTATTTTGTAATGTGTTAACTGCTACATCATATGGAATGTTTGTGTATCTACATCATTGACAATTGTTTCTAACACATAAAAATGAAACTAACACAAAAAAACTCTGTACGGTATGGAGCTGTGAAATAAATGTTATTTTCCACACACACACAAAAAAAAAAAAAAAAAAAAAAAAAATGTTATTTGAAATATAGTTGATGTACTGAATATTTATGAAATTAAGTATTGTATTTTAAATGCTCATATTTGACATAATTGAGGATGAGGATGTACAATAGTAAATACTCTGTTTGATATGTTTCTTTAATTTGCCAACTTTTATACTTGGAATGGTTTCCTTTCAAAGGTTATAATTAAATATAACATGCCAGTGCATCATAAATCTGATAACTGATAGTCTAATTGGCTGTTATTTTGGATTATTTATAAAATGTCTGTATTATTACAGAAAACAATAGTTTATTTTGGACCAAATATGTGATCAAAGATATAAAAAATGTCCTTGAACTAATAGATTGTGAGTTGACTCGAAAGGTGTTTCCAAAGCAAAATGCATACAAAAGTGATGATAAGGAAGTTGAATAAATTGTAGGTCTGAATGAAAGGCATTTAGAAAAGTGAAATGCATGAACAGAAGTCATGATAAAGGAATATATTAAATTTATGGATTGTCAAGGAAGGCATTTCTTAATTTGGAAATGCATAACAAAACCGATAGAAACAAAGTCTAAAAGCATCCAGCACAAGACTTGGGTGCCATACTTCCAGTGAAGGTTGTCTGCCTTGGTCATTGAGTGCTGAAAAATATTAGGTGGACAACTTTAATGCAACTTTGAAGGAAGGTCCATTAATTTTGTTCTATACCTGCTGTATGGACTTATTTGTATTCAATCTTTGATTGACATAAACAATTAGTGAACACAATGTACAACGTCTGGCTTAAAGCATTGTTCTGGCTTAAAGCATTGTTCGTTTATTCATATTATTTATAACAAATTTGGCACATGTTTGGTCTTGTTATTAAATGTTGTCTTGAAATATACACAAATAATTCATGCAATAGATTTGTTAAATTTCTCACACACAAAACAACAACATTTATTTTCATTACTTTTAATTATAACCTTGTCAATTGTCCATTCCTAGAAATTGTTGAAACCATTTTAAATAGATTTTGATAGATTTATCATATTTAATATTTGTTATTTGGGAAGTTTTTAAGTCTTAAAATGGAGCATAACAAGTTTTCCCAGTACTGTGAAATAAAACAAAACATAATGATTTTATCATACAATTAATTATATATTTTGCCTCAACAGAGTGATATAGTTCATAACTCCAAGGTTGAGCTATACCTTTTTGCCTGAACATAATTCAGAGTAATATAGTTCATAACTCCAAGGTTGAGCTATATCTTTTTGCCTTAACATAATTCAGAGTAGTATTGTTCATAACTCCAAGGTTGAGCTATATCTTTTTGCCTCAACATAATACAGAGTAATATGGTTCATTACTCCAACATTGAGCTATATCTTTTTGCCTTAACATAATTCAGAGTAATATAGTTCATAACTCAAACATTGAGCTATATCTTTTTGCCTTAACATAATTCAGAGTAATATAGTTCATAACTCCAACATTGAGCTATATCTTTTTGCCTTAACATAATCCAGAGTAATATAGTTCATAACTCCAACATTGAGCTATATCTTTTTGCCTTAACATAATACAGAGTAATATAGTTCATAACTCCAACATTGAGCTATATCTTTTTGCCTTAACATAATACAGAGTAATATTGTTCATAACTCCAACATTGAGCTATATCTTTTTGCCTTAACATAATTCAGAGTAATATTGTTCATAACTCCAAGGTTGAGCTATATCTTTTTGCCTTAACATAATACAGAGTAATATAGTTCATTACTCCAACATTGAGCTATATCTTTTTGCCTTAACATAATTTAGAATATTATAGTTCATAACTCCAACATTGAGCTATATCGTTTGTCTTGATGACATACACATGCTTTGATTAATTTTTAATACAATATTTAAGCCTAAAAGTACTAGTGGTATTGGATTGATTTTTTTCTAATATATCAAAACAAACAACACGAAACCTGTCAGACAGCCAGACATGTCTGACAACAAATGAGCATGTCTGAGAAAATTTATAACGCACCTTATGCATATTTCATGCTAGTTAGACTTTTGTTTCATAAATAAAAGAATTATTACTGCAACAATTAGCTGTATGCATTATGTTTTGCCAAATTATTAAATAATAATCAAATATTTAACAGTGTATATCATGTTTTCAACATGTGGTATATACTTTACAAATCATTGTGTATGACAGCTGATTTGGAGGTTTTGCGAAATCTGTTAACAAAGTTGTTCATGAAGGGTATATGAGCAAATCCATTATCAGATGAATCCAAAATAAATTGATGAAAATGCCATAAATAAAATAATCAGAGGCCAAATAGGGGAATTAACAGAAATTGTAAATAAAAAATGTATTAATAAAGGTCCATTAAATTTGTTTTAATAAAACTAACTTAATAAAGTACAATGAAAAAATCAATGTTAATTAAAAAAACTTGTGTATGTATTGTATTTTTCAATGATATAGTTAATTAAAAGTCTGATAAATGCTTTAAGACAGTGGTAAATAAACTTATGCTGATGTTAAGTTCATATCAACTGCCATAATTAATAAAGCAAACAAAATGTCACTAATTTGAAAATATGAAGGCCATGACATTGGAGACGTGTTTTTTAAACTGATAAAATTGTTAGTTTATGAACTAAATGTAGATTATTATGGATTATTTTTATTTGTCATCATTTGAAAGTCACATGTTGAATTCTGTATTTACTACTTTGCTGTAATTCTCACTATATATTCATTTCTTTTCACAATACGAAACAAAAATATTATTTTCATTTACTTTTATTTACAGTTCGTATTGTATCACTTGTCCCATTTTCGCAATAAACAGTTATGGCAATGTCTATGAATAATTAAACATTTAGTTGTTGTTGCTGTTGTCAATTGCATTAATTAAATGCAGTTAAGAAATTGTTTTTTTGTTTGTTTTTTTAATTAAAAGTGTAGTATATTTCTAAATGCAAAGTACAATTTATATTTACATAAAAAATCTTTATTTTTCACTGTTTTATTCTAAGTATTGTTAGCTTGACTATATGAAGAATAGGTGAGCTATTATACTACCCCCGGCGTCTGCGTCTGAATTTGGTTGAAGTTTTTATTCAAAAGTCTTGTAACTTCAAAACAACGTAAGTTATTCTCTTGAAACTTGGAATATACCTTTGTCATCAACTTAAGTGTCAGGGGCAACATGCCTATAACTCTGTTTTGTATTTTGTCAGAGTTATGCCGCTTTTGCACATAGATTTTCTGGTTAAAGTTTATATTCAAATCTTTTGTAACTTCAAAACTACACAAGTTATTAACTACATAAGGTTTCACTTGAAACTTGGAATTATTTGATATAATAATTGCCATTACACAGTTTTGTATTTCAACAAATTTATGCCTCTTCCAATTTCAAAAATATGTACCAACTGAAATACTTTGAATAGTCGAGCGCACTGTCCTCTGACAGCTCTTGCTTTTAATCATTCTGTCAATAAATTGTTAAAAAACACTGGGAATAATTTATTATTAATCATTATGCCCCACTTCGAAGAAGTGGGGGTATATTGCTTTGCACATGTCGGTCTGTCAGATTGTCGGTCTGTCCGTAAACCATTTCTAGAGAACACTTTGACCTACGATCATTTAAGTTGGTATGCTGGCTACTTGGGCATAAGGAAGACGCCTATCAATTTTGAGGTCAACAGGTCAATGGTCAAGGTGACAGAGGCTTGTAAAATGAAAACTGTTTTCTCTGTAGACCATTTCGTTTCCGCATGATGTGTAGAATACTCTTTGACCTACGATCATCCAAGTTGGTATGCTGGTTGCTTGGGAGGAAAGGAAGACGCCTATCAATTTTGAGGTCAAAGGTCAAGGTCACAGGGGCTTGTAACATGAAAACTGTTGCCTCTGTAGACCTTTTTCCGCAGGATATCTAGAAAACGCTTTGACCTATGATCATTCAAGCTAGTATTCTGGTTACTCGGGAGCAAAGGAAGAAGCCTATCAATTTTGAGGTCAACCAGTCTGAGGTCAAGGTCACAGGGGCTTGTAACATGAAAACCGTTTCCATACAATATCTAGAAAACGCTTTAACCTGGGATCATATAAATGCGTATGCTGCTTAGTCTTGAGGGAAGGAAGACCCCTAACGATTTTTTGAGATCAAGAGATCAAAGGTCAAGGTCACAGGGGCTTGTAAAAAAAACAACATTTCAACTTAATAACACTTGAACCATTGGTACATGGTCCTCAGACTATATAGGTACAATGGTCAGTTTGAGTAGATGACCTATTACATAGTGATAATTACTTAATACTTGGGTCGAGTCATCAAATTTGATAGGAAGAATGCTCTTGCAGAGAAGTCAACTCCTATCAATGTAATGGTTAACATGTCCCAGCTTAGATTTTTCAGAAACAGTACACCACTGTAAAAGGCAGTATACTTTTTTTCTCCGTAACAGAGGGTTCAGAGCTTCATTCTGTGACGACTGTGATACTTTATTAAAGGCAACGTCTATCACGGATTCCGGGAAATTCCTTTCTAAAAAGAAGTCACATAGTTGGTCAAGAGAGGAGTTGAACTTCTCATCATTAGATATTATTCTCTTATAGCGCTTGCCCTGGCTATATGGTATTCCGTCTTGCATTGTCTCGGATGGCACGATGTGTAGTCCAGGTACTGATGATTGTTGGTATTTTTCACAAAAATATCAGTTTCAATTCTAAGCCATTAATTAGTGAAACTTGAACATCCAAGAATGAAACAGTGTTTTTTTATATCGTATGTGAAAATTTGATATTTGGGTGAAAACTGTTCAACTCGATAAACGATTCCAATTCTTCTAAGGAATGGTTCCAAATCATGAAAATGTCATCACTTTTTATCTTGTATGTAACCAAAATATTTACCGGAGTGTCCTGGAACAAGGCCACTAAATTAATGCGATACATCTGTTCTTTTTGACTCGTTGCAAAAGTGTGTTTATTCCCTCGGCATCTTGATGCAGGAGGCATATAGTGATATAGTCTGTCCTTCCATCCGTCCTTCTGTTTTCGGTCCTTCCGTCCGTCCGTGAAAAGATTAGGTAGATTTCACTGTTTCCTCTAGCACCAACACCGCTTACTACAACACTTTAATACTTACACACTTGTTGCTTATGACCATTCCCTGTCCACCCATATCACCCAACCTCACTTTGACCTTGACCTAATTTGGACTAAGAATCGGGCTTCCAGCACCAACCGGGGGCATGTGTGTTGATCAAACACAGAATCTTGTTCTGTTCTATAATACATTTATTGTTAATATTTTAGGGTTTGGAAGACACATTGCTTGTGCAAAGTTAAACGTTTGACAAATATATGTTATTTTCTCGAGGAAAATGTGCAACCTGGTAGACATACCCTTGTGTTTTTTTTACACAATAAGGCATAATAAATATCAAACTAATTATTTTGTGCAAACAAAACAGCAGAACAGACCAAAAAGTTTTGATAGATTCTACAAATTTCTGTATTAAGTTCCAAATTTTTAGAAATATTTTCCCAACCCCAAACTGTGAAACTGTCCCTTTAATTCAACATTCAAAATAACTGTAACCATACCTTGCTCCGAGTTTCTCCCCTCTCCATTTTGTAAAGTCCGAACATTTCTTTATCATCTCCTTCATCTCTAAAATATAGAATTTCTAGTCTAAATGAAAGAAGGCTTTGAGAGGAAGTGCAGAGTACAAGGACCAGAACCCTTTCTTCAATTTTTCTTGTGCAGAGCATAACTACATACACTACACCCAGCGACTTTTTTCCTCTATCACAAACCCACCGTGGACAATTTTTCATTAGAGTGGAAAATCACAGCGATTTGGGAGTGATACTATCGCAATACAATCACAGTGATTGGGAGTGACCACCGCGGGCGTTATAATCGATTTCACGGTGGATCACGAGCTTGAATGTGGGCATTGTATATTTTTCACGTATTTTAGCGTAAAATAACACGAGCATTTATATTTGTTCAAAACGAACCCTTTTTCGTTCTTTCTCTTTTACTTTCGTGGCAGATTCATTTTACCAATCTACATTACAGATAGTAAGTACAGTGTGCGTTTCATATTTTGTTAATGTTTTGTTCGTGTTACTAGTTTAAGTTTAAGAATTATGTTCCTTGTTGAAACTAATAATCTTTGACAAAATAGTTTTCCGAATACGCATGGACATTGTTGCTTGTTGAAAACTTATTAGCTTTAACAAAATAGTTACCGGAACACGCATGCACATTTGTGTACATGTATACCTGTTCCATTTTTTAAATAACGATTTCGTTTCTAGTTTGACATTTTTCGAAGACGATCTGAAAATTAGTAACATAATATATACTTATGCCAGTAATTGTTGAGCGTATGTTTAAAAAAATAATTATGCGCTCCAGTTAATGTCGCTAAAGTACAACTATGTTGTGTTGATGCTTTTTGTGAAGCAAAACAAAGCACGTTAGCGTGAAAATTTATTGTTTGCAAAAACAGTGTAAGGAACATTATATACACACAATTTACAATATATACACCAGATTTACATTATATCATACATGCACATGAACATTACAAAATATACAATATACATAGACAAGCACAAAAATACATTAAACACACACATGTAACATCTACACAAAATATGTACATATCCGTAGTTTTTTTCATGAAAGACCTGCCCACTTACAACTCGGGGAATTCGAACGAAAACGAACTAGAGAGTGGGCCCGGGGGACTCCAGCTAGATGTGGCGAATCGGCCTGACTGGTCGTTGCAAGATTTTATTAATTTTGCTCACACAGTGAGCCCTCCAATCGGCCTCTTTGTGCATATCCGGGAAGAACCTCAAGACATAACGCTTGATGGCCGCTTTCCTAGTTGGGCTCAGTGGTTCCTTTTTCCGGTGCCCCCCACTGAAATAGTTGTAGTGGCTACGAACGTTGGCATCCGTGAAGAGCTCCGAATATAGCCGCTGAACAAGGTGAGCGGCGAAGTTCCCGGCGTTGTGTGATTGGCTATGGATAGACCTCAGCTCTTCGTCCGGAATGAAGGCGCGCGCCGGTACCTCGCCCACACTCGCGGACTGGACTTCCGGAGGAGCTGTAAAGATGAGGCTTGTTCCTGAATACTGGGACTGGGCGAGCATCCCCAGCATCGTCGCCATCACGATCCAGATTTCGCTGCATCAAGCTCTGGGTGTTGGCCAGCTGGTTGATGGCTGACATAAGACATCCCGGAACTGCGTCGCTCCTTCCACTTGTATGGGTTGGCATCAGTTGCTCGTTGTTGTTTCCCGTCGGTTGATAGGCTATCAATTCCTGTTGTCCGGTGTTTGTTGTTTCCCGTTGGTTGATTGGCTATCAATTCCTGTTGTCCGGTGTTCTCGGCGTTCGTCGCTCCCTGATCGGCGGTCGCTGTCCTCGATGTCGTTGGCACTCCCTGCTGATTGGCGGTCTCTCTCTCGGTAGTTGATGTCGCTGACCTCTGTGTCGTTGGCGCTCCATGTTGATTGGCTGTCTCTGAAGTAGGAGTCGTTGTCCTCGGTGTCGTAGTAGTCGATGTCGCGGTCTGTCCCGTTGATCTGCGCAGGCCTTTCCCCAGGCGCTTTAAGCGCAGCGGTGCCACTGTGCCTTAATTTCCAAATACTTGTCGCCGCGGCGCTTGATTTTTCGATCTTGGTTAATCCGCGTTTGTAAAATTTTACAATCAAACCAATCAAATTACGCCTTCAGCTGTTTGTATATCGGTGTCTACACAAGACACGTGTGAGATTATCAGGTTGTTTATAGGGTACAATTATGGCTTTTATTGGCTAATTATGGATGATTATGATCGGTACGTGTGATGTAAGTACAATTAAGGGTAGGTACTGTCTGTTTTCGATTTTAATTTATTGACGACTTTTATAAAGCAGTGTTTAAAAGAACAGTAATATTGACGGTTTGTTTTAACTTGTGGATATTGCTAATTGGCAGTTGTAGTTTATATTAATTGCAATTATAGCTGAAATTTAATTGACACCCCAAAACCTAAATGTTTGCACACCCATTTTCACAACTAATACCTGTTTAAGCACACATAATTTTCGTCTTCATAACCAAACTTGCATTTTTAAAATACGGACGTAAATTATTTGAATTAAATTCTGCTTTAGTTAATTTTGTGTGTGAACATTTTCTTAGACGAGTTAGAATGATTAGGTCCAGGAAACGACCAGTGCCTGTCTCTGGGAAATCCTCCATAGCTAACTATTTTGTTAGGACTGTTAGTGAATGTGAAAGTAAAAGTGTTACTGTTAGTGACAATGTAACATTACAGGCCCACCTCTAGCTAGACGAAGTGAACTTCAGTCAGATGGTGGAAACTTGGCATCAACAGAAACCCAGAAAAATGGGAATTTAGAATGTTTTTTGAACATGGATATTTTTGTAATAACATGTACTTTTTTTCAGGAAACATTTCTCTTGCCACTGGACCTGTTGTTTCGTTGAATAATTTTATATGTTTATTTATTAGAGCTGATATTTTTGTGATAAAATGCTACTTTTTTTCAGGATGCATTTCTCTTGCCACGGGTGTTGTTGTGTGTCTTTAATAAATTTTATAAAATGTGTAGTTAAGTTTATGATAATGTTATATTATTAAGTAATAAAAGAGAAAAAAAAATAATTCTAGACTGTTTCTTTTTTTGCTTTTGGAAGCTCTTAAGTACTGTAGCTTTTGATTTATACACTTAAAAATTAAAAAAAAATTGAACGTGGAAGGGGGTCACCCCCCTCCCACACCCGTCCCTCTTTTCTCCTGTGCCTTAGCAAAATCCTGGGGAAAGGCCTGCTGCGGTCTCCCTCGGTTGGTCCTCTTCAGTGGCTGTCAATGTAGGTTGTCCTGTTGTCGATAGATCTTCCAACGTCGCTGGAGTAACTAATCGAAGGCTGCTGCAGCCAGTTTCCCAGCCTTTGTCTGAAACATTTGTCAAAAAGAAATAAGTCAGTTTTTCTCTTAAATACGCTTTTTTGGTGATGGCTTAGTTGGATTTGTCAACAAATGACCGGAAATACCATTCTTCCGTGTCACATTCTACCAGCTGTAACTATTAGTCAGACATACAAGGATGCTATCAATGGAATTTCATTGGAAATGACTACATGTATTGTTTAATAACCCCAACGAAAGTGACATATGAAGAACCATTTGTGTCCACTACAACGATTGGATACACATTCATTACAAAATGTCTCGTAATTCGACCATTGCATTAGCATCATGAATAATTTTGCAATGGTGTCGGATCTAAATGTAATCCCCATGTGTAAATTATACAGTATTGTTACTATGTGATAATTAATAACTAAGTAATGATTTTAATAAATAAATGAAACTGTACCTTTTGCCTTTTTGTTTGTGCAGCATTGTTCGTGGGGGGTCTTTTCTTGCTTTACATGTATTTCTTTCTCGACGGCTTCATCCATTTTGCTTGGGCCTCTTTGCAAATCCTCCCCAATTGCATGTGATAGGTGATGTGATAGGTCTGTCCCACGATCACCTATTGAGGTCACAACACACTAAATAAATAAGTCATGTAGGGCTGTACTCTCTAAATAAATCAACAAGTTTAACTCGAAGACATGTTTTTATGTTTACGCACTTGCTTTGGTATTCTTTTGTGGAGATGTTGGTAGGGTAAGCATTGGGTATGCACAAATAAATCACTGATATGTTTTAAGATTGGAGACTACAGTATGAAACTTGCGCTGAGGCGGGTTACATTCAAATAGAAAGTAGCCGCTAAAAAGGTGGTGATAAAACAGTCAACTTTGTTTAGTGTCGAGTTCTTTCTTACATAATACACGACATACCCTTTTTATTGCTTAAATCAATTCAGCTTAGAACGCTCTTTAAGAAAATGTATGGTTATGAGGGTCCCTATGTGCAAAATGTTGCATTTATTTTTGGTTAAATTTATCGCTTTTACATTAAATTACATAAGGATTGGAATTAGGATATTGTAACCTTGACCTTTTCGACATTGTTTACCGAGGTGTTCCGAATACGCCGGAAATCTAGGTCAGGGGGGTTGCGCAGTGAGCGTATACACAAAGTTCCAAGTAGAAACATGCTCGGGAAAAACATCATTGGTGCGAAACATTCCGGAATCTGCAGACAGTGGAAAAGTGATCCATTGGTGACCTTAATAATCTTCGTCGATTCAGTCTGCTGGGCTATGACCCTTGACCACTTTGTGATTTTGTATAAAAACACTGCGGGAAGTAGCTATATATATTCTATAGAAAAATTGTTCATTGTGACATTGGAACCAGCATTAACTGTGACTGTCCGAGTTCCTGTTCAAACTGGAAATGTCTGGGGTATCAGCCCAACTCAATAGCTGGTGATGAACCTGCTTGGTTTTTTACTGTAATGTACTTAAAACTTGTGAAAAAGTGACTTAAGTACTGGTTCTACACAGGAATATACTAATTAAAACATTTCCATGCTTTGAGCATTACTGATGTATTTGTTGTGATACTTGTTTCAGTAAAATTGGATACTTTATGTAATTTTGTTTATTTGTGTGCTGTGGATGTGATTTTGAAATGCTTTATATTTATAGCTTATGATGAAAAGAGAATACCCCGGTGACTCCATACTTTTTTCTTCTTGTGTTGTTTATTAAGTTTAGATAATTAAGCTGCATATATTTCTTATGATGGTACTAGTAGGACACATGTCTATTATGTGGAACTGCAGGACTCATCCTGTATATAGTGCAGCAAAATCTACTACAATTACAGACTTTTCAACGGACACTTAACCTACTCATTTTCCTAAGCTGATCTAAGCGGTTGATCAGTACCAAATGTACATACTTTAATAAAAGTAACTACTGCCCTTCTTGAAGCAGGGGTAGGGAGAGAACGGTCGTAGGAATTATTTTATGACCAATCCCACACAAGTTATGTGGCCGGGCTGGGGCTCGAACTTGCGAACACCCGGATTGACAGTCCAGCTCTCTACCAACTAAGCTAGCTGGGCCCGGTTTGTATTCCGGTTGCAATTGTCAAAAGAAAAAATATCATTTAAAAATGATATATACATTAAATCAATATATCTGTGAGAAACCCCACTTATCAAATCAAATAAACTAATTTTCTGGGTCCATGAAAATGTACTCAACGTTGGGCTATTTTTTTTACACATTTAGTACAAAGTAAATGTTTGAAAAATTGACCTGTTAAATGTTTTAAAAATAGGTGGGTGGAGTTTTTCAAAGTAGCATGTCAAAAGAGTTTTATTGTTTACTTCTAACCGTAGGTTTGGTGTGGTGTTTCTTGTTCATGTTTGCCTATTTGACACACTGCTCGTGTGATTATTAATACTGTTATTTAGCCGGGTCTAAATTATGTGTGTAAACATTAAAATCGTAAATTAAAGCAATACGTCTTCATATAACGTTAATTAATTGTTTATTTTGAGTTTTAATAGCAGTTTATGTGAAACTGCATCAGCAGCTGATAGATGTTTACTTTAGAGCGAGAACACGGAACCCCTCTGACCTCAAAATCTCGCGTTATCTCGACAGTCTCGTTACGCGTGATTTGACAATGTCAGATTCATGTGCCAATTATGTGTCTACATGTGTTCGTTCGTAATGAAATTTGTATAGACAGAATGTTTTTATTCCTCAGTCAGTGATGTTTTAGGAATGATAATTGATGTATTCTCAGTTTTTTTGCTATTGAAAGCGAGTTATAGCCTGCATTAATATATTGAGACTGCCATAAAGAAGTTACATAAATTATGTAACTTCTTTAAGGCAGGCTGAATAATTTTTGAAGTTCGATACGGCATCTTGAATTAACAGTCAGTGGCTTTTAAACGACAAAAATAACTTCCGGTAAAGGGCGATTACCCAACAACAAAACATTACTCGTAGGATAAAATAGATTTTTTAATTATGGTTACATTGGATTGTTTAAGGAGCATTGTTTGTGCCCATTGACAGTCTGTACGAAACTGTGTGCCACAGTAGGCGATTGCTTACTTGGTAATGGCCGTATCGTGATAAATGTGGAAACCAAATATGTATCTTGTCCTTTTTTATCTTTAAAGGGCAGGTCCCACCGATTGACGAATTGACAAATTTCCAATTTTTTGCAACAGATTCCAAAACTACAAGAATACTGTACACAAATGTTATTGAAGTAACACTACAGACATAGAAAAATACGGTTTTGTTAACGAGTAATCTGTTTAAATTAGGTCAGGTGTTTATAGGTCCCTGGTTTAAATTGATAGAATTCTAAAGCGTTTGTAACGCTAAACAATGCAATAATTTGCAATGTTTCTGTTGTTTTCGTTAAAATCGTTGACAACTCGCGGATCACTTATATAAAGTAACAATTGGAGATTTAAGTATACAACTCGGAATGGCCGAGTAGTTAAGAAGTTAGTCTTTTGATCCAGCGGTCTGAGATTCGAACCTGGGTGGTAGCGATTTTCTTTTCTTTTGGATCATTTTCGTGAACTATTATACTTGAGCTATTTAGTTCCGGTGCTTCAACCAGTCAAGTTAAGACATTTAATTGCACACTTCAAAAACTACAAAATACCCAGCTGCACAAGTCCAAATGCTAATGCATATGTTTGTAAAGCTTCATCACTCTATCAGTTATACTTTTTGAGTTACTGAAGGACGGACGGGACGTAGGGGCCGGACGGACGGGCGGACAAGAGCAAATGTATATGACCCCCCCCCCCTTAAAAGTGGGGGCGTAAAAAGCTATAACTAAAAACATACACATAACAACGCAATGCATTTACGGTGTTTCTTCTGCTTGTTCACCGTTGTAATTTACACCATGTGATTTGACTATGGTCACGTGGCAGTTAGTGCCACCAGCAGAGATTTAATGCGAGCTATGCTCGGAACCAGTAAAATCTGTGTGTGGAGGTTGATCTATAAAATCCACCTGCAATCTTTCTCTTGGAAGCGGAACGTTAGTGGCAACGCCTACACTTGTTTTGGGCATTATTTAACGCATCAATCCAGTAATTTATGGTACATCAAGTAATATACTGCCCAAGTACCAATACCGATACCATTAGTAAACAAATTTTGCTAAACTTACTATGTCTTAACTTAAATATGAAAAGTGAAGACATTTAATGGCATACTTAAGAAAAATACAAAATTCTTTAATTGATCCGGTCAATTTGTTTGCTTGATGACGTTGGGCGTATTTTCATTTTGTGAAAAATTTCGATAGTGGGTAACTTGCATAATTATATTTCCATGACAATTGCTTATCAAGTTAATCAACAATCAACACTCGCAACATACCGAGTGCACACTCATGAAATAATTATGTAAAAACAATGTTATTCTTGTTGAAAAGCAATATACTGATTAGCCCATTCATGACAGTGATAACGAGGAGTGGTTTGCTGAAATGCCGATGTTTGCTTATCGGTTTCAGAACTTAATATTTTGCGTACGTCAGGAGCCGAGTTTCATCCCATTAAAGCAAAGCAAGTAGTAAGCATTATTGCTGACAGTTAATGTACACATGCGCGATAAAAATACAGCACCGACGAAAAATGACGTGGGTTGATGTAACACGGCACAGTCGTTGAATTCTCGTTCAATGAGCGACTTTAGCGATTTATCTCCCCTGTTTCCCAATATAGGTGGCGCTCTGGTCGAGTAGGTCCCTCTATGCGGATATGTTCGGATTTTATCATTAGATTATCGCCATTGTTAATAAGCGAAGCGTTTGACAGCTTGACAAAAGAAAGATAAAATAATGCCTGAAACCACGTGCTGCGTTCCATTGTGTTCACGAAAAGGACGACACAACTTCTCGAAAGACAAACAACGTCGAGCAGCATGGGTACAAGCTATTCGACGGGTGAAAACAAAGTTCGAAATCTGGACTCCATCCGAAAAAAAAAATACTCGTACGTGTGTGAAAACCACTTCACCGAAGATGATTACCACACAATTACATACGCTGGTAGGTAGTTTGCTTTTCTATTGAGTTGAAAAACATCATAAATATAAACAATTATTACGCTTATGTTGAATTTGGGTTTTCTCTCCATTAGATAATCATGACATATGTATATGTACAGTATATGGAACTGGTTTACATGTATATACTAAATATCATCATTTGTTACTTGGCTTATTTTTCGAAAAGTTCTGCAACAACATTGCTTCAAAAATTAAATGTAATGTTTTTGATTAATTAAATATGCATTATGTGATATTGTGTGTCATAACCTAACACTATATCATATGTTGGTGTTTCTTAATCTTACTTGACTGAAACCAATAAAATGATAAATCTGTCACCTTCTGAACACTCATTCTCTTAATCCATTTAACCTTAAAGCTGCAACAACCAAATATATGCATTTGTTTCTAGCACATACTTATTTTTTCAGTATTTATTTTTTCAGGTAATGAAAGACGTAAGCGGGCTCTGCGAAAAACAGCTGTCCCCAGTATTTTTTCCTGGACAAACAAGGCGACTGTTGCGAAGAACCAGGAGAGAAAAGAACGTCGTCTAGAACGAGAAAACCGGAAACGTAAGTTGTTTGAAGATGTGACAAATATGGAACAATCTGGAGAAAACATGAGTTTTGAACCTGAGTTCATTGCAACCAAAATAGACATTGTTACTTCTGATATCGATGTGGGTGCCAGCGAAGAAGTTGTAACCCAGCAGGAATGTGTGGAGCAAATCATCTCAATCATGATGTGCATATTAATATACCAACCTTTTTTAAGAAAAAGAACAGAATGTCAAATGATACTGTTATTAAAGATAGGAAAATTTATAGCAAACGTGTGCATGTAGAAAGAATCATTGGTCTTGGAAAAACATACAGAATTTTAACTGAACCTCTGACTGCCACAGAGACTAAGTTGTCATCAGAGATAATTTTTGTATGTTTCATGCTATGCAATTTCAGAAATGGCATTGTGTCTACATATGCTTAAAGAATTGCTACAATCACGGTTGTACATGTAGCTAAGTGTAGTAAAAAATGTCATTTTTATGTTGTCATTTACCATTCTGAATAAAAAAATGTCTGATGATCATGTGTATTAGTCTATGGTTATCAGTATTAGAAAGTACATGTTATTACAGTAATACTAGACATTTGTTTGTCAATATGACTGTTCATTATTCATTTTTTATGTTGAAGTTGATGTATTACATGTGATTGCTTAATAAATAAAGTTTTAAAATAGTGATTTGTTACTTTTGCAGCTGAAATTAAACTCTGGTACGGGCTGGTATTCATAAAGCTCCTAAGCGAAATCTTAAGTTTTATTTAAGTGAAAATTTCAGATACAATTTGCTATGGAAATTATTATGATTTCTGTTGTTTTTTTGCAAAAATACTATAACAAAAGTAAATAATTTACAGCAAAAACAAATTTAATACAAGAAGACATCTATATAAAAAAGCAAAAGACTTTAGGAATTCTGATAATTTAAGGAATGTACTTAAATTTTTCCTGAGGTGCTTTATGAATGCTGACTGTAAACAACATACTTGATATTTATGCAGTTCTGTTCAAACAACACAATTTTCAATAAAACAATTTATTTGAATACATATATAATGACAAATATAATAACAAAAAATACATATCATGATAATTCATACAACATTACAAAATGCATTTATTTTCAAATGAACTTTTTGTTTCATTTCTTTTGCAGAACATTATTTTACACATTTTTATAAAACAACTTTTCCAAAAGTGCTGGTTTGAAATGTGCCTCAAAAAATAATTCAAGTTTGTGCACCATATCAGAGATAAATGCCTCATTTCTTGTTACTCTGATGTACACAATGTCAGTGAGAGTATACACAATTAAATCACAATATTTTCGTTCAGAGCAGAACAACTGTCCCTGTATCGGAAAGTAATATGGATTTTTTTTGCTTAGAACAAGTTTTCCATTGATTTCTTTTAAATATGGCACAGTAACTGAGTTTATCTCTTTATTTTTTGCATTGAAAGGACATTTTACTTCTACAATTAAATCCTTGCTGACAATTCCATCAGGAGATGCCCCTAGAAATGGATGGGTCTTAGAAACAGTGATGCCACATGCCTGAACATTAACATTTCGTGCACTTTCATATATGTGAATTGCAGTTTTTTCATATTTACAGCCATGGCGCATCGCTTCATTTTGCTTAGTTACATGTCCAGATACCATTGTGGAAGCCAATGCTGCTAAATTGGCCTTTTCTGTTGCTGTACATATCCGGTGGTAGTTGGATGACTGGATTCTTTTTCCACGTTCCTCGAACCAATGATCATTTGTGTTTTGTCCCCTTGTCAAAACTTCCAGTTCACAGCACTCTTCTGTTGTTATTTTAGTTATTTTACTCTGATTTAGAAAGTTTTCTTCATGTGTCACTTCAAAATAGTCATGATCATTGTTGACTGCATATATATTTGCTGGTGCAAAGGTCTGAAATATTGGCGTTTTAGAAATTCCTTTAAAGTTCATACATGTATTGTAAAAATGATCCTGATAATTAGGGGCATTTCGAAAACTAACAGGTCGGGGATCAAAGTCCTTAATATCACAAATATCTGCCCCAACCATGTTTAGGTCTCTGGCCTTCAGAGGGGACCCGGTATGTTTCTTGGCTCTATGGAATGCCTGTAGTTGCTCGGTACATGACGACTCTACCTTCACATCTCCTGTTTGAACAAATTTCAGGCATGCATACAATACAGTTCTTATATGCTTGCAATGTCCAAAGGGACCCTCGCCAGCTCCACATTTGCACTGCGCCTCGTGCACTATTCCATGTTTTGTATCTTTTTCTTCATTTCTGCTCTACACGTACTTTTTACAAAGTCAAGACTGTCTGATGAAAACAACCGAAGATACATTAAAAATTTGTCATTGTACAGTGCAGTTACAGTTTGGTCGAACTCAACTTGAAAGCGTTCCAGATAGTCAGTGGCTTTCTGACGGTCAATGGGGGCCACCTTCATGTCACTGTTGATGTCCTTGTAGCCACTGGTTACTGGAAGGCTCATCCTAAATTCTGGCATAAGGTCCTCACAGTTGTTGAAATTTTGGTTTCTGTCATAGGCCTCTAGTCTGAAACAATTATGTAATACATTTGTTTAATAATCATATACTGCCTCATCTTTAAGAAAAGAATGAAGAAAAGACGACTTTGCAAACAAAGAACATATTGTATTTATTACTACAAACAAACCACACATAGCGCATTACCCCACCCACTAATTCCAACGTATGGACATGTACACATTTTGAATTTAATTTGCAATGCTTCCTGTGGAATTTGGGACAATTAATAATAATGAACTGCAGACATTAGCGATATAAGATTGCATCAATTGCTGTTATTACATTTAACTATTTAATGAAAGAACTTGTTTACTTCATAATCGTCAACAACAAAAGTGAAAAGAAAAATTCATGTTAGCCTACCTCTCGATTAACTCCTTTTTTCGTCCAGATAACTTAGCATTTCTCTTTCTTAACTCTGTCCTAAGTTGTCCTAAAGATAGGCTGCAAAACTTTGAAGCCATATTTACACCTTTATCGAAGAAATATAATCAAATCGTGTTAAAACTCTGATTATCAACTGTCAATCTTAGCGGAAGTAAATAATGGAAGGGAAAATAAATAACAATGGACCTATTCGACAACAGCGCCGCCTATACGGGCACCTGCTAGACAAGGGAAGATAACCCACTAAAGTCTCTCATTCCTCAGGTATCCATCCTAAAGCAAGTATTTAAATTCATACACATTAATGCTTAAATATGACATTACATTATTTAACTATTTGTAAACTAATAATTGCATCTACGTAGTACTAAACATGTTTAAAAAACATAATGTGGTAAAAAAATGTCAAATGTTTATTACGTGCAATTATATACATAATTGTATATAACATTTATATATACTTTAAATGAAACATGAGCCATTTTGTTCCTTTTATTAATTGTATGTGTCTTTCAAATTTCTCCCACGTGGATGGTAAGTTCGAACTGCTCCAGTCCAAACTGGTGGTGTTATTCTAGATAAAGCCATTTCTTAAACTTGCTTGAGTTAATTATTTAGCACTAATTGTGTTTAACTGCATTTAAGTAATCCGATTTTGACGTAGGTCCATTGTTTCCATTCTGACACCATGTTTTTTTGTTTGTTGCACTATTGTGTATATGACTTTTTTTTGTTAACTTATAATGGTAAACTCAAATGAGTATTCACTAATGTGAAGAACAACACAACACGTGTTTCCACTACGAAGTTTAATAACAGTGCGGCATCTGAACAGGATACTAGGTTAACAATGGTGGTAGCTATAGTCTGTTTCATAATATTCTCTGGACCATTGAAAGAAAAATCGGAAGAGGAGAAGATTGCGTTCTTACTCATATGGGTCGGTGAAAAAGGCCAAGACACTTAATATTTTGATATTCTCATACTATTATTTACATTGCACAATTATGTAACGCATTATACCAACATGATTATCTTCTGTATTTTAGAAAAGAAGGGAGATGTTGTATTGTGAAACAGGCTATAGCTACCACCAATGTTAACCTAGTATCCTGTTCAGATGCCGCACTATTATTAAACTTCGTAGTGGAAACACGTGTTGTGTTGTTCTTCACATTAGTGAACACTCATTTGAGTTTACCATTATAAGTTAATAAAAAAAGTCGTATACACAATAGTGCAACAAACATGAAACAATTGATATTATTACATATTAGAAGCATTCTATCATAAAAATTTCCTATAGTATTTAATTTATTTGACAAGTTTCAAGTGTGTTAAATAAAATCTTTGAATATTTTAATATAAACATTCCTTAAAAGTTATTTTTTTCCATTACATGCATGCTTTTTATTCAATCTTGAATTTTTTTACTCCTAACCAAGAGTTTTTTTTATAAAAAGCCTTGAATTTTTTTTTTTTAAGAGCCTTGCCCTCAAGTAGACGTGGTTCATCTATCTGAAAAATGTGAACCAGCAACTGCAAAACATGCCACTGTCAGGGCCTCGGTGCCATATGGATTTAGTTGATTACGTCATGTGAATGTCTTTAAATTTAATAACTAGCAATCTCCAAGGTCGATAATATATTACGTCCGACAGCTGAACGTAAAAGAACCTACCTAAAGGTATCGCCCTTAATATGCTAGGATTATTAAGCTTGTAGCTATTTCGTTGGCGGTCTTCGCAATTCAGATTAATGCAGCTTTAAGAAACACTGGTTTCAAACATTATAAAGAATACGATGGACAGGTTTATCCGGTTGCACGTCGTGATGCTGGCACTAGCAGTGCTCTTCAATGCATGAATAGGTGCGTGCAGACAACCGGATGCTTCTCCGTCTTCTACATGAAAACCATCGGCAGTTGTACCGGATGTGCAAACTATGACATTGGATCAGTTACTAACGACTATTTATTTAAATTAACTCGATTTAATTACAGAACATAGCTTGATCGAATGGAATGAATCTTGACAAGAATTGAACCAGAACTCAACAAATGTGCCACGTTTCAGGCACAAACGTCAGCTGTCAATACAACTGAGTGCAGTAGTGTCTGTTGCACAGTTATATGTCAACAACAGTAACCCTGTACAATCTGTTGGTACAAAAGGTGAATAAAAGCAGCTTCTGAAATACGGTATTCATAAAGATCTGAGAACGACCAATATATCAGCATTTCAGTTGACATTTCATCCAACCAATCAGCGCATGGCTTCTACGGTCGCGAATGTAAGAAATCAGCACACACTCGCTCTTTACACCATTAAGTTATCACGGATGAGCATTGGGTATGCCACGATTGTTTAAAAGTGATCTCTTACAGTTTTACAAAACTATACCATTTATCCACTTGTGAAGTTGTTTTCACAAAGTGAAAGACCAACAACGGACGAACGTAATAAAACTGGTTGGTATTTGTATAAGTATGCTGTTTGGAAACCCGAAACATTTCAGGAATAGAACATTAATTAGGTAGTACTTCGATCTTACATTTGTAACCTTTTGAGATTTAGTCAGAATATTTATAAATCATGACGTTCATGACAATCTTCTACAGTTCTTTTTTTTACTAGACCTGAAATGTTGTTGTATTTATATCGTGCGTTGTGTGTGTTTTCTGTTATTAAACTTAACTAGTATGATGATTCTCATTTAACAAAACATTCCAGTTCTATCAGTTCTATGTGATAAAACATATCAAAGCTATTTTGTTACTAGTTGAACAACACACCAGTGGGCTGTATTTCGTAGATTGTTTATAAATGGAAATCGCAATGCGATAATTACGTTTTTCACATTATATTAATACTGAAATCCTATTCTTAGAATTTCTTGTTCAGTTCAGGAACAATCCACAATAACGATTAGTTTATGGTTGTATTCTTTCTTAACTATTTAAAGACAAACCATGTTTAAAAAAACAAATTGAACACCATCAATCATAGTTCCGTTGAATAAGTTTATGATGGAAAACAAAAACGCCCACAATTTCGTAAATACAAATGTGGAAATGACCATAACAAGACAAGACATGTTTATTCAGACGTGTACAATGTATATTGTCTTAACACATAGAAATTGTATACAATATAATATCGTCATGTAATAACATCTGACGATATGACTCTACGTAGGTTTTACATTCAACAAAAGTGCTAACAAAATATATGTTAACAAGAATAGTTTTGTATCACATAATGCAGCACTGGGTAGGATATCGAGCAAATATTTCAACCACAAACACGGTCCCACAACGCAGCCAAATCCTGGTGAATTGTGCCGTGCAACTGGGGTGGTATTCACAAAGCATCTTAAGTTAAATATTTTCTTTATCCTTAAATCTGAAAATTTAAAAAAGCATCAGTATTACAATGTTATTTTAGGATTATCAGCAACACATGCACATGTCTGTTTAGTTGAGTATTTAAATACATTCAAATTTTGCACTTAAGTTAAAATATTTGAGAAATGACTTAAGGTGCTTTGTGAATACGGCCCCTGCGAAGTAACGCAGCATAATATGGCAATTCGCCATATCTCCCAAGAATCCGTTTCAATCGTAAAACACCACCTAAATGTAAGACTAAGACTTTGTATGTGCCATTTTCCAAACATCTCATAATATGACATATAAGTCTTTTGCTAACTTCCTCGGCAATAAATGTGTAGTATTATCTTTATGTTAATCGCACAAACACTGCTACCTCTGTTAATTATGTTATATTAATATAAATACTAAAAGTCAATTTTAAATATGTTATACTTATTATATATTATTAATAGTATTTTTGTTTTTGTTCAAACATGACCAGACCCACTTTTGTCATGATTTTAAATGCCTGAAACATATATGCATAATCAAACATTTTTTTCTGGCATTTTATTTGCTCAGATAACTGAAAAAAGTATTACTTGTATTAAATAATTCAATGGTGTATAGATCTTTAATAAAACAAATCCTTCTAGAAAAAAGGTCAACGTATTTATATTACTTGATTTTTTTTAGGGCTCAGGAGAGGTCATTCTGTTTAGCCACAATATTTGTTTTCGTAACGCGTTGTTTGGCAATTGGCTCACTGTTACATACCCAAAGAAAATTATTCGTATTTCAGGACATTTCTACTATTCTCTGACTATTGGAACTCACAACAGCTTTCAATTGTTACATTTGTCTGCACTATGTCATTTAATATACGTACAATTCAACATGCTATGATTTAAGGCTATTTACACTTGATAGCTAAATTAAAGTTACGATTGCCCAAAGACAATCGACAAACCAGATAGACCGTGTATATGTATTCATAAATGTAGATTTATTTGCATGTACACATTTGTCAAACAGAATTGAAAAGTTCTAGGCATCAACAACACTTCTATTTAAAAAAACAACAACATAATTGATAAGTAATTAAAACCATGGACTAGAAGCTATAACCAGTAAGACAATAACGGACCATTATTTGCAGTTATAGTTTGCTTATCCTACCTATGCAAATTCATCATCGTGTATTGTACAGGGGCTAGTTCGTATCCCACCAATGGCGAGTCTCTAATTTTCAAACAAAGATGAGCACATAGTTCAGGTAATCAACGATTCATTTATTTTATAATTTCGGATTAACAACAACATAAAATCATAAATAATTTAAACAATAAACTAGAAGATTTAAACAGTCAGGCATAGGCAAACTATTATTTGCAGAGATGGTTAGTTTATCCAACGAATAGCGAGTTTCTCATGGTGTATTTGTACTGCGGCAGGATCTTATCCCACCAATGGCGAGTCTGTCATGGTGTAATGGTACAGGGGCTGGTTCTTCCCCTCCCCCAGGGTGTAGTATCCGTGCTCCGATGCATCCCAGCAGATTCCCTGTCCCTTGGGTTCCTGGATGTACGGCAGTTTAACACCCGGGGTCTGAAGTACACTCACATAGTCGCTATCGGCCGAGAGGTCCCAATAATAAACGCTCGTCTGGGCCTATACAGTGAGAATAAGTTAACTGAATATTATGGAAATGCATGCACTGTTATGGTGAAGCTTGAGTATTATGCACGTCGTGTTTATATTATCGGACACGTGCAATCATATAGAATATATACATGTCGCATCAGTTTAAGTTGTATTTATTGCCAATATAACTTTCAACCAACTAAACTAATTGCTATTGAAAAGATACAAGCACTATCTTTAAATACTTTGTACAAAATATCATCTGCTATCAACTGTTCTTATAAACTACAAATTATTTGTTTGATAAATTGTTTTGGTATATGAAATTATATGTGTAAATCCGTTGATTCTAGGTATGACTTAAACCTACTTTTGCTTCGTAATCTAAACCTTCAGTATGCATTTAAACACGTTGCTGACCTTTACGAGAATCCTTTTCCCCGAGGGTGAGATGTCTCCGCCCAGTGGGTCGTCATCGGTAGAGTCGCTGTTCAGTCGGGCGGGCGAGGAAATCGCAACTCGGTTACCTGTTCCCCAGGCTGAGTTAGGCAGCTGTTAATGGACAAAAAGATGTATTTCCGTATAAACAATCCAATAAGTGTTATATATAGAACAAAGAAATCATTCGGATTTTTTTTATAACACATTACACACAAAAATACATGCGGTTATTGTAAAATCGTTCTTTGACCAAATGCAACCAATTAAACCCAGTAGATTCACAAGACAAACTTATACAACAAACAGAAGATTAAGTCAAATCTATTCAAACGTTAAACACTTGTCTTCATTCTAACTTAGCGAAAGTTTCCTTTTTGAATCAGTATACATTAGTGTACTAAAAAATGTTGTTTGTCCTCTAGTGATAAGTAACTATGCTATGTAGGTTTCAACATTTAACTCATTTTTCTGTGCAATTGTTTGCCAATAGTTATTTAATGACTTGACTTCAAGGGGGGTGTACAGGTAATGATAACAAAGAAATTGTTGTATCAACGCTGGAACGTGAAATAATGCACCTATCAATATTTTCCCCAGGGGGTGGGGGGGGGGGCGGCAGGCTGACCCAGGGGAATTTGACAAATTTTACTTTGGGGGTCTAATTCCCCACCGTTGAGCCAAGTATATTTGTCTAAATCCTCTCAGTGGGAGATGCAATATGTCTATCAAATGGCTCTTGGGCCTGTATTACGCGAACTCCAGCTTGTCAGACGCTTTGACGTGGATGGTCCACCGGCGTCGCCAATGTCGCCTGCAAATATGTACAGATCGACACACTTATACTTCCTTTGTAGGCATGACAGGTTGGAAATATAAGTAAGTGACAAACTAGTGACAAACTAGCTTAAAATATTCAGCTTCAGCTTGAATTGGTTATGGAAACATATATGATATGATATCAGATGTAATACCAGCAGGAGAGAAGAGAAACGCACTTATAATCAGGATATGGTTTTTATTTCAGGCTATGAAATAATTGCCAATACAACAAAGTACAATAAAAAAAATCAGTTAACGAATACAAAACATATTATTTCTGATTTTTTATTTAAATAAAACTATGGTTACATCCTGGGACGGCCAATGCAAAGCACACCAGTTTATATCGGTTTAATTAACTCTTTGTAACCAATGGCTGATGAGGAATATATTTAACCATACTTAAAGCATAATATAGATTGACACTGCCAAAACTGACCTAAGTATAGACAGTCGTCCGTACTTCCTGCAGCGCATGGGCCGATGGCAATGTCCTCAAGATCGTTGTGAGTGATTCCTGTCAAAGTAATGGTAGATTGTCGGTGTCCAGTCGCTGTGAGGACGTAGATTTCCGGTTCGTAACCATGATCATTGTGCGTATAGAGAAAACCAGGGTGTTTTCGACTGGCCGCCAAACCCGATGCCTCAACTATATGATGCGATCCGACCGTACCAACAATTTGTCGGTTTGAAAAACTGGGAACTAGAAATGAGCATCACTATAACTAAATAATATCGAAACATCCGTCATAAATTTAAGAATAATGTACGCGTAACACAATAAGCAATATTGAAAGTGTCTGCTTTTTATTAGCTTGACGCCAATGCGTAAGTCATATAAAAGCGTATTTATCTAATTACCCTCTCTCCTTACTACTCTGCCAGCATTCGCCAAGTACGAAAGAAAAGCAAGCAGAGCTGAAGAAGATACAAAACCAGCCATATCGTCTGCTTAATTTAACTTTTACGTTCGTGCGTGTTGTCCACTGGATGGGGAGTGTTTCTACAAAGCTATTTATAGGCAGAAGATCTACTTATTACTTATGATTCTTGTTTAACTGTTATCAAACCATGCATCCGTTAATGCTTTAACACAAGTGAAAATGACCGCAATTGCAGGTAAAAGCAACAACAACAACAAAAAAATTGTACTCACATTTCTACACAATAATCAAACCGCTTACATGTACGTACATTGTGTATATTAAGTTTATGTTTAATATGTAGACTAAAATATATTCAAACGGTAGCATACGTATAGACTGCTTTCTCGTTTGTGTTGTGTGCATATTACACAACATAGTACAATTATATATGTTGGCACGGCTTCAACAAATAAACTATCAAATTACATTTGGTTAAATATGAACATGTACGCGAACGTATTGCAAAATATCGTGCCAGTAAACGTGATCATAAACTGTTCTCTATCAAATTGAACCATTGCAACGTCAGTGTGATCTATTGCAAGCTCATCCCGAAAGCTAATGAAAAACTATGTGCCACTATTTTAATAAACCAGAATTGAGTGTCATTGACTTGTTTTACTTTTTCCTTTTTTTCCTGATCGCACATCATAGGAAGTTACTACAAACGGAATTCGGACAACAACATCAACAAAACCACAAACAAACAACCAACCGCAACTAGAACCCCAAACATTTAGACGCATTTACATGTGGACTAGTATAACCCGTTCTCAACCGCGTATGCTATTGAAATTCATTTGTGATTATTCTTTGCAGTGTAGTATTGCTTGCGACCTTTATCACCCTTATCATCCGCGCGTGTGCATGCCGAATGAACCACTCATGATGTAGCCACTTAAAGCAGGCAGAAACGACTTCGAGCGATACGACTTCAATCCGAGCATGTGGTTATCTTACATGTTCATAAGTGACACACACATGTAATTGAAGAAGCATTAGAAGTACCAGATTGACATGTGTACATATACCCAACGACGATGTATTGTTTCGATGGGGGTTCATTCTGTGGGGGAATCACGTGGTAAAAAATATGATGAGTACCAGTTTACCACGGATTATGTAATTGTATGATTGTAATTTAAATAAACAATTATTTTAAAATCTACTTGCTATTGCGTATATATTGATTTTGTAATTGTAGCATTTCTGTAACAAATAGAATATGAACGATTTATTTCTAATTGCAAGGTATCATTCTGTACGTCGTACGCGTTATTCAGACATAACTGAGATATACAATGTTTAAGTGTTTGGTAATTGTTATAAAATAATAAGGACAAAATAAAAAAATTGTAAAAATATAAATCGTTTGTCTCCTTATAATCGTCTCCCCTGAAAACTCTGTACGTTTAAACTCGCGGTGGCAATGGTAGCAGAAGAGTACCAATAATGAAATAACCACTGCGAGGAGTTTGTAGTCAGCGATCATGGTGTAGTTAATTCCACTTATATACTAATATACTATGCTGATGATATTGTTATTTTTGCGGAATCGGAAATAGGATTACAAAACGAGTAAGATTTGTTAGATCAGTATTGTGCTAGATGGAAGTTATGCGTTTATGTTAACAAAACAAAGATAATGATTTTCAAAAAAGGGCAGGCAAAATAGAAGATATTTGAAATTTATTTATCAAGGAAATGTTTTAGAAATTGTTAATAAATCTAGGTTTAGTTTTTACAACTATGGGTCCCTTTTCAGCAACATATCACGCGCTCTTCATAGCAAGCAAGCCCATATGGGCCCAATATGGGCTATAGATGGGCAAAAAATATAATATGGGCCCCATGTGGGTCCCAAATGGTATTTGTTTGCCCATATCAGACCCATATGTGTCCCAGCAAGGAAGCCCATGTGGGTCCACTGCAAGTATACCCATATGGGTCCCAGCAAGCAATCCATATAGGCACGATATGGGTTTTACCTGGGCTGATATACCTCATGGGCCCTGTGTGGGACCTATATGCATAATCTTGCAACTATAAAACCCAGATGGATCCAAGTAAAGTAAACCCATTTGGATCCCTACTAGAATGCCCATATGGGTTCCAAAAAGCAAATCCATATGGGCCAAATATGGGCTATAGCTGGGCAAAAAGTACGATCTGGGCCGCATGAGGGTCCCATATGCATTATATTGCCACTATAAAACACAGATGGGTCAAAGTAATGTAAACCCATTTGGATCCCTACTAGAAAGCCTATTTGAGGCCCAGAAAGCAAATCCATATGGGCCCAATATGGGCTATAGCTGGGCAAACAATAGAAAATGGGCCCCATGAGGGTCACAAATGATATTTTTGCCCATATCAGACCCATATGGGTCCAAGAAAGGAAGCTCAAGTGGGTCCACTTCAAGTATGCCCCTATGGGTCCCAGCAAGCCACCTCATGTGGGCACGATATGGGTTTTACCTGGGCTCATATACCTCATGGACCCAGTTTGGGACCCAAATGCATTATCTTGCCACTATAAACCCAGATGGGTTCAAGTGAAGTAAACCCATTTGGGTAGCTACTGGAAAGCTTATATGCGTCCCAGAGTCCATATGGGCCCAATATGGGCTATAGCTGGGCAACAACTACAATATGGGACCCATGTGGGTCCCATATGCATTATCTTGCCACTATAAAACCCAGATGGGTCCAAGTAAAGTAAACCCATTTGGGTCCCTACTGGAAAGCCCATATGGGTCCCAGAAAGCAAATCAATATGGGCCCAACATGGGCTTAACTGGGCAAAAAATACAATATGGGACCCATGGGGGTCGCAAATGATATTTTTGCCAATATCAGACGTATATGGATCAAAAAAAAGGAAGCTCATGTGGGTCCACTGCATGTAATCCCATATGGGTCCCAGCAACAACCCCATCTGGGCACGATATGGGTTTTACCTGGGCTAATATTCCTCATGGGCCAAGTGTTGGACCCATATGCATTATCTTGCCACTATAAAATCCAGATGGGTCCAAGTTAAGTAAACCTATTTGTGTCCCTACTAGAAAGCCTATATGGGTCCCAGAAAGCAAGTCCATATGGGCCCAATATGGGCTATAGCTGGGCAAAAAATGCAATATGGGCCCCTTGTGGGTTCCAAAATAAATTGTTGCCCATATCAGACCCATATGGGTCCAAGAAAGAAAGCTCATGTGGGTCCACTGCAAGTTAGCCCATATATGTCCAAGCAAGCCACCCCGTGTGGGCACGATATGGGCTGATACACCATATGGGCCCAGTTTGGGACCCATATGCGTTATCTTGCCACTATAAAGCCCATGTTGATCCGAGTAAAGTTAATCCACATGGGACCCGGCTAGAAAGCCTATATGGGTCATAGAAAGCAAGTCTATATGGGCACAATATGGGCTATAGCTGGGCAAATATACAATATGGGCCCGGTGTGAATCCCAAATAATATACCACATGTGACCCAGTAGGCAAGCCCATATGAGTCCACTGCAAGCAATCACATGCGGGCAAGATATGTGCTTTATGTTGGCTGATAAACTATATGGGCCCTGTATGGGACCCATATGTTTTGTCTTACCAATACACAACCCAGGTGGGCCCCAGTCCAGCAAACCCATATGCATGGCTCCCAAGAAGAAAGCCCATATGGGTCCCAGCAAGCAAGGCCCCATATGGTTTAAGTATGGGCTACATCTGGGCAAATATACCATATAGGCCCCGTGTGGGTCTAAAAAATGTGTTTTGCCCATATCAGACCCATATGGTAACCAGAAAGCAAGTAAGCCCCTATGTTTTGCCCCTATCAAACCCAGGTAGGATCCAGTCAAGTAAACCCATATAGGCTATAGTTGAGAAAATATACCATATGGGCCCAATGTGGGTCTCAAATGATATTTTTGCCCATATCAGTTCGATATGTGATCAAAATGTTCAGTTAGCATACTTTTAGTAATGGTTCTGGTCGTTTGTTTGTTTTTTTTGTTTTTTTTTCTAAGCATACTTTATTTTAAGCTGTGGAGACATCTAGAAAACATATAAGTTTAAGTCCAAATTATATTCATCTGTTCATATAATACAATAATGTGGTTAATCGAAAAAAAATTGTATATATTGCATAATGTTATAATCAATAGCTATCTTTTAAATTTTGAATTTCAGTAATTATTGGAATTTGTCTTACATGGAGCACATCACGAAGATATTTGTTTTCTTTATCTGCAGTTTTTAATATATGAAAATGTTGATCGGTAAATATTTACTTAAATAACACCCTTTTTATCTTTGGAAATGATTAAATTTCATCTGGTCTTGAATAACCTTGATGCATTAATACATTTCAACATATACCATTTCACAAACATGAAAATAGGGCGAACGGACACAGGGCGAACAGGAATATAGGGCGAACGGAACAAAGGTCGAAGATATTTTAGGGCGAACGGACCCTGATGGTCAAATTACCCCAAAACGGAAGTCACATCCTCAGGGTTAGTTAGATAATAAGCACATATGGTTGAGTGCAGGATGCATATAATTTGTAAAATACAGTTTAAATGATGTTTTGGTATCATTTTAAAAGTATATTTGCAAGCAATAAGAAAAAAAGGCTGTTTTTGTGCACTACTTTTGTCTAGTGGTTCCCAGCTTCATAACTTTTGGCCCATGTATTCATGCGCAAAATGGCAGCCTCCATGCCCGTCAAAACAGGTGTGTTTTTTCTAAGGTGAATATTTTGAGTTACAACGAATAGCATTTTTTGACATGCTGTTTTTTCAAAAGGTTATGTCCTCATCTTTCCCAAAAAAGGTATGGTGATATATTGGAAAGTAGCTTGGTCATGGTGAAAAGTGAGATCAAACTTTGAATATTTTATATGTAACAAAGAAGGAATTTATTTGCGCAGGCGTAACCTGTTTCACGAAAATTAAACCAGGAAACATGGTAGGCGGTTTTTATATTAAAACAGATAGGTAAGTTATACAAAGTGTTAATAATATATATTATATTTATAAAGCAACTTTAATTCACGCTGTTACTTTTCCTAGTATTATGAAGGAGTTAGGTTTTCTAATCTTGATTTGAATTTGTCACACAATTTCGCGAGATAAAACATGCATTTTTGCTATTGTGCAATCAAAATATTGCATTGCTATAATTTTGATATTATTATAGGCACAATATCTTATTGTTTGCTGCTTTTGCGGTACCAGGGTTGAAGAGAGAGAGCAACTAGGCAAATGAAGGACATGTCTAATCGAGTCCCACATACAATCCTCGCTCTTGGTTGGAATGCAAACTTCTTTTCAGCAACCATCCAAATCCAATACTGGGCATTCTTTACGGTGAGGTAATTTGCTATATAATTTATAATAATTGGTAAAACTGTAATGTACAAACAATTTCCAATGATAGGTGTATATGTTAATACATATCCTTGCCTTATAAATCTAAAATTGCGATGTATCTTGATTCGCATGCGTCTATCATTGACATTATATTGCCAGACCTGGTCTCACGTAAAATATCAAATATTTTGGCTTCTATAATTGAAACAAATGTTAACATTATTGTAGCATTTTGTCTTGCAACTTTTCTAAGGTATGGTTTAAACAGAAATTGGTTGGTGTTCTGCAAAATGAGGTTGGTGTAAAACGCTTGCGAATCACCGTACAACTAACTAATCAAATTTGATACTGGTATGTGTCTTTGTATTATTGCGGAATGCTTAACATTTTCAATTCCCAACACAAACAGCCGTTTAAATATGAATGTCTATATAGGAGTATTTTGCAAAATGATATGGCTGTTGTTTTTTTTACTTAAAATTGTAGACAAGATGTTTAGTATAAATAACAAGCACTTATAGTTTTACAAAAAAATAATTTGTGTATTAAGTTAACTTAATGTACATGTAAAGCAGCCGCTTGAAATTTGGGCTGAAATATATGTTGTTTTTTCCTTCAGAAGCAGTCAAAGAAATTTTTCCGCTACAAGTCGAGGATTGCTTCAATTAATGGCGCTAGAGGGAAAGAAATGGAGTTTGAAGTATTAAATTAATGACTATATTGTTGTCACCTACCGAGATAAAGTAAGGGCATAAGTAAAATGTGTTAATGGTTAAGTTCATGAAAACATACATCAGTACTAGAACAACAGTGCGGGCTTCCAGAGATGAAAGGAAGTTCAGTAAATTCGTGATAATCACAGATTGCATGTAGTGTTGTGCCAGACTGTGTGAAATCGGGATTAAACGTAAATACTCTAGCTGTGCTACTATTTTGACATTATTTCTAATGATAATGCTACCAGTAATTACTTGATGAAATGCAAAAGACAACGGAAACAAAGGACCTTGTAACAATACAATATGTATTGAGAAGCTTCCACACCAGTAGATTTGCAAAATAATAGTGATCATTCTGATTTTTAGGGGAAACATTTGTGAGATATATAAATAATGTTCATTTGCCAGTAAATTACTTTTGCCAACTTAAGATAAAACCAGTTCTCTGAATGAGGTCAAAATTTTCAATATTTGAAGAAATTTGATTATTTTCTGTATCAATGGATATGACAATGTTTGATTTCTAGCTCGTCTATTCGAAGAATATGTGAGCTTTTCTACTACCCCTGGGGTCGGCGTCCGCTTCTGAATTTGGTTAAAGTTTGTATTCAAACTTTTTAACTGCAAAACTACATAAGTTATTCACTTGAAACTTGGAATATACCTATGTCATCAACTCCGGTGTCATGGGCATCATTCTGAATAACTGTTTTGTATTTTGACAGAGTTATGCTCTCTTTTTTGCTTAGATTTTCTGGTTAAAGTTTTTATTCAGAAGTCTTATAGCTTGAAACTAAATAAGTTATTCACTTGAAACTTCTGATGTTCTTTTGTCATCGACTCCAACATCAAGAGCTATATTCCGCATAACTCAGTTTTGTACTTTGCAAGAGTTATGCCCTATTTCACATATATTTTCTATTAAATTTGTTTATTCCTATGTCTAGTAACTTCCAAACTTCGTAGGTTCAACAATCTCCAATAAACTATGTAAGGTTTTCACTTGAAACTTGGTATAATTTGATGAAATAATTGCCCCACTATAAACTCAGTTTTGCATTTCAACAAATGTATGGCCCTTCCACTTTCCAACATATGTACCAACTGAAATACTTCGAATAGTCGAGCGCGCTGTCCTCTGACAGCTCTTTTTTTATATATTAGTCAGTGTAATTTACTTTACCAGAATATTTAAAACATGCATTACGGTTATAAGTTGTTCCTAAATACAAAATGAACAGAACTGGTTACTGCTTTAAATATGATATTGAAAGAACTATTTAAGCAGCTGCCTGTATAACTTCCTCCTAAGGCCAAAAACAAAATGTGTGTTTCGGGCAACGGTCTCAAAAGAGTAAGGTAGGGTCGGGATTGAGTTGTTGTTTTTTGTGTTGTTTTTTTAACGACACATTTCGGTAGAAAAAAACTTTGAAAACAAACTAAAATCTGACAAAAGCGGCTTTCATTGAAAACAATTGTCGCTAAAAACTTTAGGGTAGTTATTTTCGTTAGATAGGGTCGGGTTGGCCGAAACACAGAATCTTTTTCTTTTGGCCTAACGTTTTTAAACGCTGGTGTAGTACTAACAAGAATCGACATATTTGATGTTGTTTTTCTT
The DNA here is from genome assembly GCA_027627225.1 of Congeria kusceri. Lineage (NCBI taxonomy): Eukaryota > Metazoa > Mollusca > Bivalvia > Myida > Dreissenidae > Congeria > Congeria kusceri. Next base: position 59,316,173 of record CM051025.1, on the reverse strand, counting down.
CAAGTTGAGAATGTGTTGACTGTGTCGTTCCAGATAATATAATTAAAATCATATATATTTATTTACATATGCGCAATAAAGCATTTTGGTAATAATTGTATATTGAACATGTTTTGAAAATTGTAAGATTCATTTTTGCTGAACAAAAAATGTTAAAATTTACATTCATGATTAAATACATTAATTTTAATGTTTGCCTAATCAGGCCAAGAGATTCTACTGTGCCAAACAAAAATTGTTTTACATTTCGGTGTTAAGCTTGGCTTTTTCTCATAATACCAGGAATGGGTATTGACTTAACTGTTATTATTGTTGTTGTTTTTTTATTAAAGGGACTTGTTCACAGATTGACAATTTTTCAACTGTTTGTTACCGATTCCAGAAATAAAAGAACAGTGTATACACGGGAACAAAATAACACCACGGGCCAAGAAATATACTGTAAAATCAGTTTCGTTTAAGACTAATCAGCTGAAATTGATAAAATTATAAAGCTTTTGTAACGCTAAAAGATGGAATAATTTGGAGTGTTTCTGTTGTTTTCGTTGAAACTGTTGACATCACGTGGAACACTTACATAAAGTAAATAATTTAGGGTGAAATACAGAAGTCGGAATGGCCGAGTGGTTATGGTGATAGCCTTTAAATACGCAGGACCCGGGTTCGAACCTCGGTGAGACCAATTTTTTATTTTCTATTTTTTTCTTAATACTTTTCTTGTTATTATACTTCTGTTTATAGTTCCTATGTTTAAATCTGTAAAGTTAATACTTTAAATGGTATAATTGAAAAAAAAATAAGAAAATCTGTGAACAAGTCCCTTTAAACTTCAGGGAATACCAGCTGGATCTAGACATTGTTGTTAGCTAGTTTAGTTGTTGACGCAAATACTTTTTGTAATGTTTTAAAACCGGATTAAGTTTCGTTTATAACCAAACTTAAAAGTAATGTTCACTTGCTGTTAATATTTACAAGGCGATGCTCTGTATATAACTTACTATGCACACTTTCATGTTGATTTTAACACGATGTTAGATACATGAATACATAATTATTTTTTTTAGTAATTTGCCATAACTTAAGTTTTGTATTAAACTCTATTTTTATTTTAATACGCACCCTTTTTAATCACAAACGATTATGGAGATAATAATTACAAGTATATTATGCAAGGTATATTAGACATACATGTAGATCTCGATATGCTTATTTGAACATCTGTCTAACATGATGCATTTTGTGTTCTTGTACTATTATTAAAATATTCTGTTTTGTCAAGCTTACGGATTAGGATAAATAGCTTGTTTGAAAACATGATATTAAGTGTTTTATTATCAATACATTAATAACTAACAACAACTTAAAGCTTTGATGATATGGTCCAAATTATACTCCAAATAATATGTCATTTGTTAAGTGTTGGTTGTTGTAAAGCTGTTTCTGACAGGCATGTGATTGTCAAGAAGAATACATACATTGTATTCAGGTTTTCTCTTCAGGACCAATCTGTGTTGCAAGTAGTATAAAATGGGGGGGGGGGGGCAATCATCCCCAGGGATGATTCGCCCCTGGGGAGAATTTGCCCCAGGTGATGATTTGCCCCTGGTGATGTTTTGCCCCAGGTGATAATTGCCCCCCCCCCCCCAATTTTGACGGCGGTCGGAACCCATCATCACCTCGGAGCCAATCATTACCCCCGAAGTATTTTAATATTTGCCGAACAAATCAGTATCTAAAAATATAAACAATCCGGTGATGACTCGTTGGGATCCCAGCAAATTCAACCTTGTGGTTGAAGTTTTTATTCAAAAGTCTTGTAACTTCAAAACTAAAAAGGTTATTCACTTGAAACTTGGAACATACCTTTGTCATCAATTCCAGTGTCAGGGGCAACATTCCCCATAACTCTGTATTTTGACAGAGTTATGCCCCTTTTTCACTTTTATTTTATGGTTAAAGTTTATATTCAAACGTTATGTAACTTCAAAACTACATAAGTTATTCACTTGAAACTTGGAACTAACCTTTGTCATCAACTCAAGTATCAATGGCAACATTATCCATAACTCTGTTTTGTATTTTGACAGAGTTAGCCTACTTATTACATATACTTTGTTGTTAAAGTTTTTGTTCCAAAAATGTATAAACTATTCAAGGCTTCACTTTAACGTTGTGTATTTTAATAAATTTATGCCCTTCCACTATCCAAAATATGTACCAAATGAAAAACTTCGAATAGTCGAGCGTGCTGTCCTCTGACAGCTCTTGTTTCAAACCTACCAACCAGGCAGGAAAAAACAATGAGTCAATAAAAAACAAGTTTTTTTTACAACCTATTCATGGCAGTGGTACAAGGTCAAGCAAATGTTTACTTGTAAAATTATTATATATCACCTTCATGTTGAGAACTTACTTTAACAGAGTATTTTAACAGTGTAAATTCACTAGTTGCACACTATTATTTTTACATATATTGGGAAAACATACACATTAGGTCATTTTTTCTAAGATAAGTCTGAAGTAAAATCAAACATATAGTATAATGACAAACCCTAAAATTTACACCTAAGAATATAATTATAAAAAAATTATATAGTTACTTTCATCTTGATAATAATATACAAGTGTTTCAACATAAATAAATTTGATACAAATCTGAAAGTATGTCCTTAAAGGGACTTGTTCACAGATTTTCGCATTTTTTGAAGTATGCCATTAAATGTATTTACTTGACAGATTAAAGCATCGGAACTAAAAACATAAGTATAATAACAAGAAAAGTATTTAGAAAAAAATACGAACCCGGGACCTGCGTATTAAAAGGCTATCGCCTTAACCACTTGGCCATTCCGACTTCTCCATTTACCACTGAATGATTTACTTTATGTAAGTGTTCCACGTGATGTCAACAGTTTCAACGAAAACAACAGAAACACTCCAAATTATTCCATCGTTTAGCGTCACAAACGCTTTATAATGTTATCAATTTCAACTGATGATTACTCATAAACGTAACGGTTTTTACAGTGTAATTCTTGGTCCATAGTGTCATTTTGCTCCCTTGTAAACACTGTTCTTTTATTTCTGGAATCGGTAACAAAAAGTTTAAAAATTGTCAGTTCGTCAATCTGTGAACAGGTCTCATTAAGAGGATAATACAAAATAGTAACAAGACATAACATACCAATTCAATGGTGTTTAATATATATATGTTCATAAGTTACTGACAAATTGCAAAATTCAAAATCAGAATTGTGGAATATTATGAACTTTTTTTAAATTGATGCACATAACCAAATGCAAGATTTCCACCAACAATATTCATTCAGTAGTCAAATTTAAACTTGAACTAACATCCATGACTTATAGTGTTTACAATTTCATTAATTAAATGAGATAATTAATACAATAAAGAAATCTCCCACAATATGTCATTATAAGTATATTTAATCGCTTTCCTATTTGATTTTTCACTTTGTCGAACATGTTTTTTATTAGTTTAGGCATCCAAAATCCTACCAGCCAGGGGATGCTAAACATAGAATCAAATTTGTATGGCCTTAGCTATATTATTTACAAGTAAACCTTGAGGTCAATCGCTTACCTAGTGACATGCGGAGAAATGGGAGAACTGAAAATCGAAGTCCCATGGAATACGAGCACAAATCTAATGAAAACGCAACCATCGTTATAAATTAAAATAAGTATGTTTCAACGTTAATTTGGAATATGCTTGTTAAATAAAAACAATGGTGGATACAAATTTCAAACCATAAACATGAAGCACATTTAAACATAAAAAATCGTGAATATTTTATAGAAAGTATTGTATATGAACATGTACTGAAATAAAAGTACATATGCTTTTGTTAGAGGAAAAGAAGCCTTATGTGGTAAATATCCAAATTAAATACCCATTGTTTACAAAAGACAATCATAATGGAAAAAGGGATTTAGTTTGATAAAACAACAACATCGTTGTGTTAATCGTATATGAAGAATATGTTTTAACAACAATATGACCAAATGCATGATTGGATTAAAATAGCATTCTAAACATGACTAACAGTAAACATAAACGATGATAAGAAAACACATAGAAAAGACCATATATGAAATGTTACAAAACATGGACTCAGAATCAAAAACAAAAAACTGAGGTTGTGCTTGTGATTATATGTATAAGAAGATAAATTAGAATGTCTGATTCATAGTTTCATTTCAATCATTTACTTAAAATATGTTTGATTTAAAAAGAAAAGTTTGTACATATGGACACTTTAATTTGTAATTTCATGATTAGTAATGGAAAAAAAGAAACATTATAAAAGTGAATAAGTGAAAACATTGATTCTATGGTTATACGAATGGTTGAAATTTACTTAATATACTGAACCACACCCGGTAGCACTGACAAATGTGAGAAATATAACACCAAGTATTGTGCTACAAATTTAAAAGTGACATGTTAATGTTATAAAATGTTTTATACACATGCGTAATTTGATACACTAAAATATTTTAAAGAGAAAATATGTGCATACTAAATTAATTATAAGTTGATATGTTTTTATAAACAATAGATGTCATATTTTCATTTTGAACACACAACCTTGTGTAGTGTTAGACAAAAAAAGAGAAACAGCAATAGCACATTTCCAACATTTAAAATTGAACCAGGTATAAACAAATGGTTAGGCCTAAAGAAGTACTAGTCAACGTGTTAATGCTAACGTCATTTTTTTCATATTCGTTATAAACAACTAGTGTTATTAAGCTGTAATTAGTACATGAATTATGAAACATGCAGTTCCATTTTTATTGGGTTTCCAAATTCACTAAATTGTAAACAAGGTATACTGAACACCAAATAAGTAAATAGTGACTTAATTTTATTCTTTTTTTCAGAATCCTATAATGAAATGTTTTGTGCATATGAGGTCACATAAAAAGAAGGACGTTTTAACTTAAAACTATATACATGCTGCTACAAGCATAAGTTTATTTTTTTATACATGAACACCCAAATGAGCACGTTTATTTTAGGTGTGTTTAGAAATCAACTAAAATTTAAAAAAAAGTTATCTTAAGTTGTCCATCATTTGACTTGTAATTGCGTGTACATTTGAAAATAATAATATCAATACAAAATTCCATAATCTTTATAAGAAATGTGAAATTGAAACATTATTGTAATGACATGGAAAAGCAAAATTTACAATATAATAATGCTGACAGGGTAGATGGTGCCATTCATGTCATCCTGATTTAACAAAAGTGTCACATTACAAAATGTATTACGAAGAAAAATCGTGGTCAATGTGAAAGGAACGTGCCATGTCATGTTTTATATTAAAGATGAAAACATTTTGGGTCTGATGGGTGTGATTAAAGGTGATGATAAAGTTTTAATGACACCAACCACTTCCAATATGTGAGTGGTGATTATAAAAGGTCGTTGTTTCTTTGTTAAAGTTATTAGACCATGTACCTTTGATTAAAAACGTGTTTTACATTCTTAAGAATATCATCCCATGGATCAAAGTCGGGAGAATCCTCGGAGGTTTGGATGTCCTCAGAATCGTTGTTTGTATGCTTTAATTTTATATGTCGTTCCATATTATCCCACCTTCCAAAACGTTTGAAACAAATATCTCATTCAAGCATACTTGCAACCAACGACTGTGAAGGAAATTAGTAGTGACTTGAAACATATTTGCTTAAGTTGTCTGCTTATTGTTGAGACTGAAGTTATATACTTACAGTGGTGGTGGTTATTAGATAATTCTGCATTTGTTTGGTTAAGTTTCTCACGAAAAAGTCATGAATATATGTGAATTACATATTTGAAAAAAGGTGATATGTTATACAAAGAATCGTGATACATTCATCATAACGAAATTTTGATTAATTATGATAAAACAGCAAAACTTTCTTAACGATGCTGATAATCACGTCATCAGAACATATTTAATACGAAGAAACTGCCATGTCATGGTTTATACGAAAGAAGAAAAAATAATTTGGGTGCGATGAAACGATGATTGTAGGTGATAATTAAGCTTTAATGGCACCATCCACATCAAATATGTAAATGTTGTTTTTGAAAGGTTGATGTTTCTTTGTTAAAGTATATATTGTATGTTCGCTTTTAATGGAACTCTGGTGTTTAATAGCCTCGTAGATGCCATGCATATCATTACAATTTTAATAACATCTTAAAATGTCACGTTTAAAATGAAATATCGTATGATTTATTGTCTTTGTTATGTGGTAGGGCCTTAAAAAACAGAACATGATGATTTTTATATTGCTTATAGCTGCGAGAAAAGGGAATATAAGCACCGGGAAAAAACGTTCATTTGCTTACACCGCTTTGAAACATGTTTATTTCGGATAACTGTCGTTTGCAAACAGCTGAGAACAGTTTTTTTGTAAGAAAATATCTTCGTTTTTGTAAAATTATTAAGTAAAAAACAAACAACATGAACATGAACAAGCCAGTGAGAATCAACTTTGGATTCAACAAGAGTTTAACAGCCAAGAAAGATTGAGACTTTTTAAATATATACATTAATGACAATGTGTTTGAAGACGGGAAATTGGTAAAAGAAAAGTCAAAGTACGTGTGATTGAAGTGGTCAGAAACGATTGCATTGAGATCAGCAAACTAGAAGAGAAACTTATCAGCAAAGAAGTGGAACATTTCGAAAAACAACACTTTGTTAGTTTTATTATTTCACGTGTACTTAATTTTAGATGGATATAAATTGATATAATGGAACAAAATAGCAGTAAAGATAGTAAATAAATAACAAAAACACCAATAATTGTGTTAATGTATATATAAATAACCTATTAAGCGAACTTAAAATCGTATCATTACACATGATTAAGTAAATAAGTCGTTTTCGTTTGTGTTGTTTTAGAAATCAGCTCCAGACGCTTGCCAAGGCACAGCCATGTTTGGTTAAAGCATCAAACCAGGAATTGTGGCTGAAAAGCGTCTTAAGCCGTATAAACTTCTACACACAAAAAACAATAATCAAATTGATGAGATGAGTTGAACACTGGATTGTGTTAATAAAGAATATTATGACTCTGAACATTTATTATGAAATAAGCATTGCCATTCTATTTTTTAAAAAGACAAATCAAAGCACATCCCTTGTTATGACAATTGTTGAACTGGTTGCAAAATGATGGAAAATATGTTTCATAGCACCATTAATATGTTGTTGTTTTTTTCATTGTAGGAATGCGTTGTTGTGGTTTTTATAACAAAGTCTTTAGTACAAGTGGTTTTAGAATTTAATACATGCGATTATATTGTTGACTGCCTATCATATTCTGCTTTCAACCAATGAAAACGTTTCAAGGGGCGTGGCCTATATAGCGCTGTTTCGCGCTTTAAAGATATTTTACTTCACATTAGAAGTTTTAAACAGTGTGTGATGATGTCGACCAAATGATACAATATGACTAAGGATAATGTAAAGACTATATTTTGCGCTCCGTGTAATGTGTGGATGACGGAATTTTATGTGTCCCGTCATTTAAAAAGCAGGTCGCATTTTACTAAAAAACATGTTCAAAAGAATAGTTGGCAAAACAACAGTCGTCGTCAAAAAAGCGTCGAAGTAGTGAAGCACCCGTCAGGTGTCGGGAAAAGACTATGTGAAAGTCAAAACAGCATTGTAAACAAAACACGAATGGCAAATGTAAACAGACAGAGTTAAGCCAGCCCTCAAATCCGGAAAACACACCGTCGTTCGCTGATGATGATCATATGTATTTCAACTATCGCAAACACCGCCAATTCAGCCCGGCATGGTTCATTTTTGGGTAAAACTGAATGAGTGCAATAGCGATAATACAACTTCAGAACACGTTCAAATGACCAGCAACATTCAACAGTGTGGTGACAGTAGCGACAATCAGATATCAAGTCATCCTGAGCTGTCGGAGGTAAGCCAGCCCTTAGAGCCAAAGATTACTGAGTCGCAAGAACGACTGCAGTTTGTGTTGAAAATGCCTCAAAATCAACAAGGCGTTGTTGACATGCATGACTATTGGTGGGTTGAAGCAGTTAGGGATACTGGCGCCAATACAACCGCGGAACTAGTGTCTTTGGAGTGGCAAGCGATGTAGGATTTCCCATATAAACAGACAGTGGTGTTGCTCAGTCTGATTGCAACGAGTCGCACTACAATCAAATGGCATATTATCAATCTGTAATGTGTAAAATCCGACTACATATAAAGACTATCAAGACTGGTAAAGTAAGTAAAATATAAGTCGGTGTTAACGATGAATACCGATACAACTTTGCTATTCGGAGGCCAAAACAAATGAAACAACACCAATGCGAATTAGCGCGAACGGGTTTCTTTTACACGAGTAAAGGAGACACTGTGGAATGTTTCGCTTGTGGTGTTATAATCAGCGAATGGAATGTTAACGATATACCAGCGATTGAACACGATTATCGTTTGTCATTCCATGAAACTAACTGGCGTAGGAATGAATATAACAAGTTTTGACAGCGTGCGGGGACACGGAGCCTTTTCTTCCATGAATCTTGATTATTAAACGACGTGAAAACATGTCTGATCTATCAATACTGCAGTCGTATTTGGACTATTTCTACGCCAAAGAAAAAGGTGAAAACATGTATACTGTGTTTAAACAAAGATGTAATTGGTACAGTTGATCAAGCCAACGTTTTATGGAACTGGGGAAAAACGGTTAATGCTATCGACGTTTCTTCTTCACTGACTGAAAGTTTTAATGGGGAACTATACTCTGATAACCGATGTCAAACCCGCACATGGAAATGTACAATAATAAAGATGACATTGAAATCGTTATGTCTAGAAAAAAGGTTCCGTTAGCTTGTTTTCATGACTGACATATTGGCGTTGATAGGTGTTACGATTCGAAAACATGCTACGATTCATGACTCATATAAATGCTTTAATCTGTCTTTATTGATTAGTTTTATTATATTTTTAATACGTTTTATTGCGTATATGTTTGTGAGTGTATACGCTATGAGGTGGTGGGTTTATGTATTGAATAAATGATAGTATAATCGATGTCTTTTGTCGCTTGTTTATATTTGACCGTTGTTCATAGTATAAATAAAGGGATTAAAGTCTATGTTTAACTTACTTTTACGTGTCTAAGTGCCGTGAAAGCATGGAAAGTGTGGTGAAGCTCGAGTTATAGGTTACTCAGCGTATACAGTGCTTTTTATTAGTAGTAAACACAGATGGAATAATACATCAAATGACTATTATTTACCGCTGAAACAAACAAAAAACAACAACAAAATCATTTATATCATTATAGGTTCTAGCAATATGGGAAAGAGTACGTTCGTGTATCATCTACTACAACATGCCGATGGTGCATTTACTAAACCCATTAAAGCTATTTACTATTGCTATGGTGTTGATCGACCGCTGTTCGCAGAAATGAAAAAAAAAGGCATTTCACGCTTGACATTCTTCGAAGGTCTTCCTACAAAAACTGACCTCGAAACTTGCATATGAATGAGCCGGGAGAAAACAATGTAATTATTGACGATATGATGAGCAAAAGCGCTAAAAGCAAAGACGTCGTTGACATTCATTGCAAATACGCGCACCACTATAAATTATTTTGCATACTCGTTTGCCAAAACGCCTTTTGCCCTGGACGTGAATTTCGTACCATCAGTTTAAACACGCACTATTTCTTTCTGTTTAAAAACAGTCAAGATGAATTGCAAATACAGACGTTAGGGCAACACATTTTTCCAGGACTAATCAAATACTTTATAGACGCCTATAGGAAAGCTACTACCGAAAAATACGGCTATCTTTGGTAGATTTGTTCCCGCATTCTGATCCCAAATATAAACTCAAAACGAATGTTTTACCGGGTCAGCTGATGACTGTGTATCAGCCGGAAAAGGCACCATGAATACGTTAGTAAAAAAGGAAAGGGACTTTTTATTGCTGCTTTTGCACTCATCGGACCGACAAAAGAAGGCATTACTAGGAACGATAGAAAAAGCGCAATTAAAGGCCAGTGCACAAATTGTATATATAATCTTATACAAGGCAACCGACTCCTGTCAGACAGTAAAAAACGGAGAATCATCGGGCGAAGTGACGCGATTCGTCAGTTTGTGAGCAAAGGCATTTCAGTTAAAAAGAGAAAAGAAGTGTTATTATCACATTATAAATATATATTACCATTCATTAAGGCGATTGAAAGTGAACTGTAATGGCGCGTAAACTGGTGCAGATACCCCAAGGTAAATACGAACAGTTGCTAAAAATGGCGGAAAAAGAACATACACCTATTCAACAATCCGGTGGACGAATGGAAAACGAAAACCCGCCGAATTCAAATCATGATAACTCTAAGCAGGATGAAATAAGTAGCAGCCAAATCGTCGGCGATGAAAATGAGCGAAAACTGAAATTCTACGTTGACAAATCCTTGAAAGAAATGCCTTTTAAAAATAAATTATTTACTCGTGACGTGCGAAAAAAGGCGCAACAAAAACGGCGAAAAAGAAAAAAAGGTTCTACTATCTGCTGATTTGAAAAAGGGCTTCAAATGGATTAATTATTTGATATAATAAGGTAAGATGTTCTCACGCCCTATTTGTAAATCCTATTAATAACATGTATATTAACATCTCATTAACTGCATTAACGAACAGTGTCACTTTATACAACATTAAACTGATTGATAACTAAATGAAGGCAATTTTACATTATAAAAAATCATTTAGTTGGAAATTTAAGAACCTTAATGGTAAAAAATACCTTTTACGATATCATAAATTATACACTGTTGATGACTAGATGGAAATAAAGGCATTTCCCATCATTAATTGTCTATTTTAATAAAAAGTACGCTGGCAAAATTGAATTAGTGGACATCAATCTTAACGGCTATATGTGTAGTAAGCTATGCAAGACATTCTTTGGTACATCTAATGACATTTACTTTATACATTGTTACATTCCGCCAGAAGATTCACAGGTATACAAATGTAGAAGTTCACCTCTGTTTGAATTTGATTTCTTTGAAAATATCTCAAAGGATTTATTTCGCTATTCTTTACTAGGTGATGTTATTTAGACCGGTGACCTAAATTCACGCATTGGTCAGAGATCAGATTTGGTAGCAAATATTAACCTTGATAGATATGTGACTATGCCTACAATAACATCTGATGTAGATAAACTGCCGTTACGATGTTCTTTTGACGAAATTGCCAATACTTATGGCAATAAATTACTGTCATTGTGTAAAGAGAATAATTTATGTATAGTCAATGGGCGATTAGAGCCGGGTAATTTCACGTGTTATAATTTTAACAGAAATATATTTGCTGCTAGTGTAGTCGATTATGTTATATGTGATTATGAAATATTTGGTCGGTTTAACGGTATATGTGTACATGGTATTACTGAATTCTCGGATCATTGCCCAATTGAGTTCCAATTAAATTGCGTCAATAATGCATCTATTGTTAATACTGATAGTGTTGAAAAATTATTGTGGGACGATAGCTCAATTAAAAATGAAGAATTGCAAAACGTGTTGTATGATAATAAACAAGTTTTTGATGAATTGCTGAAAAGTTTTTCAGATGGTTTAACAGATATTGATACCTACTTGAATAGTTTGTCAAGTACTATTTTTGATCTGTCATTTAAGGTTTATGGTAAAACATTTCGCACTAAAGTCAATAACAATCGAAATAGTGGTAAGAAATCCCCTTGGTTTAATATTGACTGTAGAAATGCTAAGTCGACTTTTAATCAAAGTAAACGCATGTATAAAACTAATTCTAGTGATGTAAATAGACTGAATTTTTTGAATGCAAGGAGTGCTTTTAAATGTATCAAACGTAAGGCTAAACAATCTTTTTACAGGAGTGAAAAACAAAAATTGTCTGTGTTAAGTAAAAGTGGTTCACGCAAATTTTGGAAACATGTTAATAAATTTAAAAGTAATAAAAAGTCTGGATCAACTGACATTTCTCTTGAAGAATTTGCCAATCATTTTCGTCATTTGTCAAATAATCCAAATAATAGCACTTATAGAGATGATAATGCAAACAATTATGATGTGTATGAGAATATAAATATTGATAGTTTAGACTGCCAATTTAGTGTAGAAGAGGTTTGTAAAACTATTGGTAACATGTCCAGATATAAAAGTTGTGATATGTCTGGCAATGTTGCGGATTTCTTTATTGATGCAAAAGATTTTATTGCTCCCTATTTGACGACTATTTTTAACCATATATTTGATAGTGGTATTTATCCGGCTGAATGGACTAAAGGTGTAATTGTACCTATATATAAGAAGGGTTGTAAATAAAATCCCTCGAATTATAGAGGAATTACATTAATAAATATAATCGGTAAAATATTCTCACTTGTGCTAAGAAATAGGATGAATAAGTGGTGCGAAAAGGAGCAGAAGTTAAACGATGCTCAATTTGGTTTTCGCGATAATCGTAGTACTGTTGATAGTATATTCATCCTGCATACTATAATACAGAAAGTTCTTGCTAATAAGTTAAAACTATACTGTGTATTTATTGATTATGAAAAGGCTTTTGACACCGTTATACATGATGCATTGTGGATAAAATTAGCTAATTCCCATGTAAGTTGTAAAATGTTAAAAATGCTTAAATCTCTATATTCAAACGTTAAAGCTTGTGTTAAAAATTCTGAACACATGCCGTATTCTGAACTGTTTGACATAACACTTGGTGTCAAACAAGGAGAGCCTCTATCTCCTTTACTGTTTATCTTATTTATTAATGATATCAAGGATTATATTGATGTGTCTAAAATGTCTGTAAATGATATTGAAAAGTTATCACTATATATGTTACTATTTGCAGACGATATTGCTTTGTTTACGACTGATCCCAATAGTTTGCAGGCCCAGCTAGATTGTGTAAACCAATATTCTTCTAAATGGGGCCTCAAGATAAATGTAGCTAAAACAAAAATATGTATAGTTGAACGCAAAAAATCTATAAATAATTTTACATGGAGAATAAACAATATTAATCTTGAGATTGTTGATAGTTTCTGCTACCTTGGTATGAAATTTTATTATACCGGAAGTCTTGCTAATGCTGTAAAAGCACTAAATGAACAGGCTCTGAAGGTATATAATGGCCGTATATCACTGTTTACTAGAGTATGTTTAGATATTAAAACAAAATTGTTACTGTTTGATTCGACTGTTTCACCTATTATTTAGTGAGATTTGGGGCATATATGACTTCAAGGAGGTAGACAAAATCCATATCAAATTTTGTAAGCATATTCTTGGCGTGCGTACTCAAATATCCACAGTTGCCGTCCTTGGTGAATTAGGTAGATTCCCACTTTCGGTCATTTGCAGGGAAAGAGCCTTAAAATACTGGTGTAAAATTATGAAAAATCCGGAATCACTTCCAGGCAAAATATTTATAGAACATATTTTAGATAACAGTTTTTATTCATTGAATTTCAAAAATAGCTGGGAAAGGCGGTTAATAATGCATTAGATATGCTTGGATATGGCTACTTATGGTATATGTTTGATATTAACTGTTGCTATATACCCATGTTAAAGCAAAGGTTGCGTGACCAATATATACAGATATGGTCTGAAACTGTGAATTCTCAAAACAAATTAGAGTATTATAAAAAATTCAAAACTGTTTTTAGGTATGAAACATATTTAGATGCTATTGACCAGGATAAATATAGAATTGCATTGACTAGGTTACGATTATGTTCACATTCTCTTGAGATTGAAACAGGAAGATACAATAATGTGGATAGAATAAATAGGCTATGTAAACTATGCAATTACAATGTTGTTGAGTCAGAATTCCACTTTGTACTCTGCTGTCCCTTGTATCATGACTTAAGGCAAAAATATAAAATTCCAAATGCTTTTAGTTCTATTAATAAATTTGTTAATCTCATGTCATCAGAAAAAATTGGTTTGTTAAGACGACTTTCAAAATTGACGTACTTTGCGATGTTTCGACGTTCCCAAACCCTAGATAGTGTTGCTTCTTAACCTACTTATAAAATAAGTTAATCAATCCACTTTATAGACAGATATGTTTTTGTACAATATTTTTATAAAGCCTGCTTTGTATAATTGGAATTATGTATTTTGAACTTGTAATGTTGCTAATGGCCATCTTTCATGATGTGTTTTGTAAATGGCCAAAGGCATTGCTCATGCCGATTTGCCAAATAAACCAGAAGTAAAGAAGTTCCGGTTTGAAGTAAACACGTAAAATAGTAATGAAAAACATGAATTAAATTCAACGCGTGTGTTCTAAATGGATATTATAGTGAATAGGTGTGGTTTAAAGGAATAGAGACATGAAATCACCAGGCAAGTAGGATACTTCCTGAAGTATGTTTTTTTAACTGAAATTTTGAAAGTAAAACACTCCCGCTTTACAGTATGTGGGAGGGGTAACATCAGTAAAGAACTTAGCAAGTACAGTGGTTATAAATATAACTCGAGAACCTGTTTTTGTATTGCAACGTAACATGATACAAGAACGAGAACGAGAACGAACCAGCTTATCAACCGTTATTTGCGGCAAATTCGTCACGCATGACCGAGCCGCTTATTGACAGATTAAAATAGTAACAATTGACTATTTTATAACTGCGGGGAACTAATTAATATGAATAAGAGACCCCATTCATCCACGGCGAGCGAGAGCAACGTTACGGATACGAGTTGCACGGAATTACCAGTGTTTGAAACAGTGTTGGAAACTCAGAAGGAAAAAAATAAAAACAAAACGAGCAGCAAAAAAAAGAAAACCGAACCCGCAATTACAAACCAGAAAACCATGGCGAACTTTGTAAAACAAAATACAACAAAAATGCAGACAGAACAATCGGATTCTGCTATTGAAAAACGCCTTCATGAGATTAGCACCAAATTATCAAATGTTCTCACAAAAAATGATACTAGTATCATCAAAAATATAATTAAAGAAACACTTGAAGAAATAAAAGATAAATTTCTCGGATCCCTTATCAAACGAATAGACATGCTCGAGGTCAAGGAGTTTGACATTGAACAGGAACTTGACACTCTGAAAAAGCAAATCCATGACCAAAATTGTGAGATAATTGCTCTCAAACAAGCAAACCTACACTCAGAACAACGACAGGCAGCGGGTCTGAACGAATTGGAGCAGTACGGGCGCAGAAACAGTATCCGCATTTCCGGTCTTACAAATGACACTGACCATCAAACGTCGATGTCTGTTGCCGAACAAGCTGCATCGACATTGAGCCAGAAGCTTGGCTTCCAGGTTGAAAGCAAGGACGTTGACGTAGCACACCGCCTCGGTAAATATGTGCCCAACAAACATAGACCGGTAATAGTAAAATTCGTAAGGCGGCAAACCAAAATTGAAGTGCTGAAAAGGTCCAAACTACTTAAAGGCAGTAACATTTTTATCAACGAAGATCTTACAAAAATCAACGCCGAAGTATTTGCTTCCTTGAGACTTAAACAACCGGACCGTGTGGAAAAAGCATGGTCCTATGAAGGAAAATTGTTTGTCCGTTATCGGGGACAGGAGCGCAACGAGCTAGTTACGTTTGACAAGTACAAAACATGGCTTGATATGCCATGGCCTAACAAAGCAACCGCTACAAATAATACAACTTACGCCCGGAAATTGTCCTCTGGTGGCAAGGCTACACCGACCCATAAAGAATAAACAGTAGAATGGTGGCAAGAAACTGGTCCTTGATTAGCCAAATTCAACTGACATAATACTAACACACATTGGTGTTGTCTTATACTAGTTATGCTTATAACTTGCACCACCACGATATATACAAGCAAAACTATACGAATTCAGCAATCCAAAGGCATACATCTCATCACACACAAAAATACACATGACTGTACATAACACGCACGCAAGCACGTGCACACACACACACTCGCACACACGCACACACGCGCGCGCGCACACACACACTTCCACACACACACACACACACACACACACACACACACACACACACACACACACACACACACACACACACACACACACACACACACACACACACACACACAATAAGTCTATCCATTCATAAAGAATAGCTAAACCTACAATTTTCGTTATAAACCTTAAAATGGTTGCTATTTATAATGTTATCAAAAGCAGGAATAGTTGGATAAATAAACGTCGCTTAACATTGCATATACACGTAAATACAGGAACAGTGTATTGATTTAATTCTTGCGGTATAGTTATACGTTGTTATTTTATTAACTTAAACAATTAAGATATTTTAATAAGCACAAATATATTAATATTATGACGACATAAAATGTAGAATATGGTATGTGTACATGTTTCTAATATTCCTATGACTTATGCACTATAAATAGCCTTTAAATATTTTTCAAAAAATAGTTTACACGTATACGCCGGAACTGATTATTGATTTAATTCTGACTGCATTGTTATGCATTGTTACTTTATTAACCTAAACAATTTATTTATTTTGTCAACTTTAATTAGCAAAATATGTATAATTTTATGACGATATAAACTGAAAAGTATGGTAGGTTAGCACGTTTTTTATGTTCAACGTATTATGCACTTATAGATAGTCTGGAAATAATGTTTAAAAACAAACAAATAGTACAAGTTATTTTAACAAGTAAATGAGAAGTGTGTCTTTTTTGGTTGTTTATTTTTGTTAATAGGGTATACCCGGGTTCGTTTATAATTTTAAATGTCAAAACTTCAACTTATATTTATCTGTATTTGTATACTACCAACTTACTTTAATAGTCTTTCCTTTGAGATTGGAAACTTAAGTTTAAATCATACTAATTTAATATCTTGATAGCACAATATCTGCCAAGCATTCCAACACCTAAATTATTTCGCTGTTTCGCACCCAGTTTAGGTGTTATTGTAGTGCTTCTTATCAAAACTTTTTCAAATAATGACCCCTCAAACACTTTCAATTCTTCCATACATTATTGTGTCTAAACTCTTGTAATATGTATATAAACATATTGAAGGTGTCTAATAGGGGAAAATATTAAAAAATCCACTTTATATTGTAACCTATAAAACTGTAGAACACATTATAACTGTCATGAGACCGAGAACTTGTTGTTCTGAATATTCTACTCAGTACAAATGTAAATATTTACTTACTTGTGTGTGTTTACTTTTGTATTCTTTTTGTTTTTTGATGCATATGATGGTAACTTATTCTAAGTATACTTTTTTACGTAGGTTTTGTCACTACTTCCACAAAACATTTGTTCTTGTGTGTAAGCCACTCAAAATATGTTCCACATACCTGTATATTAATTTATTTATTGGAGATTTATTCTGCTGTATTCTGTTGCTATATCTTGAAATTATATGAGCTCTGTAAAAATTGCCTCCCTGAACTGCCGCGGCCTTTATTGTCATAAGAAAAGAACTTATGTCCTACATTTTCTTAAAAATAAGGAATATCATATTTATTGTTTACAAGACACACACTGGCCCAAGCAATTAGAAAAATAAAAAAACTCTAGCTGGGATGGGCAATGCTTTTTTAGTCATGGAAAATCAAATGCCAGAGGTTGTGCAATCTTAATCAAAAAAAATATTGCTTTAAAAGTCCATAACATAAAACATGATGAAATTGGAAACTTATTAGGATTAGATATTTCTATTGGTGAAACAAAATTATCGTTAATTACCATTTATGGTCCAAATTTAGATAGTCAACACTTTTATGAAACTGTTTTTAACATTATTGATGAATTTGGAAATGAAGATTTTATTTTGTGTGGGGATTTTAACTTGGTACTAGATCAACAACTAGATTATAGTAACTATAAAAATTTAAATAATAACATAAACTCCAGGAACTTTATTTTAAAGGAAATTGCAACGAGAAATCTAAAAGATACCTTTAGGGAATTACATGAAAATTGTGTCCGCTTTACATGGCGACGTACTAACCCATTGCAACAAGCAAGATTGGATTTCTTTTTAATTACTCCAAACATGCTCAACTTTTTAAAAACATCAAATATCAGAACAGGTATTAAAACTGACCACTCTATTGTTGATATTTCATTGGATTTTCATCATATTGATCATGGTAAAGGTCTTTGGAAGTTTAATAACTCTCTGTTGCATGATATTGATTACTTAACCTGTATAAATAGTAAAATTGAAGAAATTAAAAAACAGTACTGTCTGCCAATATATAACGTAGAAAATATTCATACAATAAATAATAATGAATTATGTTTTACAATAAATTATCAGCTTTTCTTGGAAACTTTATTAATGGAAATAAGGGGAAAAACTATTTCTTATTCGAGTTTTAAAAATAAACAAACAAAATCAAACGAACAACGATTGTTAAATAAAATTGAATTTCTAGAACAAAACCTTAATGAATCAAACAAAGAAACACTTGCACAACTAAATGCGGAATTAAACAGCATAAGAGATGCTAAACTTAAAGGGTATATTATCCGATTCAAAGGTCAGTGGATTGAAGAAGGCGAAAAAAATACAAAATATTTTTGCTCACTTGAAAAGCAACATTACGTTAATAAGAACATACCTTTTATTCAAAAAGAAGACGGGGAGATAATATATCATCAATCTGACATTTTAAAGGAAACGTGTGATTTTTACAAAAAACTATATGAAAAAGTTGAGCCAAAAGAAAACTATATACTAAATGATTTACAAAATATTAATATAAATAAAGTAAGTTCAGCACAATCAATCGAAATTGAAGGTTTGTTAAAATATGAAGAGATAACAAATACTCTAAAATATATGAAGAATGATAAAAGCCCAGGATCGGACGGTTTTACAACAAATTTCTTTAAAGTCTTCTGGAATAGAATTGGTGTTTTTGTTATGAGAAGTATTAATTTTGCATATGCAAATAATTCATTTTCAATAACTCAAAAACAGGGCATTATAACGTGTATACCAAAAGATAACAAACCGAGACAGTTCTTAAAAAATTGGAGACCTATTACGCTTCTTAATACCGTCTATAAACTAGCTTCTGGATCAATTGCAAACAGACTGAAACCTCTTTTACAAAATCTTATATCGAGGGATCAAACTGGTTTTGTTGCAGGTAGATACATTGGAGAAAATACCCGCCTCATATACGACATAATGAATTATACTGAAAACAATAAAATACCGGGCTTAATAATGATGATAGACTTTGAAAAGGCTTTCGATACCTTGTCATTCGATTGCATTGAAAAAACGTTAGACTTTTTTAATTTTGGACCAAGCTTTAAGCGTTGGGTATCGATTTTTCTAAAGGATACTCGGACATGTGTTCAGTTAAACGGATTTTTGTCCGATAACTTCACAGTAGGCCGCGGCTGTAGACAGGGAGACCCGATTTCACCATATATTTTTATTCTATGTGCAGAGATTTTAGCAATCAAAATTAAGAATAATAATAATATAAAAGGAATATGTATTAACGGCATAGAATACAAAATTTCTCAGTTTGCAGACGATACTTCTTTATTGTTGGATGGTTCTGAAAATTCTTTAAATTCCGCTCTAGACACACTCCAAGATTTTGCATACTTTTCCGGATTAAATGTAAACTTCGATAAAACTAATGTAATTTGGATAGGATCTTTAAAGTACAGCACCCGAGCGATTAAAACAAAATACAAACTAACATGGGAAACAACAAGATTTAAATTGTTGGGAATCTTTTTTGATGTCGATCTCAATCTGATTGTTGATTTAAACTTTTCCGACAAATTTATTAAAACTAGTAATATTATTAACCAATGGAAAAAGAGAAAACTAACACCTATTGGTAGAATTACCATTGTTAAATCCCTTATACTACCTCTTTGTACTCATTGTTTCTTTGCAATACCTACTCCAAAAAGAGATATTCTTGATAAATTGAATAAAATGTTATTCGACTTTGTGTGGGATGATGCGCCTTACAAAATTAAGAGTTCGACCCTTACACAAAGCTACGAAAATGGTGGATTACAAATGGTAGACATCTTTGCTTATTGTAAAAAAATTAAAGTGTCATGGATTAGAAAATTACATACATGTTCAGAAAGCAAATGTGTTATTCTTATGAGGTCTATTATTGATGTATGTAAACTCTTCAACACTGGAAAACAATATATTGCTATAATTAAGAGCGCTGTTAAAAATGATTTCTGGTATGAGGTATTTACGTGTTATGAACAATTTCTAGATGTGTTAAAAATTATTGATGTTGAACATGTTCTTAGCATGCCATTATTTTATAATGACAATTTTACCGTTGGTAATGAACCCCTGTTTTTAAAAGCACTGTACGATAGAGGCATACGATTTGTGAGAGATATTGTCATTGATTCAACAATTTTTTTAACAAAATTTCAAATGGAAAGTATAACGGGGAAACCTATTAATTTCCTCCAATATGAAGGACTAGTTAAAACAATAAAATTATTTTTTCGGAAAGTAAATATACATTTTAACTTCAATGATGTTTTAAAATACGGCCCGTCTCTGTCATGCTATACAAAATATTTTATATGCCTGGACAGCAAAGATAAGACAATATATAACTGTTTTATCCAAACTGAAATTGAACCCGTTTGTAAAAGCAAATGGACTGACTTTGTTACTATTAACGAGGAATGGAAACATATTTTCAAAATAGTTTTTGACATAACACGTGATAGTTACATACAGTGGTTTCAAACGAGAATTATTTATAATATATTGGGTACAAACTCCCTTATGTATAAAATGAAACTGGTAAATGATAATATGTGTACTTTTTGCCATGAATTCGAAGAAACGATTCGTCACCTTTTCTGGTCTTGCAAAAATGTCCAATGCTTGATCAAGAAATTAAACGAATCTCTGTTAAATAATAGAAGTTATACGACAGAAATTGATTACAAAACATTGATGTTAGGTAATTCAGACAAAAACAAGCAAAATCTAAACATACTTTGCCTCGAAGTTAAAAAATACATATTTACGTGTAAAAAAGGTAACATAATACCAAACTATACAGGTCTTATAAATAGTTTAACTTTTACCTACAAAATATACAATTCATTTAAACTCACAGAAAAGGAAACGAGGAGTTGGTCGCTGGTAAAATTAATATGTGAACCAAATATTTTTGTGGAACATAACATTGAGTGAAAATTTCTATAGAATCGAGAAAAGGAAAAAGAAGTGATATTTCCTTAAATATGTAATTATTAATTGCCAATAGAAAAGTACCTTATATATGCTTTTTGCTCATATTTTTTTGCCTTTTTGCGTTTCTTGTACATTTAAAAATGTAACGGTCTGTATGATACTTCATTTTGCTAACATTGCTTTATGCATGTATGCATGTTTAATCATATTTTCCCTTTCAATCATTTGTTAAAAAAAGTTTTTTACTTAGTTACTAATGCTATTTGCATGTATTGCATGTACAATTCAATATACTGTATTTTGTGTGTAAAGGTGTATGCATATATGCGATTGTACACTTAAAATGCAAATAAACAGAAGTTGCCAAAAAAAAAAAAATAAAAAAAAAAAAAAAAAAAAAAAATAAATAAAAAATAAACCAGTATAAACCAGTATATTAAAATCTCATTTAGTTGGGAAATCATAAACCTTAATGGCAATAGAAGCCGTATAACAACATCATAACTTATACAAATGGTTATTCAAAAGTCATTTTTATGGAAAATACAAAATGATAAATGACGCTGTTAATATTTCATGATAAAGAGAACCTTTAAAAAAAATTACCAGTTTCGTTTTATTCATTTTAAAACTGAACTTGCTACAGAAAGCTTTTGTTGGATTTGCTTCATTTTTTTATATTTTAATAGAATGGAGGAAAACGATGATGAGGCGGGTAGTGACGGGGATTTACAGAACCAGCAACACACACAATGTAAAAAGAAACTGTTGACATGTATGATATGTTCTAAAACGTTTAAAGATTTACGATGTTTAAAACAACATTTGGACGACCATGGGGTTAAGCGAAAGTGTGATATGTGCGACGAGTCATATACGCGTTTACATAAATTACGTAAGCACCAGAGTAAAGAGCATGGATTACAACATCACAAACATTCAAAACCTAATAATTACGCGTGTGATTTGTGCGATAAAGTCTTTAACAGAAACTACCATCTCGTGGGACATAAAGCTCGTGTTCATCAACAAGCTTCCTGACAGCACGGTCGAGCACAATTTTCCTGTAGACATTGTTACAGCAAATTTCAAGAGTACGATCAGCTTTTTCATCACGTCCTTCAGAACCCTCCACTACAACAACAAGGGCGACAGATGGTTACAACTTCTTCCATAAAGCCAGCACCTATTCCCTCAAGCCCATCTGCCAATGAACCTGGTTCTTTCGCAGATGCTAGCATCGATCATGATGCTTCTGCGAACGGTGCTAGTGATGATATTAATCATGTGCACGTTGATGAGGATACTACATATCGTCAACCTATACATTCACCTCAAGAAGAAACGGCATTAAATAGAGGCATTGTCAATAAAAAAAAATTCAACCTACAGGGGACCAAAGATACGATGTTTTGGCTTTTTTAGGTAATATCAGACACCAAATTAGGGATTTCTTGCAGTCGAGAGTGGGTGAAGTAAAAGGCATCAAGTGGAATTTATGCGTACAAGTGGAAATGCAACGGGACGATGCTGAGAACGTGATTAATCTGACGTCTGACTTTCGCAGCATGACTTACGTTGCATTGGACTGGAATTAGCATGACTTGAACGAGGCTATGCAAAAAATGTATGCTTGTTTGGAAGAGTTCATGCGTGAAGGTTCTGGATGGTACGTAAACAAATTCTTGAAGCTGGAAATACATACCGTAGTCGATACACCCCTGCGCCGTTCCGCCTACATACCGCTACCAAAGTCGCTGACGTTTAGCAACAGCTAATTGAACATTCAAAATAACGACGACAAATGCTTTTTCTACTGCTTGTTGGCCTCCTTACACCCTGCAGCCACTGAACCGGAACGTCCGGAAAATTACTACCCATATGAAGCTGACATTAATATGACGGGAATTTCATATCCATTAGCGTTGTCAGACATCAGGAAGGTGAAACGACTCAACGGAACTATTTCTATCAACGTGTTTACTTATGAGGCCACAAATATTATACCATTGCGCATAAATGAACAGACCGCTTGCATCATGTAAATTTGCTGTGGATGACCTACGGACAATTGTCGCATTATTATTTGAGTACGGACTTTAATAGGTTCTTATCGCGTACAAACACTCATACATCACATTTGTATTATTGCCCTTACTGTCTGCATGGGTTTTGCAAAGAGGCGTCACAACAAGAGCATCAGCAATATTGTTTCCGGCATGGGGCTCAAAGGGTGGATGTTCCAGAGCCTGGTCAAACCGATATTATACAATTTAAGGATTACGAAAAGACGTTAAAAGTACCTTTTGTCATTTACGCCGATTATGAGACCCTTAATGCAAAGCTAGCCACATGCGCCTCTAATCCTGAACGGTACTCCACTACGGCGAGTTCAAAACTCGAAGTGTGCGGTTTCGGATACAATTTCGTGTGCGAGGAAGACAGTTACACGAAACGTACTGTGGTATACAGAGGCGAGGACGCTAGTATGAAACTAATTGAGTGTTTGTTAAAAGAACAAGAGGACATCTAATACATATTGTCTCATGTAGAACCGATGGATATACATGAGGACCATGAGGACCTCATTAATAACGCCACCCATTGTTGTATTTGTAAGCACTCGTTCAAGCTAGGCGATAGGAAAAACAACAAAATCGTAAGACACCACAACCACCTAACGGGAGAAATCATAGTTCCTACCTGCAACGAATGCAACTTGAACTGTAAACAGGCCAAATTTATTCCGGTCATTTTCATAACCTAAGAAACTTTGATGCGTACATTATATGTCAGAATGTAGGGCAATCAAAGACCAAAGATTGCAATGCATCGCACAAAATACGGAACGATACGCGAGCATCTCCCTAGATAACTTCCTTATTGACACTGCTGTGTAGCAAATGATTTTGAGGGTAGTCCGAAGTATCGAAATACTCGTTTGAAGACTGCATGTCTTTATACACATCCTTCGTCTCGCAACAGAAAAGCACGCTGTCTGTATCTCTCATCTGCAGCTGCGCGGTATCTGCATAGTTTCGCTTGATGTAATTGTACCAAAAATCGTACATGAGCCACTTGCTGAGATCTGAAGACAGAAACTGTATTTATTTGCATTACAAAAGTAGTTACAGTTTGTATTTATGTTAGCTAAAATATGTACACGATAAAATTACGCTTTATTGACCTACCTAAAATGCACATGCCGCAGTAGATGGACTTGAACGAGTTGACTTCCAACTTGTACAGTTCCACCGCCACCAGATCCTTGTTGAAGACGGTTGCATGTGTGGGGGTAGGTTTGGCGCTGACCTTTTTGAGTCATTCTTCGGTATAAATAAGCTCAACTTGTTTATGTTTCTAACGTTTCCCATGGTCTGAAAGACATAGATAGACAGATAAACGGTACAATACCACGTAGGACTCTATTTATATAAAACTGTTATGGTCGTAATATGAATGTTGTAATTACCTTGCCAAACACGGAGACATTCATTAACTTGTTGAAGTTCTTTTGAAAGGCGGAGGTAGCCTTTTGCCGCATCATCGTGTTGTGATCAATGTAGATTTTCATCCAGGGCTCTTTTTGAAACTTGAGTACTCTGTATACGGTTTTGACTGTTAAACCCAGACTTAGATACAACTGTAAGTTTCTGTAGTGAACCACATAATGATCTTTATCATCTAGCGTGGATAATAGTTTTTCAACGTTGCCTCTACTCAATAACGGGTCATCCTGACCTAGCCCGTGAAGCTTACAATATACCCGCTGCGCATAGGGTGACAGCGCGTGGTTGGTAACCACT
Organism: Congeria kusceri; assembly: GCA_027627225.1. Taxonomy (NCBI): domain Eukaryota; kingdom Metazoa; phylum Mollusca; class Bivalvia; order Myida; family Dreissenidae; genus Congeria; species Congeria kusceri. Next base: position 59,291,081 of record CM051025.1, on the reverse strand, counting down.
CGTTCGACCCCTGTCATTTTTACACATCTCCGGGTCCATCGTGGTCGACGTTTCTAAAAATGACCGATGTCAGGTTAGAATTGCTTACAGACATCGATCAATTGTTAACGAATGAAGAAGGCATTCGCGGAGGTTTGTCTCAAATTTCAAATCGCTACAAGAAAGCCAACAACCCCTACTTGGATGATTATGACCCATTGCATTCTTCGACATATCTGAAGTACTTGGACGCCAATAACCTTTACGGTTGGGCAATGGTACAAGCCCTCCCGACTGGTGGATTTCAATTTTTGAACGAAAATGATATGAAGCTGCTATACATCATGTCCATTCCGGAAGACGGGATTACTGCTTACCTCCCCAATCGGTTAACGATAACCACTGCCATCACAAGTAAAATCCTTCCAGATCTGGAAGGATTTCGTGTTTGTAACTTTTATTTATTTAATGCATTTTTCTACATTATTAGAGTGCTTCTGTACCGTCTGCAGTCAATAATGAAAACAGAAAAAGAAATAACTAATACAAACCATAAATAATATCTAGAAGATTTAAATCGATCATCATCACGTGGTTTGTTATGACGGCAGGGCTTTGATTAGAGCTATGCTCGGAACCAGTCAAATCTCTGCGCGGAGGTTGCTTCGCCAGCAATCTACAGTCTAAGTTTTAGTGAAATGGTCATCTAAAACAAGCAATACATGCAATTAAAGCGATATTTGCGTTTTGTACAAACCGAGTGCTCCATTTAACATGTGCGCCGCCTTTTTTTCGGCGTAGCTGTCTAAGATCACTTTTGACCTAGATGTCTTGCGATAATTATGCAGCGGGAAAATTGAATGCCAATAAAATTTGGCAAATTTTCTAATTTAGGGAATGCAAACTTCAAACAATGGTTTAACGTATACCAATAACTGCATACTTTGGGGGATTAAAAATTTGCACAATTGTTTACATAAGCGGTTACAATGAAGTTATAAACATATCCTCGACATATACTCTAGAACTGAAGCTAATTATGAACTTATTTTCTCATTGTTATGCCATGAACAGAATGCTATATTCATTCACGTAACGAAATAACTATTTTGTTTAGCCTACATTTATATAAGCGGTACGCTCTATAAATAGCAATTGTGCAATGTTCCCATTCATAAATCTCATTCACAGAGTTGCCGTTCCATGTAGCCCATTGATTCTAGCGAGTTCATCACATTCCAGAAACAGTAGTGTCATTCTAAAAATACCGCGCGTAGCTAGCAACCGTTGTATAGCTGTGTTAATATACTCGTACATGCATCAATAATAGCGTTCAGAGAATCATAAACCTAAACATTTCAATAAATGGGAATTTATATTTATAAACTTACTGTTAATTTGAATTAAAATTGTGGTTTCGATTTATTAACGATTATTTATAATTGCATCTTTCTATCAACTTCTCCAGTAGATGTTATTTAATCTGTAAACAGATGCAACATTTTCTATAGATAAAATGTTATGAAAGAAGATTCGGAATACGTCGAATTGTTATTCGCGTGGCATGAATACACAATTTGCAATACTAATTATACACAGGAACCCTTGATATATCATATTTCTACTGATATAATTTAAAATCGACATTGTCTAATGAATTTTTATGTTTGCGTTATCAAAAATAAGGTCTTAACATTTCAAAAATCGCTGAATGTTCCCTGACTATTGCTTTTATTGGGATACGCAGTATAAATGCTTATTTGACTTCAAATCGTTATTATATTAGATAACTAACATGAATGGTATATTACCGGTACTATAAATAACTATATAGACTCGTCTGATACATTATAATTATAATTCATTCCCGAAATAATTGTCTTACATTGTTAATTTGTTAAATTGGCTTGACAAATTCAGATAATAATTTTTAATTTTTAAATTAATAAATTTATCTCAAATTAACTTTTGGGTCCGAGATGTTTTCTTATAGTGTCCAAAAAATCTGGGGTCCAATAAGTCTCCTAATATTGGTGGGGACCAAAAAATCTGGGGTCTGAGAAGTCACGTAACAGATCATCTTGGCCGTCTGTTTAGACAATGTTTAAATGACATTTCAATATTAATTTCAACGCCGACTGTCTTTTTAAAAACATTACTTGTTTCCTTTAGCTTTCATCTTGGAATCAGTTTTTGTTTGTTGTTGTTGTTGTTATGAAGCCGGGTTCTTATTATCAGAACAGAACAGAATTTTATTAGACATAAACTTTACAGTTTCTAGTGTTTAACAATAATACATTATACATTATACATTATAGTCAGTGATAATTTATTTTAATATTTCTAGAACTGGATGAACTTGACAAGATATAAATGAAACTTGCATTTTCACACATAAGAATAGTACATCTATTTAAAATGGAACTGTTTTCGTATGTCCATTGAAGTAAACAACAATTATATAACAATAACAACACGAATATCAATATGTTTAAAGATATACATCAATATGCACATATATACAAACATCTATTATTAATTGTTCATCCTGCGAATACTTAATGACTCTGATAGGTACTTGCTTAACCTAAACATTTCACTTTTATTATGTGTATTTAGCAATTGCGTGAGTTTAAACATACTAGGCCTGATTCTATAATATTTTTTTATATATTGCTCTCTTATTTAAACGAATGTAGAACATTTCAAAAAGAAGTGGAATTCATCTTCCACTTCATTATTTTGGCATAATTAACAAAGCCGCATATTTCAATCTACCTGATCGTATCTACCAGTTTGTATTCTCAGATTATGTGCACATAGACGTAATTTTGTAATCGCCATTCTCAAATTTCTTGATACGATTGTTTCTGTTTCCAAATATGATTCAAATGAAAATGTTGTTTTTATTGCTGTATACACAATCAAAACTCTTATCAGTTACGTCACGTTGCCACTCTTGTAAGTATTCATCAATAACTCGTTGCTTAAACAAAGACAAAAAAATACTTTCATTGATTTGTGAGTTATTAGCCCAAACATAATTAAATCCGCATCTAGAAACCCGGCAAACACATAACGTTATTGTAACGTTATGATTTGGTTGTATTCTGGTCAGGTTGTGAAATAACCTTATACGGACGTTGTGGCAACGTTATGATCACAACTTTGTGATCATCAGGTGTATTATTAGTATGTGTAAAAGACTGAATTTCAATTATATTGTTGAATAAATATATATGGTATTTCATTTTTAATTGTGAATGTTATTACGAGGACTGGACGTTGTATATACGTTATATGTACGTTACTTGACAACGTTATTTTTACAACCTTCACAAAACGTTATGGCAACGTTGTACTTTGGGTTTACATGTTTCAATAAACATATTTCAATACACTTTATTAATTTATACTTTTATTATTTATTAACTTCCACACGTTTATATAACTTACCTCGGGTTTGTAGAGTGAACTTTTTCGCACAGCCTCTGCATGTCTCGAACAATGTTGACAGTAGACAACTCTGGGATGTCGTTTGTGCCCGCAACAATCGCATAGACCTTTATATTATAATTCGAATACAAAATTACGGATTTAAAATAACATGTACTCTTGCATGTGTGTGCACAATAAAGCTGTCGTAAGGATCATTACGTCCAATAAGGATACGTGAAATATGAAAACCCATCAAAAGTATACATCTTTAATTGCTAACTCTGCCTATGATCATAATAAACGTAATCATCATCATCAGCAGCAGCAGCAGCAGCAGCAGCAGCAGCAATATCATCACCCGGATAATAATAATAATAATAATAATAATAATAATAATAAAACGTCATCATCATCATCTTCATGTATGGCTTAAATTATCGCTATTTACGTCTATAACACCCATTTTCATCACTACCAATTTAAACTGAAAAAGTACAATATGAATCTTTTTTACCTAATTCAATTTTATTCGTATAATTCACTGTCCCATACATTACAATATAGTGGTAAAACTATGTGTGTACAAAGTTAAGAAATATAATTATGCATTACACGTATTCGTTATACACGTGTTCATTAAACAAAGATAATCAAGCTAATCTAAACTAAAACGCGCAAAGAATGCGGTATGCTGTATACTGGCGTGTGCATCTGTTTGATTATGTTTTGACAGTCTGCCCTGCCGCAAGATTATCGATAACACTATCAGTGGTGTGTGACATTACACAAGTGTATTGTGGGCATGAGATGTCACACCAGTAAACCAACTACCGGTCTACGACAGATTTATCAAAAGATCGTTATTATTTGTCACAATGTTTTTTAGTATACAATGATTGTAATTGATATAATGTTCACCATAGAAACTACATTTATTACTATTTTGAAAACAACTGATGATCGATAATATTACTACTAATACTAATAAGAAATTAATATATGTTGTTACTGTCCAATGAAGATAAATCACCATGTTAAAATGTAATAATGTAACACTACCATTACTAAGCATTAATCGATTTCTGCACTGTGCCATATATATATATATCTTCTTCGATCCTTACCTTAACGGCAGAGGTATTTGCTATTTATGACTATTTATTGCAGCATAGAATAATAATAATAAGAAGAAGAAGAAGAATAATAATAGCAGTTACTCACCGAGCATGATGGAAGGAGGTCAAAGATCAATTCCGTACTACACAGATCCAATATTTTGAATCCAGGAAAAGACAATGTTGTAATATTTTTACCAGTCAAGTACTGATGCATGTACTTGACCTGGCTGTGTCCAAATATTACCGCCATTTCACAGTTTACAAAAACACACACAAAACACAAACACACACACAAATCACAACAGCAATGATCACAAAATCACACGAAGCACTATCGGTAGCTTTAACGAATAATACATTGAATTAAAAGCAAATAAAAAACTAGTAATAATCACAATATCACACAAAGCTCTATTGGTAGCTATAACGAATAATACTTTGAATTAAAAGCAACGACGACGATGTTAGGTTGTTTACCCTCGGGACTTCGGTTAAAAACCAATCGCCCAAGCACACTGATTAACATAGTATCACAGTTATTATAACTATTCCACTATGGGAATTCACAACGTATATAAATATTGCAGTGTGGATACGGTGCCATAATTTTATATGTGGGGATAAAAATCACAGTATATAAAATACACAATAGTGTTAATAACCCACCATTTAAATGGTACTCGGTGTTATATTTATGACACAACGATATATGTTGACATTATTTTGTGTGTTACTTTGTAACATATTCACTATTTATTATGATTACTAAATAAAAATAATTAAAAGCAAAACCTTACATGCGCGATTTTAATACAAGACGTTTTGGTACTCGCTAAAAGATAATTACTTTGATAACAGTATGTGTAACATTTCAGCCGGACCAAAGACAAAATGCTTGCTTTGAAATTAGAACAGAACAGAACAGAACAGAACAGAACATTTTATTTAAGACTTGTACAAGTACATCGTCTACAACACATATAAATATAATACATGCAATCAACATGACATAGCGTAGTGTTAAATAATTCTAATCAATGCGTATTTCGATCGAGGAAATTAGATTGAGCACAAAAATATTTAAAAGCAAGTGTTAATAGGTATGAGGGTTACGGAAAAAAATCAAAGGTGACTGCTAATTAGTACCTTATTATCGGTCCGTAACAAATTACACCTAACAGGGCACATTAATTATAAAATCTAAAGCACACCATACCATTACATAACTACGCAGAATAAGAATAATATATTTAAATAAACAAATGTTCCATCTATATAACTGACGCAAATGTTTTTAATATTTTTTTATCATTAAAACGGAAACATTATTTAAAAAATCCATTGCCCTTAAAAATTATCATACTATTAAGTAGTAAATTTTTAATAATATAATTATGGTATCGTATAATATAATTTCGAATTTAATGATGGCTAATATGAAAACAAACTCGTTCAACGATTTAACTTCGAACATAGTTTATTTTATATACACAATATAAACTGCCAATTATTAAGCATTTTTTCCAAATTGTGTCGGATTTTAAGGCTGATGTTCCCTACAAAAGTTTTTACAATAGTATACTGTGTTCCAATGGAGTCGCGGCACTAACAATTTGTTGAATAATCAAAAAGGAAAGATAACAACTTTTAATAAACGATTATAAGCTGTAAAAAATATCTTACACACATAAGACAATCAACAAATAAACAATTATTTCATTCGGAATCCTGCAAAACACCAAACCACACAACACTGTCTATAAGTTAAATTTGACAACTGGCACGACGGAGTCGCGGTAATCAGTAACAAGGGAAGCACAATCCTTTCCGATTTGGAAAAAAATTAATAGTGTACAGTATTACCGGAAAGAAAATAACTTGTGTACAAAACCCACGGGGAACTACTTCTAATACTTTGGCACAGACGACAGAGTAAAAACAATATCTTATTACTTCAATAAAATCGATGAGACTCTTAGCAGAAATGCATTATACCAGCAAGTTTTAGGAAAACAAATTATACTTAGCAATATTCTCTGCATTTTTATATAGTTTTCATGAAAAGAACCCCAGTCTAGAAAAAGTGTGGGGTTTTGTTTACAAAGAAATGTCCGCTAGATGACGTTTATCGTTTACCGCGACTCCGTCCGTACCGCGACTCCATCCGAATAGAGTATACATAAATCACTAATAGACCGTTTTCACGACGAGGTATAATTTTACCGAAACACCGGTTGGCGGCCAGATTGGAGGTATTCCCCAGACTATCTAGGTTACGCATGCGCCAATAAATTCCTTCTTTGTTACAGATAAAATATTCAAAATTTGATCTCACTTTTCACCATGACCAAGCTACTTTCCAATATATCACCATACATTGTTGGAAAGATGAGGACATAACCTTTTGAGAAAACAGCATGTCCAAAAATTCTATGTGTTGTAACTCAAAATAATAACCTTAGAAAAAACACACCGGTTTTGACGGGCATGGAGGTTGCCATTTTGCGCATGAATACATGGGCCAAAAGTTATGAAGCTGGGAACCACTAGACAAAAAGTAGTGCACAAAACAGCCTTTTTTCTTATTGCTTACATATATACCTTTAAAAAGATACCAAAACATTTCATTTAAACTGTATTTTACAAATTATATGCATCCTGCACTCAACCACATGTGCTTATTATCTAACTGACAGTTAACCCTGAGGATGTGACTTCCGTTTTTTGGTAATTAGACCTTTAAGAGAACCCAACCCTTTCAAATTTGAATAAAAAAATCAATTTTCATCAATCTGATCTATTTCGAGAAAGAACATGAAGTCCTATTACACTGGTTTAAAGATTTATTGGAAAAAAAAAATTTAAAATGTCACATAATGGTGTTTTGAGGCAAACATTTAGACGGAAAAAAATGTACTTGGGTACATCTGGAAAACATGATTTTAACTCAGAATTAAGCATAAGTTTCAGTTTTAATAGGCATAGCAGATACAATATATAAAGTCAGAAGTGAAAACAATCTTCATTGGCATTCTAAATGTTACAGAATAGGTTTTTAGTCCGTTTTGAACAAAATTTTTTTTAAGTTTCTGCATTTTGGGGGGTAAAATTCATATAAATGTAGCATTTCAGATGCCATTTGACCCCAGAAAAGAATTTGTTTACATAACAATCATCAGATTTGACCTCCTGTCACACAACAAAAAAAGAATTTGACCCCAAAATGTCAATGCCAGATATTAATTAACAGTCTTCTGTCACACCTGAACCTGTGGGTGAGGTCAGCCGACTGCAATCTTCAATCTGTTCCAGGTACTCTCTGCTGAGTAATCTGTGAAAATAAAAAGGTTTTCTGTGCATGTTTACTCAATATTGTGATTACTAGTGTAACTTAGATACAATAAGTGTACATATACAATAGTTTACTAAGTGTTATTTACTGCGATAAGGCTAGTCGCTATGCCGGCTTCAGATTGTCGAGCTCATGTGCGAACAGTTCAGTTCTAAAACGGGTTTGAGAGTCCCAACAAGGGTTAAACTCTTGCTTTTCCTACTGGTGTTGATAAGAAGAATGCCAGGCTGGAAAAGAAGTCATTAGATCGTAGAATACATGACAATAATTATGTACTAACCTTAAAAAATACCGATGGTACGGACACGACTGTGTCAGCTTTACGGCCCCGCCCCAACGCTCCAGTGTAGTTGACAAGTAAAGTAGTTTTGATGACTCGTCACTTCACCCAGACTTGTATACCAATGAGTTGATGGTTCCGGCTGAGGTCCTGGTTCTTTTCAACACTGCATTTAAAAAACATACTCAAATTTAACCAAACTGTGATGGTGATTTAAATTTTGATGCCGCTATCTCCATTATGCCTCAGTCACATTTCCGGCCGGTGACCGTAGACCGGTGGTAATCGGTGGCGTGAGCGATGCCCCAACATCGGTCCTCATCGGCCATGTAGTGTTAACACATCTATCACAGCGACAGGCATCGTACGGAGGCCGTGCATACCCCCGCCGATGATCGTACGGCGAGTGACTCCAGACGGAAACATTTTTTGATCGTCGTGGTACCGATTACCGGCCGGACATCGACCGGACATCGGACAGTCTTCATCGATCATCCTACAATGCTCGGCCGGTGACCGGACGGTGAATCGGACATCGTACAATTATTGGCCGGCCATCTTACAGACATTGTAGGATGCCCGGGTGATGGTCGGCCGAAGTAACTTCAACTCCCGTGGCCGATGGCGATTCTTTCGGACAAGTAGTATAAAATGACCATCCTACCTAGCATGGTCAATCAACCACAATGGCTTTGGCACCCGAGACATCTGAGATTGGCCATGCTGCAGCAACAACTCGCACAAGCCCGGCTTCAACATGACGTTATCTTGGTGGCGTTGTTGGAAGAAGTAGAACGAGAGCGGCAAAGAGCCCCAAGACGAAGAAGGTGGTGGGTCCGAGACTGGATCTTGAGAAGATCCCTGTTTGGGCAATACGAAACTCTTATGAGGGAGATTGAGGCGGAGCATTCGTCAGACTTCAAGTCTTTCCTCCGCATGCAGCCGGACGGAGATGTTCTACGAGCTTCTGGCACGAGTGGGGCCACGCATCGCCAAGAAGACAACGTAAGTTTACCTGAACTTGTGGTGAATTTACTTCAAATTGTTCAAACACATATGTTCCAAATCTATTTTATACTGCAAGATGTTAATGGTATTTTTTCTCCTTTTTATGTTTCAGGCAGAGGACTCCCTTGGCACCTGGTCTCAAGTTGGCGATCACGCTCCACTTCCTGGCCACTGGCGCCAGTTACCACGACCTGGCCTTCGCGTTTCGAGTCCCCCACAACACTATCTCGCTGTTTATACCGGGGGTCTGCCACGCCATCTTCGAAGAATACCAGGCTGAGGTGTGGGAGACTCCGTCGACCGAAGACGCCTGGCGGGAAATGGCACAGCAGTTCCAGGACAAGTGGAACTTCCCTCATTGCTGCGGGGCCTTGGACGGCAAACATATCGCCATTCAGAAGCCGCCAAATAGCGGCACACTGTACTACAACTTCAAGGGGTTCTTCTCCACGGTGATGCTTGCGCTTGTGGACGCTGACTACAAGTTCCTCTGGGTCGACGTGGGAGCCAACGGTGCATCATCAGACGCGGGCATCTTCAACCGCTCGCGGCTGGAGCCCGCGCTACGCCAGGGCACTCTCGGTCTTCCCCCGCCGGACCCGCTGCCCAACGACGACCAAGACACTCTATACTTCATTGTTGGGGATGACGCTTTCCCTCTCCGCACGTACCTGATGAAGCCGTACTCGCACCGCTACTTGTCAAGGCAGGAGAGGATCTGCAACTACAGGTTTTCTCGAGGGCGCCGCGTCGTGGAGAACGCGTTTGGGATCCTGGCCAACCGATTTAGATGCCTGCTGACCACCATGAGACTGAGGCCGGCGAACGTTAGGCGTGTGGCAAAGGCGTGTCTAACCCTCCACAACATAATGAGGAGACGCTACCCACGGCTCCAGAATGCAGATCTCGACCACGAGGACGACCAGGGTCAACTCCTCCCAGGGGCTTGGAGAGACAACGCTGTTATGCAAGACGTGCAGGAAGCAGGCCGCGGACCAAGGACCACTGCGGCTGGCAAGGAGCAGAGGGCCTATCTCAAGAATTACTTTAATAGTCCTGCAGGAAGTGTCCCCTGGCAGGATTTTGCCATAGACAATTGACATTTGTATTACATTTATGCTTGTGATAGACAATTTACTCATTCATATCTTTGCCTTCTCACGTGTTTATAAATATGTTGTTTGTAAGATTTGATGAAGATGTTTTTACATTGAATAAAAAGAGTAGTTGAATAAATATAAAACATTTCGTTTGTATTTTTTTGTGTATGAACACTAATAAAATGTATAGATCTCAGAAAAAAATAATTGGGTTGAAATAACACCTGTGCACTTAAAACTATGCAGAATGTTTATCATTTCCAGTCTTTGACCTTGAGGCGAAAGACAAGAAGAGGCATGGTATACATATTAAGAAAAGTCTATTTTTATTATAGTTTTTACTCTTGGTATCTTTTTCTTTAGTCATTTGACCTTTAAATCGTGTGATCTTTCAATAATAATTTGACCATTCAATTATTTGACCTGTACCATTTGACCTTGTAATAATTTGATCTTTAATATTTTTCAAGTGACCTTACTTTAATCAACTTTAAGTTATTTTTTTTTTCGATTTTTTTGGACCTTCAAATCATTCAGTTTTATTAAACATTATAGTCAAGTCAGACACACAAATTTCTTTTTGACCATGGATGCTTTATTACAGCATAAGACATGTAATGTGACTGAGGCATATATAAAACACATGTTACAAAGAGTAAATAAGTCCAGCGTAACATATAATCCATAGAACAGTTAAAGTCCTTCAGTCTCTGACGCAGCTGACTTTGATGTCGCATTGCTTCTCTGTGACGGACGTAGACCAGGGGATTCTTCTATGTTTCCGAATGTGGTGACCGTTTCTCCGGATGTCGGATCCTCGCTGCAGAGTGTCCCACGGGCCTCTCGTAGAGTCTGTGACACCGTCTCCACAAAAGGTCGAGGCGCGGGGGGCGTGTCGAGAGAGGTGTTGAATCGTAGGGATGTACGTTGATGTGGGGTGCAAAGTGGCGAAGCATGTTGATCAGACAAGGTCCATGCTTGGTTGATCATGGAGGTGTTGCTGCCGGGTGACACTCCCAACGACAAACTTGTTCCGAAGTCCCAGGAGGTGACAGGTGGTGCGGGGCCAGACTGATCTCTGGCTGGATAGGACGTCTGAAACATAGTAACAGATAAACATTAATGTAGTGCACAAAGAAGAATATAAGTTTTATGCATAAAATGTTCATGTTACAAAATAACTGCTATAAGATGTACTATACAATGTCAAAAGCAAAGAAACAAAATACCTGTACTTGTGCAAACTGCTGATGCTGCTGCTGCTGCGCACGCGCAGGGTGCGCGGTGAAGGGCAGGAACTGCGGCGCCGGCTGGAAGGCCTGGGGTTGTTGCAGTTGTGGCTGTGGCTGTAACTGCGGCTGCGGCTGCTGGGCGCCCTGATGTACCGCATGGCCAGGTTGAACGAGTCGGCCTGGTAGTCCCGGTAACGCGCCTCGGGTATCTCGCTCTGCACCGATACCAGCCACTCTGCCCAGGCCGTCCGCTCCACCTTCTGGGCTGCAATTGTGGTCTGCACCTGTGAACAGAACATGTAACATTGCATTTAATTGTAAATAAAAAAGTTTGCATGTTGTAATGTAATGTAAGTATAAGACAATGCTCAAGGTTGCAAGTGTATAGTCATGTATATACCTTCTGTTCAGCCTCCTTGGTCTCCTTGGCACTCTTCTCTAAGTAGTGCACCAAGACTTCCGACAACCCCTTCTTGGACGACGTAGACGCGGATGGCTTTTTCGTCTCTGCCATCGCCACTACCGAAGTGCTGGGACCCAGCTCATCTGCCACTGACATGTTGTCACCCGACTCCGACTCGTCACCACCATCAGCGCCTCCGACCTGAAGCATAAGCAAGCAAAAATGTAATTTGAGTTGTGTGCAAGAATGGATAAGGTAAGAATGCATAAGGTAAGAATGGATAACAATTGCATTTTTACAATTATTCGCAATTGTTGTGCAAGAGTTTATGTAATGGTAAGAATGCATAAGAATGCATAAGATGAATGGATAAGAATTGCACTAAGACAAACATTACTGTAGTGCAAAAGAAGAATAAAATAAGAATGAATAAGAATATCACAACTCGACACATTCTACGTGCAGATGCTTACCTTTCCGCATGTCTCCGACTGTGTCCGAGGCTTGTGGTAGGGGTCTAGGAATGCGTACGCTGCCAACTTGAAACTCTGGAGAGGGGTCATCCTCTTCCCGCCACCTGATCCGCTTTTCTTCTTGGTATCTTTCATCAGCTTGTGGTGGTCGGTCCTCATGGAAACAAAATGGCGCTTGATGGCCGCGGCTGAAACACACGAAAAAAGAGGAAAATGAACATAAGGACATTTAAAAGAAACATTTGTAATTGAAAACTTATTCAAAAACTTTTACAATTATTCACAATTGTCATATAAGGGATACTATATAAAGGGCTCACCAGATAGGCCAATTTCCCTGCCGAATTCCGTCAGCTTCATGTCTCGTAGTTGAGTGTTTTTGTAGTTTGGGTCGGCCAGGTCATAGAACATGGGCATGCCCTCGAACCAGCTGGCTATCGTCTTCATGGTGTCCATCGATAATTCTTCTAATGGCATCCCCACACGCTGTCTCTTGTTGGAGCCGGTGATTGACGAGGTAGTGGAGGCTTGCGATGCGTTGTCTTCGAAATCTTCTTCATGTTCGATGGTGTGATCAGTGTCTGTTCCGGTCTCTTACGCGGTGACATCCTGGTCGTTGCTTTGGTTGGCTTCTTTGGCGCCTTGCCCTTGTCACTAGACTTGCCCTTGCCACTCGCCTTGCCCTTCCCATTCGCTTTGCCCTTGTCACTCCCCTCTGGTGGTTCCTTGATATCTTTGTGCGGTCGTGGCATTGTTGTTGTCTGCTGAAAGAAAATTGTACATGTGAAAATTGACGCGCTTATAAAGGCCCAGCGATGCATCGCTAATCAAAGACCGATGTTCGAGCGGTAATCGGCCGATGTATATTACATCGCTCATACATTGGTTAACATCGTTCGTACATCGGTTGTACATCGTTCGACTATGGGCCAATGTTTGGTCGAACATCGACCGATGATCGGCCGATGTCTGTTGCCCACCACTCACCCCCGATGATCTCAGATTCAACGGCTACTGGACGATGCTCGGCCATACATCGGCCGATCCTTGAAAGATGTTTAAAGGATGGGTTGCCGATAAGGAGCGATTTGGGGCATCGGTGGGGACATCGCTGATTTTTAACTACAACTTATTTTCTCCCGATGACCCCAACCGTTTCGCCTGATGGCCTCAGTCACCGTCCGATTACTATGGGTGTCCGGCCGGCAGCCAGCCATTTTTATCAAAAAACGCATCGGTTGCCCATCGTATACCCCATCGCTGGATAATGTGACTGATACTTTAGGTGGGGTCTAGGTTGGCGTGAACGGCTTAAGAGTTTTATGCATGCATTTCATGTATTTTTCAGCTGAAAGCCTGATTGAACTACAATTACAAAATAACATATGAACTAAATAGGACCTGTTAACTTTGCAAATTAGGAAAATTGGTATTATTTTAAGTAGGCAGGTCGGACGGTCATCATGGCCAAAGCATCGGCCAGTGCGGACAAGACCTTTGCGGGCATTATTGTCAGTTACAGGTTCTTAAACTAAATATTCAGGGTTACAACACAAGGCATTATGACATAAATGAGAGAATTGTTGAAACTAATGCAAATTAATGTCAAAATGAAACTGAAAAACAACACGATGAACACAATGGGTCTCGGATTGCCACTCTGGTGGACATTTTGCTTTAATTTTCCCATATTTACCCCCCTAATGCCCCCTAGAGCAACCATCCCATAAAATACAGCCCTAAATGGGGTCAAGGTGGCATCTGGCAGTTATTCTTTCCAGTACAGTGTGTTTGTAAGAGTCCATTTTCAAAATCTTTGCAGACGACTAATATTAGGTGAAGTTCTTAAAGGTTACGCATGTAACTGAGGATGTGACTTCCGTTTAGGGGTAATTAGACCTCTAAATATAATTATATGACTCAATAAGAAAAATGCTCATGTTTTCTGAAGCGTAAAATGACTAAAAATAACCGATAGACATCATACAAGTGTGTTCATATTCTGACTGTGTATACACACGGCGATCAGAAAAACTGTACAAGTTTTGATGCTGTGAATAACGTTGAATGTGGACATCAGGCGTTTAGTTGTTATTGACAAGAAACATGTGATTAGCCTCATTTAATAGGTAAACAGTAAGTGTGTGCCTATGAAATAATCTGTTTTGTAATTTATTGGTAATTGGTACTTTAATTTCAAACCAGTGTTTTTGACAATGATATGTTACTTTATGTAGCATTTGTAAATTGTATGTGAATTACATGCACCTGTTGGCAGTCAGTGAGTCACTCCTTTCATGCTTGATTTAGTACAATAAGGGACATGGTCAATGAGGTCTATAAATTATAATACAAAATGCTAAAACTATGTATTTAAAATGTACATGTAATATTGCTATTTTATTTAAGGTGATCAACTCCCAGTCTGAAAAAGCCCTAAACCCCGGGATCATCGCAGAGAAGATGGGCATATTCTAAGCCATCCACTGCGACCTCAAGTTGTGGCGAAACGTGTACACATGTAGCAGCTTTTATGTTTTCGGTGTTGGCCACCATTAAACTTTAATGATTACGTCTTCCTGTAATTAAATTTATTAATTCATTTTGGAATATTTTATTTTGTTTAACTTTCAGATCTCCAATATTGTTATGTACAGTATCTATAAATTTAAGATTTCTCTAATTATTGGCATTAATGATTTTAATGTGTATTATATTAATAATATTGTATACAAAATAATACCTAAAGTAAACAATAAAATATTGGTATTATTTATTTTAATGTGGCCGGGCCGGCTAGCTCAGTTGGTCGAGCGCTGGACTACAAATCAGAGGATCGCGGGTTCGATTCCCAGCCCGGCCACATAACTTGTGTGGGGATTGGTCGTGAAATTATTTCTACGGCCATTCTCCCCCTACCACTGATTCAAGACTGCCAGTTGTCAGTTACTGACATAAGTATGTGCACTTAGTACTGGTAAACCTGCTTACCCAGGAAAAGTGTGAGTAGGTTAACTGACCGCTGTTATATGACTGAAATACTGTTGAATACAGCGAAAAATTCAAACAAACAAACAAACATTTTAATGTGTATTATTAACAAATTTTCAGATTCAGTAACCCCCAAACCTCAAGAATGTAGAGTACAAAGAAAGATGCCATGTTTTTGATGGATTAATTTTTTTATTGTTATCAACCTGTATTTTTCTTTTAATATGTAGGGTTTCTTAATAAAATAGTTGATCACTTTAGACTGTATTGTGTTTATATTTTCTTTTCTTGAAAAGCAATAAACCGTAGACACTTTTAATATGTGTAATTAATTTTATTTACCCTATTCTTCATTAAGCCGTGAGAAAATAGTTAATTTGTCTTTGTTTAGTAATAATATCATTACAATTACCAAATTATAAGATCATGCTCAAATCAATACCATATTTATATATATCAAAAACATTAATTCAAACAATTTATTTATGATCGCACAATCATTATCAATAACATCACACAAACACCTGAAATTTGTTATTCATTATCAAACAAAGTGAGGCTTAGTTCTCGGTTTGTCCATCCGTGGGTCTATTCTCCTATTTATCAAAGGCGAGCGTCTGGATGGTCCCTGGCGAGTAATGTCGACATCTTTTCTAAAAAATAAAATGACACAATAAATTAATAATTAAGCAAACTGCATAAATGAAAAGATTAATGATCATCATTTAAACTGCTATTTGTTATGCTATTGGAAAACATCAAAATATTCTGTGATTGTGAAGAATGAAGTGAAATATGTATTAAGGCTAATTTTAAATAGGGACATAGTGTCCTGAAATTATCACCCACATTCACAGACTGACAATGGCACTTCGATTAATAACTACGTATTATTTATCATAACAGTCAACATAATTTAGCTAATGTGGTCAGAACATATTCCAGTGTTCTTTAAACGTTTGCCACTCAGGAGATGGAGATTGACACTGACAGCCATGCAAGCCACTTTCTTCCAACAATTCACGAATTTTTTTTTACACTTGTAGTTATTATATCTGGTATTCTGTATGACTGACCCGTATTTCTCTTTATTTGAACGATTGTGGCCGCCAATTGTAGGACGAAAATTAGCAATTTTTATGAATTTATCTGAAATCAGTAACTGTTGTTATTGTACACAGAGGAAAGAATACTTCCAAGATGGACGCCGCGCACGCTCGCTAAGCGTGAAAACGGTCTATTGGTTTTCAACTGTTCGTCTATGTCTCCTATATATCAGATGCGTTTTCCTTCTATCTCTATATTGGCTGCGTTTTCCAACGATACCTATATTGGCTGCACGGCTGCGTTTTATACCCCTAAAACGCAGGCTGCATAGTGCAGGTTGCGCTAAAAGCTGCGTTTTATACTGACCCTCAAACATCTGCGCGGCGGTTGGTCTCACAGCATATTTTTACCATACCACACAACCGCCGTTATTGAAGAGTTTTGTTTACATGGTCACTAGGGGAATTTCAATGAAACTTTGTCGTTTTTAATTCCAAATTTCAGGATTATTTTGTATTAACAAACATTTGTATGTAGAATATACAATGAATATACTTAAAGGCGTAGATAGGAAAAGATAATGAACAAAAATGTCACTCGCAGAACAAAAATACAACCTTGCTCTTGTGAACACTGTTAAAGACAAGAAAATCCAGCCAAAACCATGGTATGGTAAATTATTAGCAATATCAGTAAAGAAACTTAGTATTGAATAATTAAGAATATCATATGGAAGTCATAATTACGACCATATCAAATCATTATTACATAATTTGTAATTATCTGTGTTATATATGTGCATTACAGTCGACATGAATTGTTCATCGCTGTTGACCGTTTTAGAGTTATACGTTTCTGCATATCTGCTGTCCCATATGCACATTTTCTATCTGTCTGTTTGTGTTATATGAGCTGTCATGAATAATGTTTCCAAGATAAATATGCAGATGTTTATCTGCATTTATTGCCAGACTTCCCTAAAGCACAATGTCTGACAACCTGTTAAAATTTGCACAACCAAAACAAAATTTGTCGTACCAAAATAAAATTTGCCAGACTGAAACACTCATTCATGTATATATACACTAGCATATTTTTGTGAACTCAAAAAGCAAACATAATTTACCCACCTTTTCTATTTTTGTTAACATCTATAATGAGTTACACTGAATACAATAATTATCTATAGTTGCTTTAATTAATATCAAACTACTATATGACAATGCACATGCTAGTATTAGAAATGAAATATGAAACGCCTATCCAAATTTTACTGTTCACGAGACAAATTCTATTTACATTTAGAATGCACATGTATTTCAGGTAATACCCTTGTTTTGCTAATAAAGCGCATGAAAAAGTATGCTGACAATCACAACATCTGCATGGAAAGCGGTATATTGACCCCGACATAAAAATTGTGTAGCTCAAAGAACAATGAAATCTTTGCTTTTTACTTACGCCTTTACGAACTAAAGCTGTATGTAATTTTACTACTAATTAAAGCGACTGCAATGGAAGGATGCTGTCATGGTTGGCATGTGCCATGTAAGCTGATAACGCAAAACTGTTACACTTTAGCGTGGTGCAGGTCGGGTTATTGCTTGTCGCACAATACATGTTTAAATGAAAATGTAGTGATATAGGCGTGAAAATAAGGACCAAACTGGATTTATTTACAGAAGTCAGGGTATAAGTAAAATCATTAAAGAACATGAAAAAATCAGGATCCATGGTCGATTCTTGATGTTTTGGAAATCGCAAAATGAGGATTGCAATATAGTGACACTGTATTCAATAGCTCCAATATTTGGGCGTTTTTTTATCCAGTTACACACAGTCTTAAAAAACTTTAGGACAGTCGGACCAATTCTTGGTAAATAAATACCGGACCGACTCAAAATTTGCGGGTCAGGTCCATCGCACAGACCTCTTTCGGGAAGTCTGTATTGCACTGAATCATGTATTATTTTTGCATATTTTCTGCTGTGTCTCTATTATGTCTGTTATCTGTCTTTTATTTCCTTTTTCTCTCTCATGTGTGCCTGTGTAGCGAGTGTGATTCTGATGCTAGACAGAGCTGTTCCCTTGCTCCCTACCTTTCTAACCCATCCCCAGATTTATTTAACCCATGGAGTCACCTTCAGTATCCTGCTGATTTGACCCGTGGCCCAAGCAGTTGGTAAGAATGTAGCCATGGTACATTAAAATTCTTACTCTGCGTACAACTGTTTTTGTCTTCTTCCAGCCTTTCTCTATTTCACTCTTATTTTATCTACAGTTATCTTTACTTTTTTGCTTATGCCGGTATGTCATTCTGTTTATTAATTACTAAACAGTCATATAGTTGTACTTAAAACTTCCATCAGTTGTTCCTTTATTTCTGCTTTCTTTTTTACAGGTACAAAGAACGATTACAGACTACATATATTAAAAATAGGAAACCGTCAGATACTAACACAAATTTGGTTGGTAAAAACTGGCTATTTTTAAAAGATGGCCTAGATGATTTCAGAGATGGCCTGCCACCACCAGTTGAAGGAGATGTCACTCTCAAGGTAAATGGGAAGTTATATTAATATGTTTTAAACCAGCCATCAAGATGACTTATCATGTGTTCATCATGAATATATCAGAATATTCCCGCTATTTATAAATCTATACGAGGCTATGCAGATTGGTGTCCGAGTGTGATATCCGTTACAAATTATGCAGTCTAACTCCAAGTGCGTTCTCTCGGATGCTTGATGGCAAGTAACACTAAGTAATTTGATGGTAATATTTATAGTACACCAGAAAAAAATCACCCAACTCCACAAATTGTGAATTTCTAGCATTTGATCCATACTGTTTTTACAAGTACATGCTTATGTTATAAATGCATGACATTGTATTATGTTTCATTATCTATGCAATAAAACAAGCATTCACACGCATACCTTCATTTTTTTCAGAATTCAAAAGGACCTGGACCAAACATCAAGAATTCCAGCGAGAATCTTGCTTCAGTGAAGCAGCCAGCTGTGAGAAAGAGGTTTTCCAAACACCAGATCTGCTACTCCCGACTGACCCCACTGCAGCAGCAACGCCGCGAGCATATCAACCAGATCGAGTACGGGCTGACACAACATCCGCTTGCTCTATACCCACATCTGGAGGAGAGTGTGAATCCAGAGGTAATTATTCACTTTTCTGCAATAAACAGGTTCTGTTTGATCACATTTATACGCGTGTATTTAATATTAATATTATATTAACGTAAATATTTTTTATTTAAATATTTAAACATCAAGCATTTCCAACCAAATACATAGTTTCAATAACATAAGCGCCTAAATATGCAGACTCCACAAATGCATGATGATCCGCAGTAAATATTTCGCTGTAAATAGACAATGATGATACAATAATTACTTATACATATATAAATTTCTAAATGTTATCAGTTTTAAATAAATAAGCATTTAAATAATTATTATTTACATCAATTATTTATAAATATAAGCGATCATAAATATAATGACCTAAGCCGCTTATCTACAGTCTAAAGGAAAGTACATTGTTTTCGGTAGTATAAAACGTTCAGAAAATTGGTAAAAAGAATTGGTTTGTTTTAAGGACGCCCTTATAAGACGACCCCCAAACATCATGGCATAAAAAATCAATTTTCCCGTCTTTGTGTGAAAAGTCTGAGGCTTATTGAGACACTTTCGAGTCCCTTTCCTCAGTTTCCTGTTAAGAATCAGTACTTGGTGTCTTTTGATAATGATCATTTAAATGTTGCTCAAGTTGTCTCCCAATTGCAAGTTTGACACCATATCCATTACACCACTGTGACTTTTGTTTGATCACATTTTATGTCCAAGAGGTACTGTAATTGATCTGTCATTTGAAATGTTTTATTTATTCACATCTATTGTGAACGTAATTATCACAGTAAATGTACTGTTTTAAAAACATTATAAATGATCAGTGAGGTGATAATATATATAATATGTATAATGCCCATGAAGGTACTTTTGAGGGTATATCTAGTATTTACTGCTTTGTCCTTCAGTCCATCTATGTTGATAGACATTGTTAATTGCAAGGAAATGTGGAGTCGAAAATCTGGCAAGTCTTTTTTTTTAGCTCGAGTTTTCGAAGAAAAAAAGTTGAGCTGTTGTCGTCGCCCTGTCGTCAGCGTCTGCGTTAGTTAAATTTTTGGCTTAAGTTTTTGGGTTTAAAAGTTGTTTGGTTAAGTTTTTTCGTTAAGTTTTTTTGTCAGAGTCCATTTCTCAAAAACTATCAAAGGTATCCATTTGAAACTTCAAATACTCGTTCCCTATCAAAGGTACGCCATTACAACAAGGCAGGTAACCCTGTGATTTGTATTACCAGAGTTATCTGCCCATGTTTGGACTTGCAACTTAGCATATTTTGACTATTTTTTGGTAAATATAAAATTTCTCAATAACTATCAAAGACATTAAGTTGAAACTCAAGGTACTTGTTTATGGTGCTGACACCATTCTACAGACAGAAAGAAATAATCGTTCAAGGATTTTGTTGGAGTTATTATCCGTTTTCAACTTATAATTTTCTTTTAGGTCAAATTTCAAATTAAACTTGATCACAGTGATGCACTTATTCTGTATACAAGAGGAGGTAACTGTATCAAAGATTTTGCTTGAGTAATTGCCCTTTTTTTCAACTTATAAATGTTCCTTTAGGTCAAATTCCACAATATCTGTATGAGGTATTGACTTGAATCACAAAGTACATGATCACAGTTATGAACCCATTCTGTAGACAAGATGAGGTAACTATATCAAAGATTTTGGTGGAGTTATTGCCCCTTTTTTTCAACGCAAATACATGTATTTTTGCTTTGGGTCAAATTTCTCCATATCTATCAGAGTTATTGACTTGAAATTCAAAATACTGCATGACATTGATAAACTTATTATATAAACAAAAGCCTAGAGTATTATCAGAGTCGAGCGTCCAGCACCAGTAGGTGCTCTTGTTTTCTAAAGTTATTGCCTTTAACTAAATATGTTTTAAACATTGTGATGTATATTACAATAGATGCTTCAACAAATGTCAATCATATTCAAATTAATCTGCAATAGTATCCAATCATCGCACTTAAATATCATGTGTTAAGCGGTTAAACCACTTCATACAAAAGAGCATGTGCATACTGTTTGTGATATTCAAATTAGCACATGGTAATGTTTGTGATTTTTGATGAATGGTAATTAATCCTTTAACAATAGCTGGGGAGGGGTTTCAACTATTCCTGGCAAAACCCAGATTGGTCTCTTTTATGACATGTAAGTTTTTGCACATTTTTGCGCAATATTATGGTAAGGAACTGTGCTTGCTATTTCAGCTGTTTGAAGACATTATGAACATACTCGACCCAGAGATGAATCTCCTAGATGACGAGGAAGGCTCTCTGGCTGAGGAGGAGGAGGAGGAAGAGGAGAAGGAGAGTGTGGAGAGTGACAAAGGGAGGCAATCTGCACGGGAAGACGATACCAAGACAGAAGCGAGAGAGTAAGACTTAGTGCCATTTGTTTAAGAAATAATTTTTGATTTATCGTTATATGTAGGCCAATAAAGAACAATTTGGAGTTCTGATGTGAAGGAGTTAAACCATGGGGGCATTAGCCACGCATCAGAACAACAAAGAGTTGTTTATCGGCCGATAAACAATGATAATGCAAAAATTATTTTGATTCTAACATTATTTGACAAATAATTTTGCAACTATAATGAGAAGTATATTTTACCGTGCTCCGCTCAGAATTGGGACTCCTTTTTGCATTGTTTATTGGGTAGTTGAACAACTATACATTTGTTCTTTGAGATAAAAAAAAAAGTGAGTATCATGTTAGATTGATGTATAACTTATGGAAATCTTTTTTTAACTACGGTACCTTTAATGGTTTATGAATATGGTTTTTATGTATTTCATTGCACAGTTATTTATTACTGTGTGTGATTTTTTCACCACTAGAGTTAAAATTAATAATGTATTCTTAAGCAAGCAATATATTGTATGGAATATGTCATTACTGTTAATTTTCATGAACATAAATGGAATGTCATACAATCATATTTAAAAAATTGTTTTGTTAATGTTATATATAAACATACAGGTCTAGAACTAGGTCCAGGACATTTAATTCTCGCAACTGGCGAAGTCATTGGTCCCGATGGTAAAACATGCTTAGATGTAATTACTACATGCATTTCTTAAATGTCGTTAAGTATGGTTATAATCAGGGATGTGCTACTCGTACTCGTACTTATACTCGTACTTACTCGAGTACGGATTTTCCAGTACTCATCAGTACTCAGTATTTTTATTTTGAAAAGAATTGTGACATTTAAATTACTTACACACTTAAATAAACTTTTCATGTGAAATATATTCAAATAATATATAATTCAACCATGTTATCTTATATCCAGTATTGATAGTGCACACATAATTGTGACACTTACAGGATTAATAAACTACCATAAGGACATGCACTGGACTGGATAGCTAGCTACCTGTACATACAATAGAAACCAATTATGGTATTCACACCTTTTTAAAGTGGCAGATTTCATTTGGGTACATAGAAGTCACAAATAATGACCTTTAGGCTTGTACAGAGTGTTAACCTGCTCAAGATTTCTTGATTCGTTTATAAACTAGTTACTGTAGTTGTCATGTCGAAAAAACGACAGAGTTGAAACACTTTTGAATTCCTGAGGGAACTGTTGGAGATGTAAAGGCGAAAAGCCAATACTGCCAACAGTTCATGTCTGGCAACACACAAACTACATCGAACTTCAGGAAGCAATATATATATATTATAATCATTTATAACTGTTAATTCTATCAAATATGTGGTACTCACAATTACTCATTAGTAATCATGAGTACTTTATGTAGTAATCAGTACTTACTTAAGTACAGGCACTAAACTGAGTACTCAGTACTTACTCAAGTACTTTGAAATTATCAAGTACATGTACTCGGTACTTACTTTAGTACAGGCACTAAACTGAGTACTCAGTACTTACTCAAGTACTTTGAAATTATAAAGTACATGTACTCAGTACTTGCTTAAGTACTGATCTTATCAAGTACTCAGTAATTACTTAAGTACTGATCTTCAGTACTCGACCCATCCCTGGTTATAATTCACAACTCTTGCATCTTGTAGTTACACATTGCAGTTAGAATTAAATAACAATAACATGCTGTAATGCATTGCATTATTATTGTATCCGTATTGCAATGTATTCCACTGCAAAGTCTTGAATTTAATGATAGTTGTTATGCACATCCATTTTATTATTGTATTACAGATATTCAATGATATACACTAAAACCCCACTTTACGACCACCCCGTTTTACGACCAGCAACCAGCTAAAGCGGTCACTTTTTAAAAGACCCGATTGTTTTCATATATATTTTAATGGTTGCAAACCCTGATTATATGGGCACCCCCGCTATTCCGTATAAAGACCACTAATCACAGACCCGAATACTGAAGAACACGCAAAATCACCCCGTTATGCCGACCAGTATCATTTGGTCGTTGACACATTACATCATCAATAAACAACATTACCGTGGAGATAACATAATGCTTTGCGGTATAAAAGGAGTGTGTGACAAAACAATGTTACAGATGCTTTGATAAGGAATTAGCATACCAACGGTGTATCAGATAACGTTTATTGACGCTCTCTGACAGTTAGGGGGTAACACTGATGAATGTTGAACTATAAAATAATAAATGGGCTTAGTTAATCAATTTTAATTCGCCGACTTACTGTCATTAAATATCCATTAATTTAAGTTACATAATCTTTATTCAATAGAACATTATATAGAAAACGAATTGAAATTTTCGTTATGTATTTGTTATTCTTTATTTTTATTAAAACTTTACGCATGTACTGATTCTGTGATCTGTCATACCTCGATAAGACAATCATCTTGCTATAAAGATCACTTTTATAAAAACCCGCAAGTGGTGGCATAAGCGGCGTTTTACTGTATAATGTTTTGTGTATATCAATTTGTGTCTCTGTTCATGACATTGATGCACTTGAGTATACATTGATTCCAGTGAAAGAAATCGTAAATGGGTCCCATAATTGTATTGTACACACACTAACTGTATTGCATTTATATTCGTACAATTAGTTTATAATGGGTGCGTCGTGGGAAAACCGGACTTAATGCATGTGCGTTAAGTGTCGTCCCGGATTAGCCTGTGCAGTCTGCACAGGCTAATCCTGGACAGCACTTTCTGCTTTTATGTTTAGATCAGACTTCCTTGAAACAGAAAAAACCATAAAAGCGGAAAGTGCCATCCCGGATTAGCCTGTGCAGACTGCACAGGCTAATTCGGGACCTCACTTTATGCACATTCATTAAGTCCGGTTTTCCAACGACGCGCCTCATATGGTACATAATAACAGATATCAAACTTCAATCTTTTACTGAGTATTGCAGTTAATGACACTCTAGCTGTGTGAACTATTTCCAGTATGATATTGCTTATGCACTGCAGTATTACAGGTTCTAGTGTATTCTTGTCAATTCAGCGATAGAATTCATGGAGTCTGCTGATGATTTTGTTATACCCCCACAAACAAAGTTTAGGGGGGGGTATATAGGAGTGAGCTTGTCTGTCTGTCGGTCCGTCGGTCTGTTGGCTTTTGGTTTCCGGATGATAACTCAAGAAAGGCTTGACATATTCAAATAATTTTTGGTACACATGAGTAACATCATAAAATACAGGTCGAGTTTGTTACAAACCACTAAATTTTGACGGAGTTATGGCCCCTTTTCGACTTAAAATTCCCTAAAAACATTATTTCCGGACGATAACTCAAGAATGGCGTGACATATTCAAATAATTCTTGGCATATATGTGTAGCACCATAAAATACGGGTCAAGTTCAACTTTGGTTACAAACCACAAAATTTTGACAGAGTTATGGCCCTTTATTTGACATAAATTCCCTAAAAACACGGTTTCCTGGCAATAACTCAACAATGGCTTGACATATTTATATAATTATTGGTACACATGTGTAGCATCATAAAATACAGGTCAAGTTTGACTTTGGTTACAAACCACTAAATTTTGACACAATTATGGCCCCTCTTTTTGACTGAAATTTTAGAAAAACATGGACAGTAACTCATGAAAGGATTCGCATATTTAAATTATTTTTGGTACATAGGTGTAACATCATAAAATACAAATCAATTTCAACTTTGGTTACAAATCACTAAATGTTGACAGAGTTATGGCTCCTATTCAAATTAAATTTTTCCAAATACACTATTGACCATTCACAAATTAAAGCATTCCCGCTCTGTCCGTTTCTTTCAAATGGATGCCATAGTTTTGTGCCAAGGCCATACTGTGGGGGTATATCCGTCACTCATGTGACAATTCTAGTTGTTATTATTTAGTTTTGTCTTGTAAACATTGAGCTTGAGTGTATATTGTATTAATGTTATTATGTGTGTTACCATTGAAATAAAAATACAAAGGCCATGCATGGTTTATAAGAAAGTTCTTGCATATACCTTTATGTGTATTTTTTTTTTTAATTTAAGTTACTGCATAAAAATATTCTTTTTGTTATTATTATCATATATCATTTTTTTAAATATATATTATATTTTGTTGAAGCTTCTTCTTTGTTTATATGCATATGCTTGTATAAGTGAAAGAAAATGTGAATTAAGAAATAATATTGTTTCAGGACTGAAGAAGGTATGGTGAGGAACCCTTATAAGTGGATTTCCAAGAAAGAAGAACAAGAGAAGAAGAACAAGAAGAAAGCTGGTGAAAAGCCAACAGATACATCTCAGGTAATTGGTAGGACCTGGGGTGGTATTCACAAAGCATCTGAAGTTAAATTTTATTCTTATCCTTAAATTTGGAAATTTCCTCAACTTTATTAGTGTAAAGATGTTTATTAAGTAAAGAAATATAATACTTTTAAATTTTGCACTTAAGTGAAAATATTTAAGAAATTACTTAAGATGCTTTGTGAATACAAACCCAGGGTCAACATCTCACACAGCTGGCATGAATTTGATGTGTGGCTTTGAACTACAACCATCAGTAGTTCTCATTTATGAAGATTAGGCCATGTAAAAAAATGTTTGATCATATAAAAACAACATAAGTTTGGGAGCATATTTTAGTATATGAAACAGTTATGCCCCCTCTAGGGTTAATCTTTAAAATATCAAGTTTGGTGAAGATCGGATTAAATCTGTGTGAGATAGAGAGTGGAAACTGCTAGAAAGGTTAATTTTAGATAAATCAAGGGCCATAACTCGGCAGTTCCTCGGGCAATGAAAACTATGGAACTTAGACAGCGGAAATGGCTGATAATGCTAATTTTTGATATTTCAAGGACCATAACTCAACAGTTCCTAAGGGCATTTGGCTGATTATCAAACTTGGCTGAGATATAATGGCCACAAGCATTGTCCTGAAGTTTGGTGAAGATCGGCTGAAAACTGTTGGACCTAGAGAGCGGAATCAAAAGTGGTCTACCGACAGACGGACCGACAGACAAACCGACCTACCGACATTAGCAAACCAATATGCCCTGCCCTCTTTGATGGGGGGCATTATTAAGCTGCCATGTTGATTAATGAATGAACAGAATATACATAGTACCGGTACTAGTATTTGTATGCAATTGAACAAAAAAATCATAAAACTTTCAGGACGAGCACATAAAGAAGGTCACCAAGGAATTTTGTGAATGGGTGGCCAGTCTAGGTGGTCAGAGCAACAATATCGAAGAGAGCACAATAACCAGTCTGTTTGCCAGTGGTTACGAGACAAAACCAGCGCTGTCCGTGCCGATACATGTAGTTGAGTTGACCAACGTGCCTCCCGAGCTCCGGATGTCGGCAACCGTTCCACAGCAGCAGCAGCAGAACAAAAACCTCCCTACTGAGGAACAAAAGAAAACTAAATGGGTATGGACTTCTCAGATAAATTCCTGGTTGCTATGATTACTAGTGCCATAACAATGAAGAAAGTTTCTTAGCATTGAGTTTTTGATGCTTGGATTGTTTTGAAAATTAACATTTCTAAACACTGAGTTTGTAAAGAATGAGGTTTTTTTGTATTTTGTGTTTTATTTAGCTTAATCTCACTTTGAGCAAAGAAAAATATACACAGTTTTAATTATTATAAACATAAAATTGAGAATGAAATCGTCATAAATCAATTCTTTTGCTGCTGATTTGAACTTTGGTGGCATTTCTCATCTTAACCAGGTATAATTACAGCTTTCAGCCAAATAAAGCTAGACTGTAGCATAGGTTTTAATTCATAATTCAGACTTGACGCTGCCATCTAATTTCAGACCAAGGACAAAAAGGTAGACCCTATCTTTGTAGTTCTGTGGATAACATGTCATATGATGTAATATCCTAGCACCAATGCCTGTATTGTACCTTTATACATACTTGTAGTGTGTGACCTTATCTTGATAAAAATCTTATGAAAGACCAGAGTGTACACAAGTACAGCACACATCTGAAACACTGTAAAATTATGCTTTATTCCCAGCTGTAAAACTTTTTTCAAAACTATTGAGCAAACAGTTGATTGCATAGACTGCATATAGGCATTGGTGGTTTCACATGCACGAAAGCTGTAAAACAGTAATTTGCTACATTCACAGTCAAACTCTGGTGACTTGAAATTTGGAGATATTGATGGTAAAAAAGCTAGATTCACCCAGTCCCTCTTTTTCCTATTTCAAACATAATAATTATTGATTTATTACCATAATATTGTAATACGTTTTTGTAACTGAATACCACCAATATGTGTTCAAGTTACCAAAGTTTGCTTATGATGCCAATTATGTTATAAATAGAGATATAACTGCACTATCCTTTAGTCCCTTGTTTTATGTTTTGCCAGATCCCTATTACATGTGTATGAATAATAATTTCCAGATTTTGTAAAACCTTCGTCCCTGATATTCCTGAATTACTCTGGAATTTATTCACGTTTAATTGTGTTAAACTTTTATGTGGGTGGACACACTGTGAAAGAAATAAAATAATTTACCTTCAAGCCAAAAATACATCTTTGGAACGTGTGAAAAGTAGATATGCGTATATGGTAATTCTTACAAGAGATTCTAAGGAGGCAAAGTTCAAATTAGCCAATCAAAAGACAGGAAAATCATCCATTAAGAACATGTTTCACTTAATTGGTGCAATCCAGCCATTTCTTTGGGTTAAACTGTAGGTTATATTCTTAAGTGATTTTAGAATTATGTTACTTTTGATAGCTACATGTAAATTATTAACCAGCATGACATGACAGTAACAGCTAGTAAATAGTAATAAATAATATTAGTAAATGACTTAATTGAAATCAGACAACTGAATTTAGAAGCATGATTTTTGTTTTTATTTACAAAAGCAAATATAAGTTTATTAATAAAAAAATGTCTTCAACTGAAATAAACATTTAACATGGAATAAATAATTAAAATTTAATCTATTGTAGCTGGCTTATAATGAGCTAATAATACATTGAATAATATTCAATAATAATTTATTTATTCTAATTCTAAATTTATTTAACTGACAAAAAAACATGTTCTTTTTAAAAAATATGTTTTGTTATCATTTTATATTTGAATACGTTTTAGCAAATTTATTGTATGATAGTTTTAAGATTTTTTTACACAGCAGTTACATTATTATTAAATAGAGGTTAGTATCACACAGTTATAGTGATCACTGGTTTTGAGTAATGTATAGATAACAGAATATTAGTAATAGTTTGTAGCATAATTTGACCGAAATATGTTAGTTATTTAACGAGCCCGCAGGGCAAGATTACATAAATAATATATTTAGGTCAAAGGGTGTTACAAGTGTTGATATCATATTCACCAATCAGATTGCAACTTTCTACAATGCCGATCCCAATGGGCAGTTCCTAGAAGTCACGTGATGTCTGATATGCTTGACATCCAAATATAGCGCCGTTGCAAGGTCACGTGATGCAATCCGAATGTGCAAGCTTACTGTGCAAACAGAAGCGTGTGTATAAATGACAACTAAATTTCAATATACTGCATGATACTTATTGCACTATAAGCTTGCATATTAGGCTCTGTCCAGCAGTTACTGTTCTGAGATATCATTTATTAAACACCAGAAAACAAACAAAACTATCTTAATTATGGTAAAAGAAGCAATTAGAGCAAACTATAAGAATTGTGTAGTCACAAATGTTATTATTTGATATCATGCTAGTATTTTCTATATTGTAAAACATAAGATTATTTATTAAGATACAAGAATGTTTCCGAGATATTTTACTTTAATTATTTCTATTAACTTAATAATGATTATTTTGAATTCTATATCTACATTATTAATATGAATTAGTGCAACATTGCAGTGAAAATGGACCCAGAAAGGATGTAAAAAGTTACTGGAGGTTGGATCTTCAAAAATGGGTCTAAAAAGTCAGTCAGTGGCTCAGTGGAAAACAAGTGTACTCTTATCCTATATAGAATGCAGGACATTTAAGTCATGCACTGTGTCACATTATACAAATAGGCTGTCTGGCTAGCGCAGTGGTTAGTACACTCGCTTCTCACCTAGGCTTCCCAGGTTTGATCCCCACACGATGCATGTGAGTTTGGTTGGTGGTCACCTTACCGGACAGGTGGGGTTTCCTCCGGGTACTCTGTTCCCCCCCCCCCCCTCCCCCACACACACACACAGCACAAGACCACACCAAAATTCAAATACACTTAAGTAAAAAATAAATAGCTGTTGCAGCTATAATTCAAAATTCGTCCCAACTTTCGGTGTGCTGAGTTAAATTAGGCAGGGATGCTGGGACACATCCCAGGTCCTGACATAATGCAGCTATGGCACAGAAGGACCTAATAAACATACCAATGAAAATACAAACATACATACATTATACCAATGAAAATACAAACCACATTAAATGTCATTAATGCATTCGTGTCCGCCCCAGTTGGACACAAGATTCTTGTAGTATTATTACTTGGAATAGTATTCTAATGCATGCTTCTTTTCTGCTTTATCTTGAAAATATATTTTAGTGTGACCACCCATACGGTATTCAAATTTAAGCATCAGTCTTTTCTGTTTGTCTTTAAAGGTGAATTTCTGTTATTAGTAGTATGTCCCGATGATTGTATGTTAATTTGATATTAATTTGCACATCTTTTCTGTGTTGCCTTTCAAGATGTATTCTGGCCAGTACGAGCCCAGCTGGGTGAAGTTTAAGTATGGGGCCTGGTACCTGGACCCTAAAAACTGGGAGAAGCGTGATGCTGATGAACCCCTTATGGACCCGAAGGAGCTCAAGGACAAGGAAATGTCTGAGGCAAAGAAGCAGAGCAAAGCCTTGGTAAGACACATTAGTTCCCACCAGTATATATATGTAATACAAAGTCCTATGATTACCAAAGTTCTTATTGTCCTTCTTACTCCCAACTTGAAATATTAACCAATGGAAACACTTGTTATATATTTATTATACCCCCACAAAGGAAGTTAAGGGGGGGTATATAGGCGTGAGCTTGTCGGTCTGCCGGTCTTTAGGTTATTGGTTTCCGGATGATAACTCAAGAATGGCTTCAAAAATTCCAATAATTTTTGGTACACGTGTAACATCATAAAATACAGGTCAAGTTCGATGTTGGCTACAAACCAATACATTTTGAAAGAGTTATGGCCCCTTTTCGACTTAAAATTCCCTAAAAACATGGTTTCCGGATTATTACTACAGAAAGGCTTTACATATTCAAATAATATTTGGAACACATGTGTAACATCATAGAATACAGGTCATGTTTGATGTTGGTTACAAACCACTAAATTTTGACAGAGTTATGGCCCCTTTTCAACTTAAAATTCCCTAAAGACATGATTTCCAGACAATAACTCAAGAATGGCTTGACATATTCAAATAATTCTTGGTAAACATGTGTAGCATCATGAAATACGGGTCAAGTTCGACTTTGGTTACAAACTACTAAATTTTGACAGAATTATGGCCCTTTATTTGACATAAATTCCCTAAAAACATGGTTTCCTGACGATAACTCAACAATCGCTTGAAATACATGTGTAACATCATAAAATACAGGTTAAGCTTGACTTTGGTTACAAACCACTAAATTTTGACACAGTTATGGTCCCTTTCTGACTTAAATTCCCGAAAAACATGGACATTAACTCATAAAAGGCTTCACATATTTAAATTATTTTGGGTACATAGGTGTAACATCATAAAATACAGATCAAGTTCAACTTGGGTTACAAACCACTAAATGTTGACAGAGTTATGGCTGCTGTTGAAATTAAATTTTTCCAAATACACTGTTGACTCTTCACAAATTAAAGCATTCTCTCTCTGTCCATTTCTTTCGACTGGATGCCATAGTTTTGTGACAAGGCCATACTGTGGGGGTATATCCATCACTCATGTGACAATTCTAGTTTGCTTTTGTTTTCATTGGCTGATTTCATGTTTTGAAGATCAAGTTTAAGAATCTTGATAGTCATTTGGACTGGCATGTGTACAATGTTTACCAGTATCTCTAATTCCATGCTATGTATCATTTGGACTGGCATGTGTACAATGTTTACCAGTATCTCTAATTGCCATGCTATGTATCATTTGGACTGGCATGTGTACAATGTTTACCAGTATCTCTAATTGCCATGCTATGTATCATTTGGACTGGCATGTGCACAATGTTTACCAGTATCTATAATTACCATGCTCTGTATCATTTGGACTGGCATGTGTACAATGTTTACCAGTATTTCTAATTGCCATGCTATGTATCATTTGGACTGGCATGTGTACAATGTTTACCGGTATCTCTAATTGCCATGCTATGTATCATTTGGACTGGCATGTGTACAATGTTTACCAGTATCTCTAATTACCATGCTATGTATCATTTGGACTGGCATGTGTAACATGTTTACCAGTATCTCTAATTACCATGCCATGTATCATTTGGACTGGCATGTGTACCATGTTTACCGGTATCTCTAATTACCATGCTATGTATCATTTGAACTGGCATGTGTACCATGTTTACCAGTATCTCTAATTGCCATGCTATGTATCATTTGGACTGGCATGTGTACCATGTTTACCAGTATCTCTAATTGCCTTGCTATGTATCATTTGGACTGGCATGTGTACAATGTTTACTGTTATCTCTAATTACCATGCTATGTATCATTTGGACTGGCATGTGTAACATGTTTACCAGTATCTCTAATTACCATGCTATGTATCATTTGGATTAGCATGTGTACCATGTTTACCAGTATCTCTAATTACCATGCTATGTATCATTTTGACTGGCATGTGTACCATGTTTACCGGTATCTCTAATTGCCATGCTATGTATCATTTGGACTGGCATGTGTACAGTGTTTACCGGTATCTCTAATTGCCATGCTATGTATCATTTGGACTGGCATGTGTACAATGTTTACCAGTATCTCTAATTACCATGCTATGTATCATTTTGACTGGCATGTGTAACATGTTTACCAGTATCTCTAATTACCATGCTATGTATCATTTGGACTAGCATGTGTACCATGTTTACCAGTATCTCTAATTACCATGCTATGTATCATTTGGACTGGCATGTGTACCATGTTTACCATTATCTCTACTTACCATGCTATGTATCATTTGGACTGGCATGTGTACAGTGTTAACCAGTATCTCTAATAACCATGATATGTATCATTTGGACTGGCATGTGTACCATGTTTACCAGTATCTCTAATTGCCATGCTATGTATCATTTGGACTGGCATGTGTACAATGTTTACCAGTATCTCTAATTACCATGCTATGTATCTGTATTACTTTCCATAACCGTTCTTTTATATTACAAGCATAAACATCAAAGGCTGAAAAAATTGTTTTGTTTACCAATTTGACAATTTACCGTCAGGTAAAATGTGAATGTAGCTTGAGAGATATGATGTAACATATTGTAATCATGCACATTTTCAAGCAGATTTTGTCGCACCGCATGAACTCGAACTGATATAAACTATTTGGAAACATCCACTCAGCACTGACGAGTTCTCCTGATTATTTTATGGCTTCACTGTCACCATTCATGTTAACAAATGCTTCACATCGCTATAAATACACATTGTTCTACTGTTCCATTTACTAATTGATTGTTTCAGAATAATGAACTTGCAACGATGCATGGGGTCAGTCTTTTCAAAGAATTTGTGGACAAGAAAAGCAGAAGAAAGCCGGAGGTAATTATTTTCTTCAACTCTCACAGAATGTTTGTAAACAAAATAGTTGAAGAAAGCCGGAGGTAATTATTTTCTTCAACTCTCACAGACTGTTTGTAAACAAAATAGTTGAAGAAAGCCGGAGGTAATTATTTTCTTCAACTCTCACAGAATGTTTGTAAACAAAATAGTTGAAGAAAGCCGGAGGTAATTATTTTCTTCAACTCTCACAGAATGTTTGTAAACAAAATAGTTAGTTTGATTATGTCAGGGTCTAAAGAATAACGTTGTTTTAGTCATGATGCATTCATTGGTCTTGATTTTCAACAGACAGAATTGAATTGCAGTAAACCTTCTCTAAACCAGACAACCTGGGAAATGTCTAATTGATGAAGAAATATGCAATTAACAATGATCAGACTGTTTTATAGGTGTTAAATAACAATAACAGGATTCTTCTATTGAAGAATGTTAATTTTGAATAGTATATTAGAAATCAATTAAACTTCTTAGAACTGCGCTAACATATATACAAGGTAACCCTACTGAATAATAGGATTTTCAGGTAAATTACCTCATTTACACTGTCTACCAATATTAAAGGATCCTTTCAAAGATTTCTGGATCCATAGACTGTTCACATCACCACCAAATCAAATCTTTTGTTCATTTGTACTTTTCCAACTTTCTCATAACTTTTTTGTGTCAAGTGTAAAACAGCCAAGCAAACGGTAACGAAAGCATATTAATCTTATTGGTGGGTCTCAGTCAGAGGATCTGACTAAGAGGGGTTTTCCTGTATTTGTATTGTGTATAATGTTCAACTGTTTGGTTGCAGTTTCTTGACGAGGTGGAGGAAATCAAGATACGGGCCGAGGAGGAAGAACAGCGGCGCCTCGAGGCAGAAATGGCCACCAAGAAGAAGCGAAGTCACCTGAAGAAGTCTGAAGAGGGGGATAAGACGCCGGCGTAGAATTTATATTGTTTTGAGTCCTAAAAATGCATTTGTATTAGACCATGTCTAATAACTAAATAATAGTTGAACTTAATTATAATTTCCGATAAGCACTGTTTTACTACTTTGTCAAAAAAAAATTTGGCTGGAATTGTCATCACAAACTGTTACCGAAGTATTTTCATTTGTCCATTCCTTGGTTTCCTTCTCGTAATATTTAATACCAATAAATTGTACACTTGCTAGCATGTAGTTGTGTCGATATTTTATATTCATTAGTCATATATCTTCTGTAGCAGTCTCACCGAAATATGTGTACATTTACCTTGTATTCTGCTGTGGAGGCAACAAATGAGGGGCGTCGTGAGAAAACCAGTCTTGGATTTATGGTTTGAAGACACTTCATTGAAACAGAAAAAATAACATAAAAGCGGAAAGTGCCATCCCGGATTAGCCTGTGCAGTCTGCACAGGCTAATCCGGGACAACACTTTACGCACATGCATTAAGCCCGGTTTTCTCACGACGCGCCACAAATCTTCACAAATCCCCAGCTTTTTCTCTGTTAAACTCAGCTCTACAGATTAAGGTGCTTGCCATTCATTGTACGACAAAGGTGTGCATTGGAACCATTAATGGCTAGACCAGTGATTTATTGATACTCATTTTAAACTTGTCTATTTGTGAATTTAGATATTACTTTGTATTAACATTTGTGTATATGAATTCAAGTTTCGTATTAAACCTGTCTTATTTACTGATGTTTTAGTTTAGGTTTTTAATTGTCTTAGCTATATACAGTGAAAGAACAACTTTACAGGAACATATCACATTATTGCACAAAAACATCATTTTCTCTATCATTGTAACATGTTTTGCTCAATATATTATTGTGTTTAGGAATTTATGTTTGCAAAATAAACACTGTAAAAAAGTTTGTGATTGATAGTAGCAGAAATGGAATTTAAATTGCATGTTAGAAATGACTCCTATAAAATCAAGAAATCGGTCGTCACATTGGCCAAAGTAGTGTTGATGCTTGTCATTTGTTTTTAGACTTTCTCGGTGGATAAAATTTGGAGTTGACATGTTATCTCTATATCTTGGTAACTTTGTAACTTTAATTATGGTAACAATACCAACTGTTATTATTATTTACATCTAAAGAATTTTATTGCAACACATTTTATTACACAGATTTTTAATGGCAACACTAATATTGTAAACATGTTAAGTGTATTAATGGTAAAGTTCAGTTGTATCATTTATAAGCATTGATCATTAATTTAGTCTTATCAAAGTATTCATGAACTGTTATCTGTGTTTGACCTTCTGATGAACTCTTTATTTATTTTTTCTTAGATTTACACCGTGCAAAGATCAATTTTATATAAAGATCGTTTTTTTATCAAGCATCATTGTGATATTTTGCACTAAAATTATTACAGTTGTCTTCAAATACTGCACATTTAAAATGATTATATACTTGAATGTGATGTTTATTTGTTTGTGTATCTGTGAGTATTTCAATAATTATATGTGTTGTTATTTTAAAATAAAATATTTTGTTTTCATTGTTGTTTTGTTTTCTATGTTTAACACATACAAGATATATATGTACATTGCATTACATCATGCTGCATGGCATGATATGACATGTCATCACATTACATACATGCAATGTGACATATACATTATATGTGCATTATATGTGCATGTTAAAATATATACGCACATGCATGCAGGCACCTGTATGAAGGTGTATCTGATGTTGTTTTCACGAAAACAAGTTGTTTTCGGTATCTAGTCATACCCTATACATCCGTGCTTGTGCTTTTAACCATGAGGTGGCCAGTTTAATGCCCAGCAAGGACCCAACTTTTCTGGATTTTAATGATCTAATTTTTATTTAATATAAAATATATATTTTTGTTATAATAATTATTAATGTCAGTCGGTTAATTATTACTACAAACACTACCACCACTACTACGACTACTACTTTAACATAATAATAATAATAACATTATTATAATTATTGTTATTATTATTGGTATTATAGGTTTTGAACACTATTTTACAACATTAGGAACTGTTCATGTTATTGTCTTTATATAAGCTTCCGTGCTTGTACTTTAGCTTTATTATATACATATTTCTATTGAATTTCCTACTGGCGAGCATTTTACTTTATAAAGGTGGCTCTGCTGTCATGATTTTACAGTGGACCGTTACTCAAGTGGTTTCAACGATCGACATTCTTACGTTTGTGAGAATTTCTACTGTACCTAAACATTCGGAGCCGGTGGATTTTTTCGTCGAAACACGATCAATAATGGAACAACACGTAGATCATAATGCAGATCTGCATTTTGTACAATTAAACAAGGTATATCCATGTCTAAATAATAATGTTTTATCAATCAATTGGGAGCGTATAAAGTATTACTACTCTGATACCAAATTATTACGTGGACAGTGTTTTGACAAGTAGCTGTTTTTTCGGAACAGCCCTTTTTTCGGATAAAACATTGTGCAGTCTGTTTTCATACAGTCGTGCTACATGTTACATTTTTATTCGCAGTAATCAGGATACTGAAATAAATAACACACGTTGTTGTTGTAGTCTGTATATCTTCCATTAAGTCTAACCCTTTTCAAGGACTTAGAAACTCGGCGCAATCAACCCACAGTTTGTTAGATTATAATAAAAGAATCATTGTTTAAATGGATTTTAGTAAGGCGTACACAAAAAATGTTTGTTTCAGGTAACCCGACCTACCCTGAAAAATGCCCCGACCCTAGAACATTTTATTGAGTTCCTCGGATTATTATTTTTTTTGGTAACTTTTTATCTCGAAATATATTTTCTTTGTGGTTATAAGCGATTTCTTGCGGATCATTTCGTCAGCTGAATCATCTGGACAACTTTTCTGTTAATTTGTTAAAAGCGTTTCAAATACAATGTCATCATTTAATGGCTGGATCCCATTCAATACTTCCTTCCTATGAAGTATTAAAGTAAGATTTCTATGACAGTCATTTTGTAGTAGTTAACCCATTCTAATTTAAACTTGACAGAAATGACAAAAACAAAAAAGCTTTGAAACATTTTATTTATAACTTATTTATAAATCGTCTTTAAAATAATACAATTTGTCAATTTCACTGAGGCAGTACCATTTTGCACATATAAAACATAAACGTTCATGTTCATCACACAGTAAAATTCAGTTATTTGTTACCATGCTTAAAGATGATTCTTAACAGATGTTTTAAATTTATTTACGTTTCTATCCTTTTAATGTAATCTGTTGAAGAATTCCAGTCGTGAATAACTATACTGAAAAAGGTAGCGTTAGCTGTATCACAACTTTAAGAAACAGTAAACTTGTACATCTGGGATCTAGTTAGTAATGTCTAATGATGTATAAATTTTAACAAGCACAAAAGTTTGTTTATATTCAGTTCACTGCGTATACATTTTGATACGATATGACCATTTAATAATAAAAATCAGTGCCTTACAAATTGACTTTAATATAGATGTAAACTGGACAGGTGGCCTGGTTTTCACAGATTGTAATGATTTTCATGATAATATAGTAAAATTGTATCATATTTTAAGTGCATAAATGATAAACATTTGCAGCAAAAGTTTTTTAATTAAAACATCCACTTCAAAACAATGTATATTAATTTGAATATTCATTCAGTTTTAGACGCTTCAAGTAGACCATTCACTAAAAAAAATAAAATTCCCTACCTACCTACCTTATTTTTTTTGGTCATGTTATCTGAAACAAACATTTTTTTTTTGTTATGTCTAACGCTGGAGTATCTGCTGTGTTAAGAGATAAAAGCAGATCTGGAGTGTCTTCAATGTTAAACTTAAAAGATAAAAACAGATCTTGTTTACTGTAACATCATGTGGAGATACGCTGATTGCAGCGTTGAACTGGGTCGGTGGTAGGGTAACGATGTCAGCCGGCAGAGAGTTCCAATGAATTATAGTTAGAGGGAAGAATGAGTATTTGTAGTAGTCGGTGTTTGTCTGAATTTGTCTGTATGTGAGAGGATGTTGGTTTCTTCTTGGCCTTTGATTGAAATGTATGTTATCTTCTGCTGTTACGGCAACCTGCTTCTTAACTATGCTGTAAAAAAGAATAAGTCATAGGTCAATATGTCGGAAGTCTAGACATCTCCAGTTGAGGGATTCCAGCATGTCCGAAACTGAAGAAAGCCTGTTGTAGTTTGATTTTACCCATCGTGCCGGTCTCCTTTGGACAGCTTCAGTTTGATTTATGGCTGTATCTGTGTGAGGTGCCCAGATGGGTGCACAGTGCTCAAGCTGTGGACGGACTAGTTTTTTATAGGCAGTGGATTTGATTTGTTCTGCACAAACTTTGAGATTACGCCTGAGAAAGCCTAAGGTTTGATTAGCTTTATTGGTTATGTTGTCTTTGTGTTTGTTCAAGGTTAGATCATTTGATATAGTGACTCCAAGATTTATGTTGTCTTTGTGTTTGTTCCAGGTTAGATCATTTGATATAGTGACTCCAAGATTTTTAGCAGAGCTTACAGAGTCAAGGATAGTAAAATGAAACCTGTCCAAACCAAACCCTGTGAAAACCGAATCCCTGTGAAAACCGAACAGCTGTGTTGGTCCCATTTTTTTCCTTCTAATTTTATGTATCAAAAAAACCTTAATAAACCGAACCCTGTCCAAACAGAATACCGAAAGTTTTTATGACAAATTTGATCTCACTCAACCTTCAGAAACCTTTATAAACCAAACGGTTTATCCTGTCAGGGGTCACTTCGGGATACCTGGATTATTGGTAACCAATTTAAACACAATGGGCATATTCGCCATGGTTTAAATGGGCAGTGATGCGATCAGCCAGTTGGTGCATAGGACAATACCCGGTAGTCGACTTATGAAAAACTGTCGGTCGTGTTTTATGTTGAAATTTACTAACAATGTAAAATTTTTAATGTTTCACAACAGTGTGATAGATTTATACATATAGTAAATTCTGGCAATATTTTGATTTCAGATCTCTATAACCCTAAGGCTTGCGAAAGAATCGAGCTAAAATCAATAGGTATAAACTAATCAAAGCAGTCAACAATTAGTGATTTCTTTCATCAGATTATTTGTAAATAAGTTGTACGTTGAATATATGAACTGTTCTGGTTGATAATTTGAGTGAACAAATGCACATCTTTTTTTCTTGCAAATAACAAAAATAATAAACAGTAATACAAGTGCAAAAATAACATGTTGTCTTATTATATATTAATCGATTTAACATATAAAATAGAACCCCCCTTTTGTGAAGGAAAATGTCAATAAATAAAAAATCTGGGTATACCAAATACCTCTGAAAACCGAGCGATCGGTCCGGTCCCGAAGCCGTTAGATTTGAACAGGTTCTACTGTAGTGTGTAATGAGTAGAATGATTGTAAAATTACTGCATTTTGTAGTAGTGATAGTCGTCAAGATATGGATGTAACTAGGTTTCACCCATCCAGGCAGTAACCATAGCTGACTTTGCTTTGAGACAAGAAATAAGTGTATCTAACACTTTGTTTTGGACTTAAATTATTATGAATGTTGCATCACTTCATGATGTTAGCTAAAAAGATTCAGTTTTTCACACATGCACCTACTGACAATCATGTCACATCTCCCTTGTAATATTTTGGCTTCCTTAGGCTGGATCCTGTTTACATCTTATACTAGATCTAGTCCTTCTGAATTTATTGCTCCCTAAACTGGTTTTGCTTTCATTAAAGGAAATTCATTAATAAGCTGCTCTGATGTGAATACGCATTCCTTAGGCGTAAAAAAAATATGTTTGTTTCAGGTAACATGCCCCCCAAAAATAGGGTAGGTAGGTTGGGATTTTTTTATTTTTTTTTGGTAAATGGTCAACTTGAAGATTATTAAACTGATTCAATATTCAAAACCTATCAGTTATATCCTTAAACATTGTTTATTAGTGGATACTATTAAAACAAAACACTTATTTATCCAGAACACATTTAATTATTGAAAAAGGTAAATAAAACAAAAATCAATCTGACAAACACAATAAAATATTCTAGGGTCGGGGCATTTTTTTAGGGTAGGTCGGGTTACCTGAAACAAACATATCTTTTTTTTTACACCTTATCCGGGTAGAATAGTTTTTGCATGCTTCTGTATTAGGTCAAGGTGATATTTGTCATTTCTGTACAAATATAGGGATTCCAAGATTTATATAGTTAAAACTATTTTCTCTAAAGTAACAGCAACACTGCCCTTAAGGCATGTTAATAATAATAATTTAAAGAAGTCGAAATTACTCAGTAACTGACATGTATATTGACATGAATACAAAGAATTGTATTGACATTAAACTGAATTTTCTCAAACTTTCTTCTACAGAACTGAAACATATAGCTATTAAATTTGAAGCACAATTTTTTTGCAGACAATTGACTTATCAAGGCTTCCTGAAAAAGAGAGATGGAAGTAAGTGATATAAATCTTTTTCTATTAATCATCCAAACCTTACGCAGTTGATCATATGGATAAGTTAACAGTTTGGATATTTAATTATCATTCGTGTAATTCTGTCTTTGATATATCCATAATTGTTGTTAAAATATGTTCAGTAGAAGTGTTAAAATTAACATTTGTTGGATATCTGGAAAACTAATTAGCATTCATTAGTAGCTAAACATACCACATAAAGGCTCCTACATGTAGTTTTGTTCAACTGTCCTTCAATAATCCCATGTATTCACTTGTAGCAAATAAGGAGTTATCTTTTTCCCGCAGGATCGAGCATGCACGGTTACATGAGAAACACAAGGGACATGAGGGGATGCACGCGGAGATGGTCCTAATCCTCATTGCCACGCTAGTCATTGCTCAGATACTCCTCGTGCAGTGGAAACAGCGATACTTTAGGTCATATCAGGTACAGAATTTAATCCCAATTTACAGAGTTTTCCTTTGACCCGAGCTCCGGGGTTTTGACGCGTGGACATTTCAAAATACGCTTTTGACTCGCGAGGTAATTACTTCTTGCGTCACCTTTGACCGGGGGCAATTTCCGGACTTGCGTCATACAGTATAACTCGGCTGGCTGAATATCCCAATTAGTCGAACAGCGCGGTCAAAGTTGATTAAACACTCGGCAATTATTGGTTGGAGGCGGAGTCAATCTTTAGATAGACGCTGATCATCAGCGGTCAAGTAACCATGTAGCTCCGCCCATTAGGCCGAGTTTTGTTGCTCAGCAAAATCTATATTGACCAATTAAAACGCATAGTTATATACTCTTCCAATAGAGTCCGTTAGAGTATGTTTATTCCCGACCATTTAACGTTTAAAACACACTTTACTCACATTTACTTCAGTTGTTGATAATATCCACATTTTTAATAGTCTGTGTATTTCATGTAAATCCTTTGATGCTTACACAAACAACGTCACGTTTCACGAATGGAAAGCGTGCGTGTATCGACCATGTGCTTTACCAAACATATACATGTCATCTGGGAATAAAAACTTCGTAGTGCAAAAACTTTGCGATCTTTAGCATTTGAGTAATTATTTTATAGCAGTGTATTACTATACTTTGTAACAGTAAAACAATAATTGCGGACCGTAACTACGTCCATCTTTATTTTTTAAGGAAGGAAAGCCCATGTTTTATTGTTGTACATGATATCCGATGTCTATAAAAAAAAAAAATTGTGGTATTTTTTAGTATGTCAAGAATATGCTAAAATCTACATAATAATTATAACAATAAATAATAATTATAAATATTAATAATAAATAATACTAATAAATATTAATAATAAATAATAGTAATAATAATAAATAATATTAATAATATATATATTATTAATAATATAACAATAATAAGAAGAAGAAAATAAAATTAAATAAATTATAAAGAAAATAATAAGTTAATAAAAAATATAATTAATTTGTAAAATAAAAATAATAAATTAATACAAATAATAATGAAAAGAAGGAAAACAAATGAAAACTACCCACAAAGCATCGATTCTTGAAGGTTTATATCTGACTCTTGGCGAATTTGATTTTGACTCTTGAAAATTTGACCCCAAGAGTCATTGACTCTTGAAATTCAAAGTCTAAGGAAAGCCCAGATTTATTTGTTTACTTCTCCTTCAGTGGAGTCCGCACTTCTTCGGGTCATATAAAATAACAGATAACTGTAAAATACAATGTCATTGATTTGTTTTTCCTATTTAATGGAAGGACTTCTGCTGTTCAAATCAGGTATATAATGACTTGTGTAAAATATCATCTTATTTTTTTTTATTTTTATTTTGGTTCAATAGAAACTGCGCTGCTTCAGGTGATATCTGGTACAGAATGACTGGTGTAAATTAATAATGGCTTTTAGATAAATATGTGAGTGATACATGTACATGCTTGCTCAGGAAAATATAATTTCACTGCATTTAAATCAATAGAAATTGATATAATGCAATTGATTTCATTGAAGTGACATATATACATAAGCTTGGCAAGCATCGGGTGTGCAGCGGCAGATTGTTGTCTGGAGCATAACTTCGTCCAGCATGGATGGATTTCAAATAACTTGGCAGAAGTGATAAGCATGATGAGACGGAGTGTCGTGCGCAAGAAACAGGTCCAAGGTCAAGGTCACGATTCAAGGTCAAAACTCAAATATAAGAAACCAATCCTTAACATTTTGTCTGGAGAATATATTTGTCCAGCATGGATGGATTTTCAATTCACTTGGCAGAAGTGATAAGCATAGTGAGGCGGAGTGTCGCGCGCAAGAACCAGGTCTTTAGTATTGAATCTTTACCCCTTAAAATGCTCCTTTGATGGGCGTATCTTTGTAATATTTGTCTGGATTCTGGTACTTGCATTTTTCTTGTGTTATATAGTATGAATGTTATTCTTTTTTAGCGGGCCACACTGATAGGCATGTGGGTGATTCCGGTGGGGTTCTGCCTGAAGTTTGATTGGACGAGGTTCATATGGGTCTGGGCGATATTCTCTGCCATTACTGCGTACATTGTGTTCAAAGCTACCAGGAAACCTGTAGAGGGAAGAACACCTAGGTAGTGCACTTAGCTACTTGATTGTTTGTTTGTTTTTGTAACTTTCAGGGATTCCAATAGATGCATACGCCTGCTTTTTGATGCAAGCAAATAGCAATTTACTCATTGTTGATCCAAGCAAATAATCTGCCTTTCATCATTTTGATGCAATTTTGTTCCAATTGGCAACTTCAAAAGCACTAAAAAATAATATCTTATCTCACTAATTGTTTTTTAATCCTTATTTATTTAGATTAGAGAGAAAAGTCAACAAATATGAAGAAAAAAAGTTCTGTTACTTCAGTATTTGTGACCCCTAAAATTTTCATGTTGACTCCTAGAAATTTCTAATCTGGGGTCATTTGACGCCATGTTTTCAAAATCTACTGAAATCACCGACTTTGTTGTACAATTTAGTGATAAAACAAGAAAATAGTTACCGGTAATAGACAAGGGATAAAACATATTGTTTAGGATGAACTGTCAGGATTTCAGTACAGTAAGCAACTTTTTATGTTGATAAAAATTAATTAAAAGATTTACCTTCACCAAGGATCAAACCGACAACCTTAGGGGATAAAAAATCTATTGCACTAGACACTCAACCATTCAGACATGCAATCATGGTGGTGTATTTTTAACACTGCAAGTGGTACATATTTGGCGCATCGTGGGAAAACCGGACGTAATGCATGTGCGTAAAGTGTCGTCCCGGATTAGCCTGTGCAGTCCGCACAGGTTAATCCAGGATGGCTCTTTCCACCTACAGTGGATTTATTGTTAGAAGAGTCTTCCTTGAAACAGAACATACCATAAAAGCGGAAAATGCAGTACTGGATTAGCCTGTGC
This sequence comes from Congeria kusceri, assembly GCA_027627225.1. Classification (NCBI taxonomy): domain Eukaryota; kingdom Metazoa; phylum Mollusca; class Bivalvia; order Myida; family Dreissenidae; genus Congeria; species Congeria kusceri. The sequence goes on along the minus strand of CM051025.1, from coordinate 59,246,381 downwards.
GGACTGCACAGGCTAATCTGGGACGACACTTTATGCACGTGCATTAAAAGACTGGTTTTCCCACGACACTTTGATATGTTTTCCAAAATACCGATGAAGCATTCCAAATACTTTACAATTAAATTATATCTATTTCAATTGACCGATTGTCCGTAATGGACACTAAATTTCCAAGATATATTTCTTGTCAAGAGTGTGCTATCGCTTGTTTTTTTATATAATGTAGATTTCATTTGGGATCTTTGACAAAAGTTTTGAAAATTGTCAATTTACCAATCTGTGAATAGGTCCCTTTAAGTGACAAATCAATATTTGCCATTTAGTTTTCTCAAAAATAGATCTGTTTGTGTAACGTTAAAATTTTTGTCCAATTGACCATATATGTTATGAAAATTATTCCGTCTTCAGGCTGGTGTACAAGTGGTTTTTGCTCATCTACAAGATCAGCTATGGCTCAGGGATTCTCGGGTACATTGTGATCATGTGCACAATGCTGGGTTTGAACATGTTGTTCCTCATTATGCCCCAGAGTTCCATGGACTTCGGGCTCCTAGTGATGTTCTATGGGCTCTATTTTGGCGTGGTTTCGAGAGATTTCGCAGAGGTCTGCAGTGATACCATGGCTTCACACATCGGGGTATGGTTTTAATTATTGCTTGTCTGAAGTCTTTGTATATGTTAAATAATGTTCATTATGATGAACTTCTTTTGTTTGCCTCATTATTTAAGTGGCTTCACACATTGTGACATTGGGGTATCATATGTTGTTGCATGTGGTTATAGTCCTAATGCAATCTTTGGGTTTGTAAAACAGATGTTGATAATGCTGAAATTGTTTTGCCCCACATAATATATATATATATATTGCTTATTCACTTATTGATTTATCATATGTTCAGTGGTTGTGTACTGTAATAAAATTTAAATAATGTTTGTATGTAAATGTTAAGCTTAAGAATGTTTTTGAATAGTTGTTATATGGTATAAATCTGCAGTATCTATATAGGGGTTAATTTGTAGTTGATTAGAATGAATGTTACAACAAAGCATTGCAGATTGTACTAACTTGTAATCTGTACAAACTTTGTATAATAGCATTATGGTGCTCTGTGACTGTAAAATGTTCTCTTTCAAGGCCCGTTGCAAAGTTAAATGTCAGCTCCAGTAATAGCTGTAGTTGCATTTGTTTTGTTTCAGTACTACACAACAACTGGCCTGCCAGGGAAGCGCCTAGATCCAAATATCTGTGCAATCTGTGGAAATCCAATCCTGGTGATGAACAATGAAGACGCCATTATAGAAACCACATGCAAGTTACAGTGTGACCATGTGTATCCTTCACTTATGTTGTAGCTGTCCCCTTGATTTTATTAGTACAATATTAACCATAGACTTACATATGTAAAATGGTAAATTTACCATGTGGAAAAATGCTATTATAAATATGTTGGTAAACATTTTGTAATTTCCTTCATTGAAGAAATGAATGACTTTGGTTCATTCCCATTTGTCAAATTAAATATCAAATGGAATTTTTAATGGAGAGCTGGCAATATTTTAATCTATCGTGATCGATATTTCGATTAAATATAACAGTAACCAACATCTTAATTTTATAAACTAAATTAATATTAATTTTCTTTTGTCTATTGCCTATAAATTTTTTAATAAATTGTTTGTATGAACTGTATACTTAATCTTATTTCATACATTACATATGCCTTGACTGAATTTTCAGATTTCACGAGTTTTGTATACGAGGCTGGTGCATTGTAGGTAAGAAGCAGACATGCCCATACTGCAAGGAGAAGGTCGATTTGAAAAGAATGTTTCCTAGTCCGTATCCTTTTCAGTTTCAGTAGCTTCCATGTCTACAGTTTTTGAAAGTCGAAGTTTTCTTGCACCAAGAAATACATTGATTCATTTGATATTCACAAGATGAAACCAATTTCATTTTTTATCAGTCTACGAAGAAGCAACTTAACAAATATTGTATGTAATATAATCAATACAGTGAACAGCCATGACACTCAGTTTGAGTGTGTTGCTCATAATTGCTTTGCTTTTCAATCTGCTGTTTATATGTTGATATTGTTGCACTTGTCATCAACATCGGTGAAAAAAAAAAAAAAAGACATGCCATAAAATATTGCTCTGTTGATAATGATTTTATCAGTCTTAAGCTTATTAAATACATAAATACACAGGTCGCAATATATTGCAATAAATGTGATAAATTAAAAAATATCGCAATATATCGCAATATAGATTTCTAATATCATGACACCCCTACTTTCCATTGATGTGCATGTTCCTAATTTGACAATGGAAGTAAGTATATATAAATTCTATATATGAGGTGTGTCGTAGGAAAACCAAGCAAAATGCATGTGCAAAAAGTGTCGTCCCAGATCAGCCTGTGCAGTCTGCGCAGGCTAATCCAGGACGACACTTTCCGCTTTAATGGTATTTTACTGTTTCAATGAAATCTCTTCTTATAATAAATCCACTGTAGGCGGAAAGTGCTGTCTTGGATTAGCCTGTGCGGACTGCCTGGTTTTCCATGACCCGCCTCACATTAACATTAGTACTAAATAGGGAATAGGTCGTAATATATAATGCCCCCAACGACAGCCCGTATTCACCAACCTATTCTTGGACTTGAGACTAGGAGTTATACACATTCCTGAAACTGTTACGTTCTTAGAGCGCAGTCAATTTGCTGCATCCTACTTGGTATTAGAGCATTCATTATTTTGAACAATTTGTTAATGACATAAGCAACATTGGAACCCAAGACATTTGCAAACGCAGAAGTATATTTTCTTGTGTCTCAAGTCTGAGAATGGCTTGGTGAATACTGGTCCTGATATATTGGTAGATAGATGACAGATCTCTCAGTTAAATATAATTTGTTCCAAGGTGTATATTTTTTCCAACGCTCACAAGATTTTTCTTCTGTAAGGGACTTTTACGTTGAAGTTACTCTTTATCTGTGTTTTCCTTAACATAATTTCCAGCTGGGATCGACCCCATGTTTTATATGGCAATTTCCTGGACTGGATTAGGTACCTTGTTGCTTGGCAACCAGTGATAATCATGATCGTGCAGGGAATTAATTGGAGCCTTGGCCTAGAATGAACCAGTTGAAATCCTAGGATTTTCAAATTGATATTTATACTACCTGTATATCATTTTTTCATCTTTAGACGCTGTTTGGTTGCAGTTAATAATCGTTGAAAGAACAGTGTTTGAATCTGCATACATTTTTTGGTTACCTTAATGTAGTATGGCTGAATATCAGCATCTTGGCAAAAAAGTTTACTTTTATTCCTGGTTTGTCGTCTCCGTTTACATTTTTATTTGTGATTATTCCCCATACCCTAGGGTCTAGGCCCCCAACCCCATCCTCTAAAAAGGCCTTTGCATTAATTACAACTTTATGTTACAGAAATCAGGGCTTTTTTCACCATTTTGGGCATATGACCTATACCCGTGAAATTGCAAATTTTAGCGTCACCTCAAATTGGGAAACAGTATAATTGGTTAATAATTTTTGAAGAATTATTGATAAAACTACATTAAATAGACTGTTCTGAACAAAAACAAATCAGTGAAATGGTTATTACACCTTCAACAGTAATTATTTCTACACTGAACTCCTTATTTCAAACCATCTGAAAGTCTAGCCAGCAATTGGGAATTTTGGGATTGGATTTGGGAAAAAAGCTACTTTTTGCCATTGGGAATATGACCCAATAACGGCTATAAAATCAGCCCAAAAAAGCCCTGGAAATGATTTCTTATGAAAGACAAATAACTATGCTTAGCTTTGTGTAAGTTGTGTTTGAGGACCATCGGCTCAATTTTATTCAAAAAGATGTGATAACATTACATTGGCATTAAATGATTTTAAATACAAATAATTATATTTATTTTTCATTTTCAAACCTTTAGAGATGTGTAAATAATATGTAATATGAATCTTATATTACACATGGTGTTAGTTTGAATGCAATGTGTAGCCCGAGATGAAAGGTTAGTTTGTTCTATTCGATGTTTTCTGTATGGTAAACTAAGTATGTTGCAACAAAATGGATGTTATTTTGTTGATATATTTGCAGTGCATTTGTGTGATTTTCAATTTTTTAGTCCTTTGGCTTTGAATGAAAATGTTTTCGATGTTCTAAATGTTTTCGATGTTCTAAATGTTTTCGATGTTCTATTTGTTGTGTGTATATAAACATTTTTGGAAAAGTAAAGTGATGTTTATAAAAACTGATCAGAACATCGAATAAACTATTCTATGTTCAAAATAACTTGTACGTTCTTTCTCTGTTAAAGTTGCACTGGTTTCCAAAGCCTAGGCAACATTACTCATATCTTAATCCTGAATGATACCCAGAACTAATGTTTTTGCCACTTTCTAAATGTCTTGTATGATTTGGGGCATTTATGACAACAGATGATGTTTAGCCGCTTGTAATATATATAAAACAAGATATTAAGTGGTTACAATTGATACACCAGTATTTTTATGCCCCCAAAGGGGCATATAGTAATCGCATCGTCCGTCCGTTTGTCCGTCCGTCACACTTCTTGTGCGGAGCATAACTCCATTAGTATTGAAGGGATTCAACTGAAACTTCATATAATGATAAGGACAATAAGAGGAAGTGCAGAGCACAAGGACCACAACTCTTTCTGCAATATTTACGGAGTAATTGCCCTTTGTTTATTGTTTTTGCAGAGCATAACTCCATTAGTATTGAAGGGATTTCAAATAAAACTAGAGGACATTGAAAGGAAGTGCATAGTACAAAGACCATAACTCTTTCTTCAATATTTATGGAGTTATTGCCCTTCAGTTAATTTTCATGTGCAGTGCATAACTCCATTAGTATTGAAGTGATTTTAAATAAAACCACATATATTGATAGAGGATGTTGAGAGGAAGTGCAGAGTACAAGGACCATAACTCTTTTTGTAGGAAGCGTCATTTTTGCCAACATGTAATTGACATTGTGTTGCCTTCCTCTGACAAGCATATGCTTTGGGGGCATATGTCACATCCTGTGACAAGCCTTGTTGTTGGCTTGTTTTGTATTATGCATGAACAATGTTCATTAATGGTGTTTTAATTGAAGGTCCAAATTTGTTAATTCACCTGACGCACATTAATTAACGTATGCAAGAATTAACGTATGCAAGCACACAATAACCCACACCTTCTAACGCATGTTGTATGCTCAAAACTAGGAATTAAATGAGGCATGTAATGGGAAAACCGGGCTTAATGCACAGGCTAATCCAGAACAGCAATTTCCGACTACAGTGGATTTATGTTTAGAAGATACTTACTTGAAACAGAAAAAAAACCATAAAGCAGTGTCCTCCTCTATTAGCATGTGGGAACTGAACAGGGTAATCCGGGACGACACTTCGCACATGCACTGAGCCCGGTTTTCCCACGACATGGCTCATGTTTTCTTACTTAAGTAAACGTGTGTAGTCATAAAAATGACTTGTTAGTAGTACTGAAATTTAAATTCCCCTGAAACTTGGCTGAAGGGGAAATTAAACCATTTATGTTGAAGAACGTAGACTAGTCAGTAGTTATACTATGTTAAACATTTGTTATCGTTTATTTATAAAGGAGTGATAATCTCGTGGTTACAAGTCCCATATTTACAGATGTACCACTGTATGAAAACTTATATAATAGCAGAAATTTCTTTTAATTGATTATGGTACAATATTTCATTACAGGTGTGATTGGAATGAACAACATTTTGTTTCATTAGACATCGTCAGGTCAGAACAAATGATGTAAATAATTGTCTGATGCATTAATTGTTTATGTATATGTATGCAAGTCCTGTAGATGTATTGCGTTGTTAAAATGCACCCATTGAGATGCACTTGATTCAATAACATGGTGTTTATGTAATGTTTTCAAATAAAATATATGTTTATGTGCATTATTTTTATAACAATAGTCACCAGTAAACCACCACTAATATAACTATTGTGATTGGTTTTGATTATTAATGTTATTAACATTTAATCTAAAAATTATAATTGTGTTACATGTTACAAGTTACTTATATAAATCAAACTTTAATGGTTTGAATTATGGGTTTAATCCCATGGGTTTTATGATATTTTATATCATAAATTTACAAAAAAAAATACATAAATTTTATTTCCAGTTCCTTTGATTGTATAAAAAATTCATAATGAATAGAATATAATTGGCAAACATTATTTTGAGACTAGTTCACATTACCACCGACAAAAAAAAAAGTTGACACTGCAGAAACATTTCAAAGTTTTATTCTTTATCATCACTGACATTATCATCATCATCCTCACTGTCATCATCACTATCTTCACTGTCATTATCTTCTGTATTGCCTGTTTCCTCATCTGGTTTCTCATCTTCAGCCAAATCAGCAAAGAAATCACTTTTGTCCGAAGACCCCAGGAATTTATTCTTATTTGCTTTCTTTGCACGCTTTGTAGGGTCCACAGTTTCTGACTTCACATCTTCAATGTTCCAAAACTTGATTTTCTGATCATGTGAACAACTGGCCAGCAGTTTTTTGTCTCGAGATAAAGACAGGTTTTCAACGGGTAGACCCCCTTCGTGTTCTCCAACAATACCGATAAATCGGTTTGGCAAGATATTGACTGCCCTGTTTAAAAAGACATTAATTTGATAAGAATTTAAAGAAAATTGCCTGAAAATGCCAATAGAGATATTTCTTTTCTTGCTTTTCAATAATACTCCTTAGTTCAATACTAGTATTTGGAATCTTTACATATTTTCTTAACAATACAAAGATTTGGGACTTTGTTATCATTGCCCTTTATTATGATGGATCTCTTAAACATATTTATTAATTGATACACAGCATGAAGATTCACACTGGTAGTATAATGTTTTTTATATACAAGTAAATAGTCAATAGTAGAACTCTGTGAGATGGATGTGTCACCTGACAGGGCATAACTCGAGTATGATATAAGCAATCATGTCAAAAACCGAACTTAACCCTCCTATTATGCCTACTAACACTTTCATAAGGTTTCATAAAAGTTATTGTCTGCACAAGCCTTATTTGAAAGATTTTTTTTAAAGGGGCATGACTCAAGTATGATTGAGCAATTATGCCGAAAATCGAACTTAATCTTCCTTTTATGCCTACTAACACTTCCATAAAGTTTCATAAAAATTGAACAAAAACTTTTGAAGTTCTTGTCTGCGCAAGCCTTACTGAACTATATTTTTATTGTCTGCGCAAACTGAAGGGGACACTGACACCAGTGCCGCCGCCAAAAGTATCCCCTATATGCCGTCTTTTCAGAAGACACAAAAAGTACATATATTACAAACTTATTCAAGCTTAAGGACTAAGTGAGTATGACAAATACATGGTTCATAGTTAATACGCGAGTTAATTCACCTGATTTTCCCATCCATGGATCCCGTACACACGATGTCCTGTGTGAGGGTAACCATGCAGTCTACGGACATGGGGTGGCCTGGGAACCGGTCGCTGATGTTGCCCCACTCCCCCCACGTGAAGATGTTAAGTTCTCCCTCACCACACCCACATACCACCTTCTGACCTGACTGATAGTAAATTCATTTGTTCAGAGCAATGCAGAGAGCTACTTGGTACTTAGTTCCATGTACCAAGATAAAAATAAATTAACATCAATATTTTTGTATTGCCATTATGCCAAATTAGTTTTGAGAAAACAAATATTTCAATACACTAAAATTGATATTGTACTGAAAAATATTCAAGATTGTTTTTTTTATCTCGAACTGGGTTTGGGGATAGTAAGATTATTTCCCAAATTTTATTCATAATGTGCCAGGTGAACTAAAAATAAGTTCTGGACCATTGGTTCTGATCAAAAATTTTGAAAGTTGTCATAAAAAAATATTATTGGTAATTTCACCTTGACGATAGCTATGGACAAGAATTCAGAGTCAAACAGCTCAGACTGTAGCTCCATTTTCTTCCTTCTGAGATTAAATACCGTCAATGTACCCTCGCCACTGGAAAAGTAAGAAATGTGTTAAGTCAACCAGATAAATGAATTGATTGATGAAGTAAACAGACAAATTAAGTAAATCATTTGTAAATTCTGACCAAATCATAGAAACAACCATTTTAAGATATATTAATAATGTTTAAACTTAAAATCAATTGTGGACGCAAATACAGTGACGAGCATTACCTGGTAACCAGCAAAGTCTTCCTGTCTTCGTCCACGGCCATGTCACTAAGGAACTCCTCGGACTGTCTCTCTTCCATGACAGCCTTCTGTTGCCGTAGGTCCCACAACTGACACAGGCAACTATATTAAAGCCGCTAACAATGCAGTTTAATTTGCATACCAAATATTCTAAGTTATATAAAATTGGTACCGTTACTTACATAATAAATATTTTTTGTATGAAATCACTGGATGCTTAATATTGTTTGATGCGAAAGTATAATTCCTTTTTATTATTTTAAATTTTAATTTAAATATTAATACTTCGCACACAGCTAAACAATAATAGTACTTTTTTAATGAATGAAAATTTACAAACTGAACTGTTTCCAACAAAGAGAATGAAGCTTACACTAACATCAATTACATTTACCTTCAAATATCCATCATCATCGCCAGTTACAAGAAAATCCTCCCCCGTTACAAGCATACTGTAGATAGATGCCCTGCAACAAGTATGTTAATTCAAACAGTTGTTTTCTAAGAACAAAAGTACAGAATATGGTTCAATTAGTCTTCATGTATCAATTAAAAATAAATCAATTAAAAACTGTATACATGTATAACAACAGTTATAAGAAGGCAAGCAAAAACATCTAAGTTATATATAAAATATGAACAAGAGGGCCATGATTGCCCAAAGCGCTCACCTGAGAACTGGTACAGATGAAAACCATACTGTTGTGACACGTTTGAAAATTAAGGTATCTGAACAATACGCAAAAGGGGATAGGATCAATTTGATTTAAAACATCGGTTAGTGCTTAAGCTAACTAAAGTATGAGTTGGGTAGTGATGTACAGTGTTTTTGCTAATGGTTCTCAAATCATTTTCCTCGATATTCTTACCTGACCCTTTTTCATTAAGTCCGTGACAATTCTTGAAAATGCAGAAACAGGAGATTCTGATGTCTTTTTCACAGACAGTATTAGAGAACTAGTTGCAACGCTATAATTGCGATGGCTGTGCTAGAAGGTAAAGTTTTGCTTTTTCTTTGATAACTTTCTGTCCAATATGATAAATGACATTAACGCAGGCTCTGAAGCCATCAATGTTGCATGTACAAATAACTGCATGCAGGCTTTGCAACTGTTAGAAATCAAATTTTATCAATCAATTTTTATGGTCATATGCAAACAGAGTAAGTTTGGTCAACATAGAATAAAAAATCGTGTGGGCAAGCCAATCATTGATAACTTGTTGATACTTTGTTTCCAAACACAAGGGGCAATAACTCCAGTGTTTCTGGCCCGAGCATGCTTATATTCGACTTCAACTGCAGTGTTATGTTCATAGACAAACTATGCAGGATTGGTGAAGATTGGATGAAAAATGAAGTCTCTATCCTGAATAATGACCTTTTTTGTATATTTTTTTCACAAACAAAGTGCAATAAATCTGGTGTTTCTGGTCCGATTTTGCTTATATTCGACTTCACTTTTAATCTTATGGTCATAAACAAACTGTGCAAGATTGGTGAAGATTGGATGAAAAATGAAGTCTCTATCCTGAATGATGTCCATTTTTGCCTGGTTTTTTCACAAAGGGCAATAACTCCAGCGTTTCTGGTCCGATCTTGCTTATATTCGACTTAAACTGTAATCTCATGGTAATAGACAAAAACTGTGAAAGATTGGTGAAGTTTGGATGAAAAATGAAGTCTCTATCCTGAATGATGTCCATTTTTGTATATTTTTTAATAAACAAAGAGCAATTACTCATGTGGTTTGAAACAAGATCTGGTCCATTTTTGGCGTCTGCTGAGATCTGATGGTCATACACAAACTATGAAAGTTTGGTTCAGATTGGATGGAAAATAAAGTCTGTATTTTGGAAAAAGGCACTTTTGCACTTTTTTGCTTGAAAAAGGGGCAATAACTCTAGTGTTACTGGTGTAATCTGACCCAATAACAACCCCATCCGAGATTTTATGGTCATACACACTAACTGTGCAAGTAAAAAGTGAAGTCTCCAGCGTGAGAACGAACCCAATTGTTGAAGCCACACGGAGGACCAAGGAGAGGTCCCCTATACCAATAGCTCACCTGAGCACGAAGCTAAAAATACATTTCTAAATCTAATCCAATAGTCAAGTGTGTTTTGTCACCTAACTGTAACTGGGGTTGTTATTAACAAGAGCAGAACACAACTCACTCATGTGCATTTTTGACCCTGCGTTTCAATGTGCCAGTGTTCAGGTCAATGGTATTGAAGGATTTGTCTTTAGATGCTGTGTGCAAGTCCTCACCACTGGGAGAAAAACGCAGAACTCTACAGGACTTTTTGTGATGCGACAGCTTCATGAGTTCACTGTTCTCCTTTGTACATGAGTAGGAATGACTGGAAGAAAACAAGAATGCAAATTTAGTAATTGACAAATAAAACATGTTTGAAATGCATTTTCTATTCTAACATAGCCCTCTAGTTTTTACGAACAAATGATGAAATCAACAATGAAATTACAAATTGTTTGAAGTGATAAATTAATTTACTCCCATATCAACACAGAAAATGTTTGAATAGTTATTGCAGAAACTGAATCCATATGTTAAGCGATTTTCAAAATACCTAGGGGAAAATAATAAAAGCTATTTTATCAGTGATTTATTTCACAGCTTTGGGAATGCATCCGGTACCCATCAAATTGGGAATTTCGCGACATGAAAACGTGCAATGGGGAAAAATAAAAGAAATTAAATTAATAAACAACTTAAACTGGTGTTTTATCGGTGGAATTTGGTATTTTAATGGTGTTTATCTATACACATACAAGTAAGTTCATGATTTATTATAGCTAAGAAACACATTTCCTATGTATTTAGCATTTTGCTACTTCTGTTTTGGGATTTTTTTTCTTCCAATTGGGAACAAGAGGGCCAAAATGGCCCACAGCTCTCACCTGAGTACTGGCAATGACAGAGATAAGGTAAATGTCATCACCTACAAAATGACCCAAATCCGACAACCTGATCTGGCAATTTGCCAGGTGCAATACATATGCCTGTCCGGCTTCTTCTGTAGCTAACCTGGCAATCTACAGGCAATATACAGTCTCATGCCTGCCCAGCCTACATCCGTTATTTACCTGGCAATTAAATGGCCCAATTCAGATGCATTTACGGTCGAAACTGTTGGGACCAAGATGAACCACAAGCAAACGCTGATGTTTACCATGCACAATCACACTTTCATTACACAGAGGTTCACATCCAATCTTTGCAATGGCACATATTTTAGGTTCAGACATCCAGCTGAATTCCATGTTCTGTGCTTTGTTCTTATTTCAACAGAACAATAATTAAAACAGTCACAAGAGACAGCAATACAAGACAACTGTAAGCATTATGTATATCATCGATTAGGACTATTCAATCAAACAGACCATTGCACTTGATGTATTTCCATTTTAATTGTGTTTCAGGTCTTGTAAATAATATTTAGTTCACTGGTAATTAACCGGTTGCTGAAATACTATCTGCTGCCATCCCAAATGAAAAATGAAGTCTCCATCTTGCGCATAGTCCATTTTGTGCTTCTTTTTCACAAGCAAATGGGCAAATAACTTTGTTCTTTATACCCTAATCAGCAAAAACCTTGGTTTATTATGAGATCTTATGGCCATACACAAACTGCCTAATCAGTGCAAAACCTTGGTTTATTATGAGATCTTATGGTCATACACGAGCTGTTCAAGTATTATCAACATTAGATGAAAAATAAAGTTTCTATGTCATACAAAGTCCATTTTCAGCAAAGCTTCTAACAAAGAAGGGGAAATAACTCCAGAGTTCCTGGTTCTATCTGGCCCATCATTGCACCTTGATGAAATTTTATGGTCATACACAAACTGTGCAAGTTTAGTCAACAAAGAATGAAAAGTTAATTCACTATGGAGATTGAAAGCCAATTTTTGACAAATTATGGATTTGTTTTAATAAACGCAGGGTCATAACTCTGGTCTTTCTTGTCTGATCCGTTCCATATTGGGAATTGATTGAGACCTTATGGTCAAACACAAACAGTGCAAGTTGGTAAAGATTAGGCAATAAATGAAGTCTCCATACTCCAATTGTCCATTTTTTCACACAAACAAGGGGCAATAACTCTGGTTTTTGTAGCCCAATCTAGGCCATTTAATTGATTATTTTGAAATATTCAGTTCATTAACATGCTGTGCAAGTTTGGTCAAATTCAGAGGAAAAATGAAATTTGTATGTTGCACAAAGTCCAGTTTGCAGTCTTTCTCATGAAAAAGGGGCAATAATTGTGGTGTTCAGGGTCTGGTTTGGCCCATTATCTATCCGAGATTTTATGGTCATACACAAACTGTGCAAGTTTGGTAAAGATTGAATAAAAGAAAAGTTTGTATCACGTCCACATGCCCAATTGTTCCGATGCACTATGGACGACCCAGGATAGTCTCCCTATATCAATAGCTCATCGTGCATGAAGTGCTAAGGTGAGATGAAATGTAACGAAAGTGATGCACAGGAATTCACTTTTATTATTTTGTTGAACTATAAAAAGAGTCCCCAAACTACAAGCCCTTACTTATATATACCATACAACCAGATACTAGCAAGTAGCAAGGTGCTGTTTTAATAGTGTAAAAATATTTCTCAATTAAGGAGAAAATGTAAAACAGTGTAGAAGTATTTTTCAATTAAGGAGAAATAATAAATCAGCATCAAAAATCATGTAAGATAATTACTTGAGTTTCCAACATCCCAAATCAAATGTAAAAGTAAGTCCAAAAGTAACATGATTAAATGATAATGAATAAGTTACTAACTAAACTGTCCAAAAATTACAGAAAATGATTAACCCTTTCAGGCACTAGATCACATGATCTCAATCCTATATTCTGATTGCTTGTTTACGACATGAATTCTAGTTATTGATTGTTGTTTTTAAATCTTTTTCCTGACTGGATGCCAAGACAGACTGTGGACAATTTTATTGCTGCACACATAGCCAAAATATAGGTCAGAAGCAGGCTATCAATAGTTACTATGTGTAATGATGCTGATCTAAAAGTATCATGTTGACTTAAAGTGATGTATTGATTTTACTGATAAGCAGACTCCACTATCTGGGTTATATCTGTGACTTAGCTACAAAGGGATATAACACATTTCTGGCAATTATCTTCCTGATACTTAATTTACCTCCCTTTACCAGGTGAGTTATTCAGGAATAGATGTATTTGGGGCAAAAAAAGGGACAATAACTCTGGTGTGCCTGGTCCGATCGGGCCTATTATCGAACCTGTCCAAGATTTTATGGTCATACACAAACTGTGCAAGTTTGGTCAAGATTGAATACAAAATGTAGTCTTTATCGTGATAATGGGCCAAAATGTTGATGCCATACGGACAACGGACGCCGCTGGAGAGGTCCCCTATACCAACAGCCCACCGAGCACTTCATGCTCAGGTGAGCTAAAAATAAACCATATTTGGCTTTGGTAATATAGGGAAAAAATCACTGTTTATAACAATTAATACATCACATCCACAAACGTTTAAATACTACTTCTGCCCTGTGGGAGGACAGGTAAAAATGTCTTACAGAAATACATCTCCTTCAATGGAACCTGAAGCTATAACATCTTTGCTTGGATGAAATTCTATGTCCACCACAAAATCTTCAAACTGAAGATCTTTAGGTTTTTCTGATACTTCTTCCTCTGACTGTGATGAAGACAGTGATGAAGCCTACAAATTATTGAACAAAATGTTTTTAAACTCTTTAAGTAAGATTTCAACTGTAAACTGAGAATTGTTAATTGATATCTGTTACATGAACAGATACATGATAGCACAACTTTGTTATGATTTAATCACTAAAAACATCATTTTTAATGACAAATGATACAGAAATTATGAAAAACAGTTCTGAAAAAAAAAAAACAACACCAAACCAGTACATAATATATACGCAACAAGGTATCTGAAACCAGATACCCAAATAATAGGGTGCATTGATTTGGTACTACATAACTTGGTCGATTTTGCATATATAGATTTCTTCTTGGACAGCTTGTTTTTACACGCGAATGTACAAAACTGCCCATGGTTTTGTAACAATATGGTTGATATATTAAGAAATATCATAGGAAACGATACTTGACATTAATCTGACCGATCCATTTGATAAACGACTTTGCCCTTAGATGATAGAAAAACACTGTTCAACAATATTAGTCCAACTCCAGTTATCCGAAATTAGGTACCGTTCATAATTAATAATATATGCTGTGTTTCCCAACATGTCATTGTTCAGTCGGTAAATGTGCCAAATAAAAAACATATTCGGGATATATAAATGAACAACAAACTATTTATTCTAATCCAAAATTTACAAAACTGTCATAAATAATAATGCTTAATGTGATTTACGCATTTTTACCATCGTCGCCATTTTAATAAAGGTTACATAACACTATTACGGGGGTATGACTAGATACCGAAAACAACTTGTTTTTGCGAAAACAACTTCAGATACCGAAAACAACTTTTTTTAATATATCGCTATTTATGTGCCTTTTAGAGCATAATTAAAGGCGGTATGTGTAATAATGGTAACATTTCCAAACTTTGGTGATAATACACATCAATAATTTAAATAAGAAAATATAAATAATGTAACATTTAGCCTGTTATTATTGTTATTATTTGCAATTTTAACAAGGCACGCGTAATGACTTCTATAGCCACGGAATGGTAATGACTTCAATCATTTTGCAAATACTTTTGGGTGGACCCCAAATGATTATCAAATCTTTTAAAAAGAGCACTCGATAACTTCAAACAACCCCACGTGTATATATAGTACGTGTCGGCTGAACAAAACCACAAGTGTAACAAATTATTGCACACGTTCAATTATTTATTAATTACGTATACATAACGTTTATGTTGTAAATATATATTTTTTTGTTTTCATTTACATGATAGTTATACTGGTAATTGATTTAAATAATTAGTTCGACATTTTTTATTGTCGCATTAAGTTGACGTCATTTTTCATCGAGGGTGACGTTGAATATTGAACTGCCATGATTGATTAAACACTCTGAAAGTGCAAGTACCTTGCAGGAATATGAGTCGAGTGTATCAGTAACATAGTTCTCGATCGCTTAACCGTTTTTACAATCAAACCGAGATGTTTTCAGTCAAATATCACAATTGCATGGAGCAAGAATGTTCACTATTACTCGTACTAGTAGATCGTAACTAAAGGCGGTATAACTAAACAGACGAAAACCCAAGAAAACCTCATACAAACCTCCTAAAATAATCCCCACAAACCAATTTGATACCCGAGAATAGGTATCAACGTTTTGGCAATTACCTACGCGCTCCTTTGAATTGCGACTGTTTTGCGGAAAGCCTTATTGCGTGGGATTTATATTAGACTTTTGCACCAGTTTCAGTAGATTGTCGAACATTCAATAAGCCAGATGTGGTGCACATACAAAACAAAGTCTAAATATGTTCTTTTTTCATATTAAAACATCGAAGCTATATACAACAATCTCCTACAGATCCTCTTAAACAACTCAGAAACCGAAAACAAACTTTTTTTAATGTAAACAAACAGCGTGGTTCATAATGGCTTCAATAACCTTTTTATTCTAGCAGCTACAAATTAGCTGAAATAAAAAACCCAGTCACAGGTCCACACAATAGGCACGTTTACATTTTCGAAAAGTATATTAAAACCCACTTACCGCTAACGAATCTTCAAAGTCCAATAAAATGCGCTTTTAGATGGCCATATTGATTACTCGATGCAAATTTCTCACTTAAAAATTACGCGGTGCCGAATACGGTCACCCCCTGTAATTATCCCCCTCGACTAACGTTTGTGTATCAACTCTAGATTTTGAATTATGGGTGGGATATTTTGGATACCTCAACTTACTTCAGTGAATAAGAAAATACATTGCGATGAAGTAAAATGAACAAGAATCATACCTCTGCCTTATCCACTTTTTTATTGATTTCTCTGTAGTCATTGGATCTCAAAAAGCTCTCTTGTTGATACGACCAAAGATTTAGTTCCAATAATTGTACAACAAGAGGGCCGTAAGACCCTACGTCACTAACCTGAGGGGATCAGCAAGTTTCACGTTGATTGTGCTACAAATGTGGCCTCCAGAGTGTTCACAAGCATTTTCTTCAATTTGCCCTAGTGGTATTGTTTTTGACACCTCATGACCCAGTTTCGACTTTTGAGAGCTATAATCGGAACAAATGTTCGGAGCAAGTTCATGTTGTTTGGGCAAAAAATGTGTTCAAAAGCCTTTTCTTCAATTTGCCCTAGTGACCAGTTTCGAACTCATCCAAGATATTATTGGAACACATGTTCTGGGCAAATTTCATGAAGATTGGCTATCAATGTGGTTTATAGAGTGTTCACAAGGTAAATGTTGACGACAAACAATTAACGACGCACGACGGACACTTACGTTGTGCTCAGGTGAACTCAAAACACATGTTTATACGCTGTTAGAATTAGTGCGCATTTATTACGAAAACGACTCTCTTGCATTTTTGTCGTACCCAAAAAGCAAAGGTAAGTGAGGTTAATGTGCTATAACACCAGTTTAATTGATCACTAATCAAACCCCCGAACAAAGAACCCAAGTGAATACATGAAAAATGCTTTCTGATATTTTATGTATTAGGGAGTGCAAGTGTTATTGCATAGCAGGCATAACAACAAAGTAACTATATAGATTACACCAACTAGCTGCAATATTCTGTTAATTTGTTTACGACGGCAAGCTACACATAAAAACGAAGCCCACCTACGACATAAATACGATAACAATACCTGTGGTTTGCAAACTGCTTACTAGAAAAATAGTTTGTTAATTTCATTATGACCAACTAGCCATGGTCGCTTTACTAACAAATAGGCATATAGATGATATTACGAACCTCAGGATTAAGGTGACCATTGAACGATATTTTTGTTTTCAATTAACCATTTGAAGGGCACTAAATGTTACTGAAAATATTATTCCAGCAAGGAAACTTCTCATTAATGCCTTGTGATGATACCTTAAGATTATTAACTTAAATCAAAACAACAGTTCTCCATGACGATGTCATACGTTTTTGCCTTCCCGTCGTAATGCGTGTTGACCAAGCCATCTATTAATTATACGTTTACTGACGTCATCTACGTTTCTTGCTTTGTGTGTTTTGCGGTTGTGTTGAAAATGGTCCAATTAAAACAACGTTTGTCTACTTCTGCTATTGGCTGGTGATCCATCGTTTATATGTTGCTTGATTAAAAAGTTATTCATTTCTTTAAAATAATTGCACTTTGGTATAAAATAAACCATATTAATTGCAAACGCATTCCACAATTAATTGGTGATTTAAACACCAGAAGACCCATGACCCTTTTTCATATATGCTGTCTGCATGTATATTCTGGCTTGGTATCTGGTAATATAAAGCATCCTTGGAAATTGCCTTGATAATTAGCAGCATGTATGTAACGTTCCAAAGTCCTCCGACAAGAGCATTGTTCTGCCATATTAAAGGTGATATATAACAATTAACCGATATAACCTTGTCATGATATTCACGTTAGGTCGACAGAATAAAGTATTTTTGTTAAACACTACAATGAAATATGAATTTAAAAATTTGTGTTGAACATTACATGAACTATGATTTTAAATACATAACTGCACTGTAAAATGATTCGCGACGGCGCAATACATATAACAATTAGTGACTTCAAGAAAGACTTCTCCTACTACAACTAGAATCGTCACATGAGTGACGGATATACCCCCCAATATGGCTTTGTCACTGAACTATGGCATTCATTCAAAGGAAATGGACAGAGAGAGAATACTTTAATTTGTGACTGGTCAACAGTGTATTTGGAAAAAGTTAATTTCAATAGGAGCCATAACTCTTGTCAACATTTAGTGGTTTGTAACCAAAGTTGAACTTGATCTGTATTTTATGATGTTACACCTATGTACCAAAAATAATTTAAATATGTGAAGCCTTTTATGAGTTAATGTCCATGTTTTTCGGGAATTTAAGTCAGAAAGGGGTCATAACTGTGTCAAAATTTAGTGGTTTGTTATCAAATTCAAACTTGACCTGTATTTTATAATGCTACACATGTGTACCAATAATTATTTAAATATGTCAAGCCATTGTTGAGTTATAGTCAGGAAACCATGTTTTTAGGGAATTTAAGTCAAATAAAGGAAAATCACTGTTTCAAAAGTAGTTTGTAACCAAAGTCGAACTTGACCCGTATTTTAATATGCTACACATGTATACCAAATAATACCTTTCTTGAGTTATTGTCTGGAAATCATGTTTTGGGGGAATTTTAAGGGGCCATAACTCAGTCACAATTTAGTGGTTTGTAACCAACATCGAACTTGACCTGTATTCTATGATGTGACACATGTGTACCAAAAATTATTTGAATATGTCAAGCCTTTCTTAAGTTATCATCCGGAAACCAAAAACCAACAGACCGACAGACCGACAAACTCACTCGTATATACCCCCCCCCCCCCCCCAAACTTTGTTAGTGGGGGTATAACAAACACTAATACAACAGGCTATATGTTGAACACATGGGCAATAAATTTACATGTAATACTCTGGCTTGATTAAACATCAAACACGCACGCACAGAGCATTATTTATGTATGTACATTGTATACAACTGATAAACTTTGAAATTTTACGATTTGACGTGTCGAAATAAAGTTTCCATATGTACAGTCTAAAATATAACAGTATATAACTTTTAAAGTACATATACAATATTTTTTTAAATGTCAAAACTGCCTTAACGACGAAGTTAAATAAATACGTACAAAATGGACCCTTAATAAGACCCACAAATATTGCTGTCGCATTACGAGTCATAAAACGTACCTTGTGTAAGAACCACAGATATTGCGGTAGTATTTATATATTTTAGGTGGCGTCGTAAACCAATTAACAGAAATAATGCAACTAATTTGCACGATCTATATCATTATTTTGTCGTTATGTCTGCTGTGCAACAACGCTTGCCCTCCTGTAGGTATAATTATCATTGCTCGTTTATCAGTTTTTAAATAATGTATATTTGTGTAATGTGTATATTTCAAATTTTATATTTATCGAACGCTAACTTATTGTAATGCATGACTTATTTTAGAGAATATCGTGTTGAATTCCTTTCTCCAAGAGGCATTTCCTGTATTCGTTAGAGATATGAATTCATGGGATTCGCGAACACATTTACCTTTGGTCTGTGAGAATGAAAAAAAATCACGCAACGTTGTTTCTGTAATGCAATGAATACGCTTTAATTGTAACAAGGTATATACATGTCCTATTAGCACTATTGATAACTAAACGTTTTATCGTAAATCAATATAAAGTAGATCAGCGATGTGCTTCCGAGACATAACTAAGAATTACCTATAACATTGGCATGTTAAATCCATATCCATTCATGTGGGAAACCCATTACCCTATTTCTTAGTAATTTCGAAGATGTACTAAATGCACAACTCTATACCTAACTACGTGTTAACCATTAATTAAACTTGCCATTTAGTTAATATTGCCCTATTACAGTTATTTATTTGGTTGACTGTTTTGCAACATAACACCCATATACCATTAATGTTATAGAGAAGCATACATTTTTTCTGCTGCTATTTTTTAAAACAAATGTTAAATAATGCAATACACAGTGACATTTATAATAGAGGTTCACAACATCAAATATGAAGCATTTGCGTTTTGCAATGTGTGTGGGTGTGGTGAAAAACGAGCATAGAAAGTATTGTATTACCATTACAAAAAAATAGTCTTTAAAGGCCTAGTTTAAGAAATGCCTGGCCTCGTCGTTGGGTATTACACTCTGTGTTTTGGTCCACCATAAAATTTCCTATCATTAACTGCAAACTATTTTCTCATCTGTCTGAGCAATGGCTGAGTGCATTGTTTTAGTTGCAGCAGTGCTTTGATCTTTGCTGATAAGGGTCGCCACACCGTTTTAACACTGTGACCAACAGCAGGGTGCCAACACACAGGGCTACAATACCACAGATGTTTGTGTTGTTTGTTTGGGTTTGTTTTTTTTGGTTTTTTGTTGTTGTTATTTTGTGTGTATTTTTTTTTGGGGGGGGGGAGGGTCAAATAAAGAAGGATTAAATTAGGCCTTTAAGCTTTATGCATACTTTCTGACTATATTTTATAGAAAAACTATGCACTTTACTATATATTTGCGTTTTCATAATAAATTTAATCATGTTTTTCTCTTGTGTGCCTTGGTTTGCGCAATGAATTAAAAACGAGTAACTGTTTTTTCATTGTTTTAGACAGGATAATTGCCAATATATTTGTACCTAATGTAAGTCTTTTTCGGTGGTTCTTCATAAATATTAATAACCTTCACGCACTTAAGTGTTCTTTTTCAAGATATTTTGTAATTAGTTTTAGTTACATTGATATACTGTGCTGACGGTTTACATTTGTCAAACATTCTTTACATACACAATGCAGTTTTACGAGAAAAGATTAAACAATAGTCTAGACTGTGTGACACTAAAAAAATCGGGTGTTGATTAACATTAGTAAGTGTATTTAAAAAATATATATCATTTACAATAGAGAGTTATGAGTAAACTGGAATAGTTGCATAAATATATTGTAATTACACACTTGAGAAATAAAATATGTATACATTTATATGCGTTTACATGCAGATTTGATATAAGTCTAATAATAATCATGTATATTGCTATGTACAAATAAGTTTCATTTACAACTTATTTTGCATATGATTTATTATAAAAAAACAACACAGCAAACAGCATCTGGTTGTAAAACATTTTTAAGTTGTTGTTTTTTCTTAACAATCCCCATTACTACATCACGAGTTGAAAGTAAACGGAAGGAAGCTAGCATGTGTGCACGTGCGTATCGTTGTTCTTCATCACTTCTTTACACTTATATGCAATGAAACTCACTTCAATTAACAACTCAGTGTTGTTAAAGGTTGTTGGGTTTGTTTTTGCATCTCACCCGTTCATTTCTAGCGTGTGTTGTTTCTGTGCATGCCTAAGTAGTTATCTTCAGTTACCTTCGCGTATAAAAAAAAACACAACCACGTCCATTAATTACTCCTCTACACACGTATCATAAGAAAAAATGTATCTGTTTTTGTTTTTGTTTTTGGAATAATATGCACACGATTTATATTATAACCCAGTGACAGGATTTGCAAAAATGCAAATGAATGAGGTTTCCTTCTTTCTATATGTAGTTCGTACATGTCTAACACAATTAGCTGAAAACATGCAGATGAGGACCAACCTGGAAATTCATGAAACAGGATAAGGGAAACATCCATTGAGGAGACTTGTCCGCAGATTTTTTTATTTTGAAAAACGCACGATTACTTAGTATACGAATACAAAACACGAACAGATTTAGTAAAATGCTATTACATCCAAAGCCAGAACAAAATTTCCAACCAGTGCTAGTAGGTCAATAGTATAACGCGGTATCCAAAAAGTAACTAGTAGTGTGTTTTCTAAAAAGAACAAACACGTGTTAAAATTAGTGCAATGATGGCAACAAATAGAAAAAAGAATTATTCAGATGATTTATTTGTTTATTCAAATATACATTTGACATACAGTCAATGTTTTTACATGCAAGTGTTGAATACATATACACTCAATTACACTTCTAACGCAACACTTTAAGTGTGATATAGTGTAAATTGATTTACATTTACATAACATTTACAAATTACATGATATTCAAAACGTCACTTCTGAATTTCGCGTAATGGACTGGCCTAAAGGTGTTAGAATCATAGTTCTTTGACTGTTCCATTTTTTGGAATTGCGGTATCTTTAGTTGTTTTGCGAACAACTAAAATGACTAGTTGCCAAAACAAAACAGCACATTGTTAACAGACGTAAAAACACAAACCACAACTTTGGGGGTTTAAACCGGTTTACGAGCGCCGAACCTCACACTTTTTTTTTCCATAAATCATGTAGATATAAATACATAGTTACCTCATACCATAACAAGTCAAATTAATCAGCAATAAAAGAAAGTACCATAATTCAATGTAATCACCATATAATTACTCAATGGTTGGATGAAAATAAGATTTGCACCTTTCTAAGGCACGAGGAAATCGACTACATCTCTTCTTGTTAAAAAGATTTAAATACGTTGCATCGTATAGTTCAATTTTCAGATCATCGTCATGCAGTACAAGAAGAACAAGCCTAATCTGCTGACAAACATAATAATCATGCTATAGTGTGTACATTACATAATAAGTATGTATGCAACATTCTCGTTTGCTATTATTTTACAAGAACTGTTTATGACAATAATTGCATTCTGTTTCAACGCATAAATTTCAGATTGTCTTCTCTGACATACCGACAAACAGTGCAAGTGCCATGCACGACTGTCGTAGAAGACGTAAAATGCTGATCTTGAGTGGGTAATGTATGTGAGTTTTATTGCTTATAAGTGTAAAAAGGTCTTAAACAACAAGGGCAAGAATAATATCTATTCAATGCACTTTCGGGGTAACTGACAACAGCTACATTATTTCGTCGTTGTGTGCAAAGCAATCTACATGGTTATACATTCCATAACTCCACAATGTTACTTTCATGAACGGACAGTCGGGCACACATACGTGGTCGTTTCCTTTCGTATATGCTTTTAACAGCTGAAGTGGTAAATGGTACAGAATAAACCGCAACCTCAAAATCATAAAACGAAAGTTGTATTGTTGACAATGAATCATATGCGTAATAAAGAAATAAAAGGAAAAGTAACGTCTACGAAAAGTATGTTGGAGGGGTATTTTGTATAAGTGTAAATACATGTTCTGATGCCAAATAACGAACGTTTTTTTGCAAATGTCACACATTCTACTGTTTAATCGTTTCTCGTAAAACTGGATTGTGTATGTAAAGAATGTTTGACAAATGTAAACCGTCAGCACAGTATATCAATGTAATTAAAACTAATGACAAAATATCTTGAATAAGAATATGTGTGTGAAGGTTATTAATATAAGTGCCGCAAAAATATACTTGTTATTTGGTTAAAAGCGTGTATTCATGTAATGCTCTTGTTTGGGACAATGTAAACATAATTATAATTAAAACCTCATTTATAACAATTTTTGTTGAAGTCATTATACACAAACCAACTTACATGACGTAACGTAGTATATTTAATATAGTTTAAATTTGAAAACTGAAAAGCATAGTGAAATGCATTTGTTATTATAAAATATATTAAGCAAATATGTCGCTAAGACAAGATTTAAATTTCTTTTTATTAAAAATGTGTACATTGTGAACATAGGTCACAACAATACAATAACTTTGGTACTCGTATTTCAAAATAAAACGTATACACGCTTCATATTTTATATTGTGTTGCTAAATATGGTATTATTTTAAAATCCTATTTTTACAATAATATTTACAATTATGGTTCTGCAGTTCATGTATTGTTTATTGTGTTATACATTATTTGAAACAGTCAACCAAATATTAATCTCATTACAATCAAATCCTGACGTTCGCTCTACTACCACTGTAGGTGTCGCTGCAAGGATAAGTCAGCGGACACTATAAATAGGTAAAGCTGTAGGTGAGTTTATTTAGATTGATAGAAAATTAATGAACAACCATTTACCATAATATTTCGTTTATTGAAACATTGATGTGAACACCGTATAACATATTGTTAACACTATAAATAATTGAAATGTGATTTATCGAACATTACATTACTAGGTTTTGCTTGATGTTACAATGTGAATTTATAGAAAAATGCATTGTATTACGGTAATTTGCATTTTATTCCTACCAATCAATATGCAACGTGTCATTTCTTCATCCGCCCACTTGCTTACACACATTGCACTTGCTTTGTTGCACGTGAATAGATTTCCCAGAAATAAATGTGTACGGCACGTAAACACACTTCACTAGGGTAAATCTATATGTAAAAAAAAACACGTTGTGTAGCACCATAATGCATCAAAGCTTTGACATGCTTCTAGTATCCCATGTGGCACCAATTATTCAGGGAACATTTTGAATGATAATTGTGATTTGCTTATCTCGTTTTAATAATTTATTCAGACATGCATTACATTACTGTAAGTGTTTCTTGAAGACATAGTATACCTTGTGATAAGTTCTATGGAAGTACTTATTGCTTTATTGACTTTCTGGTAGCATTATTGACCGAGCTATGAATATAGGTGTTACATAAGTTCTTGCCGGCGTTCGTTTGTCTGTCATTATGTCTGTCAGACTGAATTGTTAACGTTATAAAAATTACCAATGGATTTGCACATTTTCCGGGAATGTTGGAACTGGGCCAATGGTCAAATTAGATTAGATTATCCGGATCAACATCTGAATCCAGGAATTTTAAAAGCCTCCAAATCCACAGGGGGTAAAAATTTGTTGCGTTTGTACAAAGTAAACTATAAATAAAACAATGTTACTCATTGAAACGCTTTTACATACAACACTAGATTTAACAACATTTACATACAACACTAGATTTAACAACTTTTTCATAATCCTAAACATATCGTCGTCAACCATGTAAACTGCTTATCAACACAGAGTCTGTTTACATATCCGAATATTGTTAAATCATGTTGAACTGCCAAAATAGGAAAGCACGTGTATTTCGTGTTGAGGCCCATAACATGTTGTACGTTATCAATAATGTATAATGCCGTTATAAAAGCAACAAATTGGAATATTGTCCATTTACGGTAATCGAGGTCTGTATTCTATGTCACGGTCATTCACACAATAAAAAAAAAATCATTTCCAGAAAAAAAACTATGAATAAAATTGATTTATAGTTTGATACTATGTGGAATACTATGTTTTTGCCAATATACTTCAACTCTGAATACACTATGAATTGTATTAGGGCCCCGCAATCTTTTTGCGTCCGTCCTCATGTTTATGTTTTTCCTTCATAACTTCAAAAGCGTTTAAGCCATCAACTTGAAACTTCATAGGTGGATAGATGTCATTGAGGAGAAGTACAGTGTACAAGAAACTGTTACTCTGCACGGCATAATTCTGCTCTTTATTAATTTTTCATACTTGATTTTTGCCCTGCGCATAACTCTTAGAAAATAAGAGTTATAAACTTGAAACTTCAGAGGTGGATAGAACAGGATTAATCTCATTAAGGAGAAGTGCAGTGCAAAAGAAACGTTCAGCTGCACTTCATAATTCTGGGGTTATTGCCCTTTATTTTTATTACTTCATTTTTGGAATGGAATATTCAGGGAAAATTTTCTTAGTTGTTGACGGTAACGTGTAGTTGTGCGTAAAGATAGGGATTTGAATTTTTCTCCCCCATTCGCAAGTTATGGCCTTTTGATTATTTATTATATATGGAATATATTAGGAACATTCCTTGTGAACCGAACTCTTCCTACAGCATCCAACGAATTTTTTTGAAACGTTTCTTCATTGTTGGGATTAATTTATTGCTGTGCATAAAGCTGGGGTTTTTAATTCCCCCCCCCCCCCCCCCATTAGTAATTGCCCTTGGATTATTTTTCCTTTATGGAATACATAGGGGAAATTTCTTGTGAAAACAACTTCTCCTACAGTTTCCAACGGATTTTCTTCTGTGTCAAAGCTCTAGTTATTTTTGAAATATTTTTAGTTTCAAATATAGCCATGTGCATGTAAAGGATCTTTATTGTTGTGAGATATGTCAAGGGCGTTAACCTATCTTTGCAAACGCCTGCGCCATTCGATTACTTAATATTTATTATTTTACGATAATGAACGCCAGTTAAGTTATTCAATTGAAATGAAATTGTGCGATAATAATGTGTTTGGGCAGTCGTGAGTGGGATTTTCATATTGGAGCATTTGCAAACATTAGTCTTTTAGTCCATTCTATAATTAATGAAAAACAACGTGTCACTGTGCAAACGGTATTTAACCTTAAACTATCAGATGCAGGGTTGCATATGCAATGTCAACAATAAAAACTGTGCAACGTGGCTGCATTCCAGGTATACATCAAATAGTCAGTCCGCGTCACTTTCACCCATATAATCTGTGGTACAGTCGAACTACTATAGGTGAGAATTGTAGCCCTTCGCTTCACTAACCGAAGCATTTCTTGATGGAACATTCAGCCTTAATGCCAACTGCTATTTAACGACACTCCTTAAAGACTATGGTTCTGTTATACATACATTAGAATAACAAGTCACAGAATCTGGGTTGCAACATCTAGGTTTGGATGTGTTTCTAGACGTATTACTCGCGTGCAATTATGTACATAATCTTGCTACACAAATATATCAGTCTTGTTAATTGGATTATGCAATTCCGAAATAAATAATAATAAAACATGTCTATGCATATAGCATTGCAATGATAAATGTGGCACCATAAACTATTAGGATATTTGAAAATAATGGATACACGTACACAAAGTTTATTTGAAATTATAATTTATAATTGAACATTACCGACCTATAAGAAGATCAAGATGTACTTACATTACAACAAACAAAAAAGCAAAATTAATATAGTTATACCCAATTCTTTGACGTTGTAATGAATGTAAATACTAAATCATTAGCTTGATTTGAAAAACAGCAGCATGGAATAATTAAAACACCGCTAGATGCAGTGCAATGAACAGCTTATTGGTGGTTATGACTATCGGGAAGACACTGAATTAAGTGACTATTAATAATTGCTGGTTATTACTACATCCAGTATAGTGCTATAATTGATTGGAATTTAGCGTAAAATAAACAAAATATATTATATTTTGCTATGACTTTACTTTAATAGTTTCGTGACAATATTTGCATTCAGTTTCAGCCCATTAATCTACAGCTTGTTTATCTAAACACGCCCCTAGAATACATACAGTACTGCACGTACCTTACATGACTGTCGTTGAAGATTTCTCATACATATAAAACACACATAAAATGTATATATGAAAATAGCATTATCTGAAAGTAACTTAACCGTCGCTATAAGCCCTCTTTGAGATAATACTGTTTTCATATTATCATACGAACAGAATGCATTTGATTGTTTTATTTGAATGGAATTACCGTATTGCGATTATAGATATACCCAGCTAATAACAAAACCGTAACAAATGTGCATCCACATTTCTTAGTCTCTATACATTCACTGTATTATATAACAATTAGTAAATTATGCCAAACGCATAGTTAACGTTTGTATGCAAAGCATCCAGGACCATAATAAGAAAGTCATTTATCTTAGATGAGCAATGTTACATTTAAAATAAAGTATAACGTGCACTTCGAATATAGGGTAGATGTTGGTAGTGGCAGACGATAAGGAGGAATAACAGTGATGAGCTATGTTTATTAGCATAACTACCTAATTAATATAACCCGTACTTGAACATGTGGCATGTTATAGCGTTAAACAATGTGAAAGACAGCCTCGTTTTATTGACTCCCAGGGTACACGTGACATCTTCTGATTGGAAGATCATTGAGAAGATGCGCGTACTGGCACAGCACACATACGTCGTATTGGTAGATCATGTCACGTGCTCTCTACAATGATGCTAGACACGTCTTATGGCAAACGAATGCTATAAGCACCAGGAACATTTGCCTCTGTCTGGTCACATTATTAGGGTAACAGCATGTCCGTTGCATGTTCATCGAGAAACAAAATTTATTTTGCGTGTTCCTTTGAAGCAAAACACACAGGCTTAAAGATGCAGCATGCCGTTAAAACGTGTTATGACAATGAATTTAATCAAATGTATGAACAGTTTATAAAAG
This sequence comes from Congeria kusceri, assembly GCA_027627225.1. Classification (NCBI taxonomy): domain Eukaryota; kingdom Metazoa; phylum Mollusca; class Bivalvia; order Myida; family Dreissenidae; genus Congeria; species Congeria kusceri. The sequence goes on along the minus strand of CM051025.1, from coordinate 59,218,172 downwards.
AATGAACATTGAGTTTTTGACATGAAAGGCACATATATGATTGGTATATTTATATGATTCCTTTATGTAACAACTAATTTTTCTTGGTGGCTATATTTAATATCAACGAAAATGAGACTGTGCGTGACTTTAAATGGAATGTATTTTATCACGCCTATGTACCAATTTTAAATTAAGCAAAGACGTGATTTGTTAAACTTACACGTATGTTATATTGACAGATATAAGAATAAATTATTAGAAACAACCATTTTTTATATATGTTCAATAATGCAAGTCGCAGGGTTGTAAGCAGCCGTGTCCATATTTCCTAATTGATACGCGCAAGTTAAGTAGGTTTCTGTCACCGTAAAATATATACCCTCTTTCGCAAAATTATTTTTACATTTCCGCTATCAGGCGATTATTTACTTTACCGTTTGGTTTTGTTGAATTAAATACTAACATGTCAACGGTCACGCTGTGCCGCACCGCAAACTGCTTTACAATTCATCACCTCACCTCGTCAATTTCGTATTTTATGACTATCACAATATTTATTTCGATTACAATTATAATACTCGAAATTTATGAAATTAGATAAAGGCAATCTTTCATTGTTGTGCAACAGCGAAGTACAATCGAGGACCCAAATTGGAAATATCACTTGGTAGTTATATATTTTCATTGGCCATTCCTTGTCCGTATAGGACAAACTGTGTTTCCGTGTGGTAACAAAAAATGTTATAATTAAATATAGTACTGACTTTGCAATATGTGCAAAAATATTCGGCATTTTTTTTTCTAGAACATAACTCGGCTGTGTGTGTACTAATTCCCATCAAAATCATAATAAAATACGAAATAAGTATATAATAATTAGCCCATTTGCCATTACAATCATGTTCAAAATATAATGAGTGAGTATGTTAAAATATTGCAAATACAAAAAAGCAATTGTATTAAATTAATGTGTACATTTTAAAATGTAGGCTCGCCTTTTTTAACGTGTGAACATATAAGGTATACAAAATGCTTATTGTTTTCATTATATCAAGATAGTATATATTTATTTTTGACGTTATATACTCGTATAATACATGTTATATACTCGTATACTACTTTTTTGTCAATTTGCTAATGAATAAATATGAGGCGGGTCGTGATAAAAACGGGCTTAATGCATGTGCGTAATGTGTCGTCCCGGATTCGCCTGTGCAGTCCGCGCAGGCTTATCCAGGACAACACTTTCCTCCTATAGTGGATTTTTGTTTAGAAGAGACTTCATTGAAATAGAAAATATCGTAAACGCGGAAAATGCCGTCCCGGATTAGCCTGTGCGGACTGCACACGCTGATCCGGCATGCATTAAGCCCGGTTTCCCACGACACCCCTCAATTATATACATTTTTGAAAGGTAATATGACGTTGAATATTCACGGTCACATATAAACATGAATTCCTTCATGGTAAATTACAAGTATTGGAGTAGGAAGGCGTTTTATTGTTAAAGAATAAACAATATTATATATTTTATAAAAGCCATATATTATTCTGTTAAAATTTGTGTTATAAAGATATATCACCTCAATACTATTAGCTGATTGTAATAACATAGATGAATTTAGATCCTTTTAGAAGCTCAACAGCTTCCACACATTACACTGTGCAGAATGTTAGCATCTTATGCAACATTACAAAATACAGAACAAAAGAAATAATCAACTCTTCATTTGTATCACAGCACATGTAAATGACATGTATTATATATGTATGTACATACAGCAGATAACCTACTATGTAGTGTTAGCATTCATTATGATAATAGTAGCAGTATGAATTACAATAATCAGTTCACTGACACTTGCATGCCAGTAAAAGCAAAAGAACAACTACAGAAGTTTTATTTTCTTTGTTTTCTGCTTCAGAAGGCAACGTCGCACACGTTGAGACATGTTTATTTAGAAACACATATGACTTGTGCATCAATCGCCAAGCACCGAGTGCAATTTAAGCTCATTTTAAATGCTTTCCGTTTATGCATCTTAATTAACCTCAACTGTTTTTAAAATGGCACACATTCACCACAACTTTACGTTGATGTGAAAAACTCGTTTCGTTTTTATATAATATGCACCTTTCCCAAAATGTTAACATACTTGCGCATGAAAAGAATGTTTGACAACTGTGAAACATCACCATATTGTATCTATATAATTAACTACCCTAATGACAAGATCTTTCAAATGTGCTCTGGTTATTATTATTTATGATGTGTCATAATTGAAGACGAAAATTTCAATTCGTTGCGAGGCTATGAAAAAGAAATCACGGATTCCAGAAAAGACAAACATACATTTAATTAACTAATAAAACAAGAACAAATTAATTAACAATGATCCATTAACAAATCTGCAAAAGGCACATTCAATTTGTGCAACTCACACTTCACCTCAGTTAAGGTACATGCTGCACAGTTGACAATGACAGCACAATGACATACAACAGGATAACACACTTGGACAAATAAACAATATTTTTTAAACTGCTTTTTATATATTAGACTCCATCTTTCACTTTCGTCGTGTAAAGTATTTCAGGAATGTTTCCAAAAAAGTGTAATTAAAAATGTTAAATTTGAGCATATTAAGGATGTACCGGTAATGGGTCCCTTGGGTTATGCTGAAAAATGCACTTGTTTCAATACATTTTAACAAGAGAAATGTGATAATAAACTACTGTGGAGGTTCTATGATTTATTTTGAATTCCTGCAAACATCTGGCACTAGGAAATGAAAACTCCGTACACAAACAAATGTTCAGATAAAATATTGTGCGAAAAGAAACATTTTAAAAATAATTTAAGTATGTTTGATTGACGTTTTAGCGTACAGCAATATATACATTAGAATAAAATCACGAAAAGAGTAAGTTACACATATCAACTACAATAGGTCTATTAATTTTTTTAATTTTTTTAAACTTAAAGTAGTTGAAAGACAATTATCTTCAATAAATAAACGTTTGCACATCTATTGTTTTTAAACAAACACATAAAATATTCAGATATTTTAAATTGTTATTTTTATGCATTTTTAATCTAAATTAATTCATAGTAAAAATATAATGGCTCAATATTACGCCTATTATAGTATATACGTTTAAGTCAAATAGCAATGCAGTCATCAAACAAATATCAGCTTTGGGTCTTCAATAACATTGCTGGAAGACAGTCTGATAGGCACTACATATAAACATTCTTCAATGGTATTTACTACACTGAACAAGTGCATCGCAGTACAATTCTTTTTGTAATAGATCGGAATTTATGATAAAGCAAAAGAAGTATATTTTCTGTTGCCGTGAATTTACATCAATTAGTTTTATATAAATAATGACATTCTGTTTCAGCCCATCATTTTTACGCTTTTCATCTCTCGATCCGCCCCCAAGATACCCAGAGTACAACATGTGTTCTGCAAAATTGTCACAGCAGATTTCCAAGACATGAAGTTGTAAAGCCCACCTAAAAACTATCTGTATGTGACAGGAATCGTCCCAAAAGGACTTCAATTAAGTACACATAGTAAGTGTAATACCGATATAACAGCCGAAGAAAAGAAATGCTTTTCATTCCTCTGACTATTATTGCCACTTAAAGAGATGCATAGCGAGTAAATGAGCACAAACCAGATGAATTAAGCATGTGATTATTTTATTACGGTTCTCTATAAATAAGTATATTATTGGGCAATTAGGGAATTATGCAATACACGCTTTATTGCGTATATATTGTGCATATTAAGCAATCGAGGACTCAAATAAAAATGCCAACAAATCGGTGTGGCATCCATTCATAAGATTAATAAACCTAGCTTGCCCTTCCAGTACAGTCTCAGTGTTCTGAGATGTAGATATCAAAACATTACACTAAAGACCAACAACAATGTAAAGGGGTAAAGTGAGCTTTATTAAACTACTGCTTACTATAGCTCCAAAACTATAAATGCGCGCGTAATATAGGCACATGCATTACCAAAAAAAAAGTAAATGCGCGCCAAAGAAAATGCAATAATAAATTATTGAACTGCATGTCAACATAGGTATCAATACATTTGCAAACATAGTTACACATAAAATATATATGTATACAATACAAAACAAGTCATAATGTAATTACCAAAACCCAAAGTAGGTGTAGTAAACGGTAGGGAAAACAGTAATTAAACATTGAAGTATCCTGAATAGCCTTTTACATAGACTGGATAATGTTGTACCTAGCACTGACGTCATTAGAGATGTAGTTATTGAACGCCAATCGCATTATAATTTGATGGCATCAGGAGGGAGACCAGTTGCGTAACAAAAAATAGCACCACCGCGCCTGAAGGAATGGGACGCGACCTCAGTAGGGGGCACGCCACCCGATTGCAAACAATGTCTGATCCGGCCAAGAAACTAATTGAGCACGACCATCTTTGATATTAACAAACGCGGGACAAATAGTGTCTGCCTGCACGTGTTTTGAGGCAAAGAATATAGCCTGGACTGGACACAAGCGATGCTGCTTAAGCCTGGGAAGCGCGATGTTGAACGTCCTGGACCGAAACTGATTGGTCTTGCTCCACCGGATGTGCAACATAACACCCCTTTGATGATAGGTTATGTCACGCCTTCTGAGGTGCTTGTCTGGGTCAAAGGTTATGCCACCGGAGACCAAAATGTTACTACGACGCAACAGTCCGTAAAACATAGTTAGTGCCACGTCCCACACGGTAGAGTCGAACAAGATTGTTAGACCCAGATGCTTTAGAATAGGTATCAGCAATTCCGGTGTAATAGGTTGTTTGCGCATTGTGTCCCCAATATGACGACGAATGCCATGCATTGTGTATTTGAGCTTGGAATTGTCGTCCGACGGATTAGGTTATTTCCATTCCGCGTGAAACATGCGTATTATGTTCAAATATTGTTTGATGTAGTTGAACATTAACGATTTTGAAACAAAGGCAGCATAACGACATAGCGTCGTCGTGGATGCATATACAGCTGAATATCCGAATCAAAATTGAGATAGGAGGATCTATGCGTTGAGCAGGTCCGTTTTGTGTTGGAAGACAGTGCGTTTACTGTATGTAGAAGAATGAAACTTCATTACAGTCGGGTGTTTGCAAGATCCTTTGTTGATTATAGTGCATGCGGTAATCACAATGAACGTAACCCAACTGATTAGACCATATCTTTGACCAGCGTCTTGCCGCAATTTCCAATGAAAGCACTTCCAGGTAATTTATTGAGAAAATTGCCGTCTGCGGTGTCCACGGTGCATATATGAAGGCCCCTTGGAAAAAACAACCGCAAGCAGTTAAACATGCGTCAATGCTGACTGACACCGTCACCCTATCGTCAATAATCCGCATTGTGCCATTAAACACTTTCATAAAATCCAACCACCACATGTCAAGTTTCATATGTGTATTTACATAAGTCTGATGTCCACTAGCGCGAAGAGAGTTTGTGCGGTCAGTTAAGCGACGCATATGGAACCGACCGCCGTAAATGCATCGTGTAATCATGTTCAATTTGTCGACTAGTTGTTGAATTTGTCTTTTAGTAACTTTCCTGGAGTCGAGTGTTTTGTGAAGAAGCGTTTGTATTTCGTCGATTTTATTGTTCGGCACCATTATTGTCATGTTAACTGAGTCTAACACTAGGCCCAGAAATGTCAGCCTCTGGACAGGCCCCTCAACTGTATTGTAATTGATTTGGAACCCCAGTTTGCGAACTGATTTAATTCGCTCAAAGAGTGCTTGCTGCTAAATATCGAATGTCTCACTTACTATGAAAAAAATCATATAAATATACTATAATGGTACTGTACCCCCTCTTCTCCATACCTTTTTAGACCTGTGGCCTGAACATTGGATGGGTGAATATTAACACTTCGATATGCACTTTGAAGATCTAATTTAGCCATGTAGCAATTTGGTGTGACTAGTTTAATGGCGTCTTTTATTGACTGATATTTAAAATCATTTCTTTTTGCGAAGTAATTGAAAGTTAATCCGGTCAGCCGACTGCAATCATGCATTAATCTCGTTATCTGATTATCTAGTTTGGTATGGCTCCGAGTGCAGAGATAATGAGCGTTTTTCATCGACAATCTTATATTGCCCGTTCTCAACTTCCGTTAGAAAATCGGGCCTCCGTTTGCGCGCGCACATCACACTTAGTGGTCGATGAATAATTTTCAACTTCTACATTTTTGAGAGATTTTGTCTCTGTATAGTATGTGAAACCCATTCTTGATTCCCGATAGTATAAATTCACGATCCGCCGGCAGGTTTCGCTCCCAGGCTTCAAGTTTTAAGGACGAGGGTCGGACTACTTTTTTGGCATTTCTTGCCGAGGGTTGTTTGAAGAAGAAGCCTTTGTGTGCTTATACCGGCATTTATCCCCAAACGGATAAGCAAATTGCCTTGAAAGATTCTGCAGTCCTCTCTTGGCGACTGAGCTTGGACCGGAAGTGACGGTTTCGGCCGTTTCGGTACCAGCATTTGAAGCTCCACGTGAGGGGAGTATGTTCCTCATTTAAACTCGTGTTTGGCTTGAAGCTCCCTGTAATGAAAGTCGTAGTTTAGCACACTATTCCAATCATATGTCTCTACGAATTTGAATTTGCGCGTCGTGAAGGCGAGGTAATACTCCACATCGACTCGTCTGATGTCATTCACCGATAACAGGTGGTTCAGAATGCACATATTTGCGGCCCCCATTCTTCCATTTGGATTCCTAGATAAGGGTGTTCGTCGTCAGCCTTGAAAACTATCGTTTCGCTCTCGCTTGATTTGAGCACAAATTCCTTCGTTTTGTTTTGTTCCTGCGTTTGCTTTTCTCTAACAGGAACTGAGTAATATGCACAGCCTTTTCGTTTGGGCCTTCATAATAAGGATGGATCTAGGATGTCCGCACAGTTATGTAATTGTTTGACATGAAGCTGCGACGAAGTTTGGGACGACAGTAGCTCGTCAAGCCACTTACCTGCCCCATCAAGCGTTGCCTCGTTGTTCGTCGGTTCCTTGTTGGGGCTTTGGTCGTCCGCGGCATCCGTGTTCTTGGCTTGTTTTCATTGTTTAATCTTTTGGAGGATTACCTCTGTACTGCCCACTGGTAATCCGAAACTTGTATAGTCACTTTCGTTAAGCAGCGTTAAAATGTGTTTTGTTATCAAATCTTCTTCTCTCAGAATTTCAGACACTTTGCACGGTAACTTTAGCTCTGTCACCGAAGTGTCCAAATTGAAAGCACTATTATCTTCTTGATTGTTTTCCTTGTTGCAATAATGTTCGCATAATATCACAACAATAAGTCCATTAAAACATCACAACATGTTCTTGGCATAAACAAAGCATCCCGCATGGGATTGCGCGAAACAAATCCAGACAGTCCGAGCGGGCATAGATGGTAAACAACACCACGTGACTGATAATGCCCAGCCGAGGCCCCGAACGGGACAGCGGATTTGTTAATCTTTCCTCTAAATACAATTTAAAAGCTTAATTATACATAAATAAACAAATGCTGTAGCACTAACGAAAATATGCCATAAACATTTGTAATACCATATTATTTATAAAATAAAGATAACTGTCTCTTTGGTTAGTCACTCAGCAAATTACAACTACGTCCTGGCAGACATTAAACTTACAATTGCCAAGGCACTGGACAGGTCCGTTTTTATTTACTTTTTGGTGACTTTTTGGATTTCTTTAACATAAAATTCCATCTAATTATTAAAACCCCTTCAATTACCATGTGACATTTGAAGAGCTTTCACTGAAACCAACAATGTATGCTGTTGTACAGATTAGGTTTTTGTTTTTGCATGAGAAATAGAAGCCATGCCGCACTCCACTTATGGGTCAAAGTAGACTGGCAGTGGACTTTTATATGCAGTCAGAAACCTTGGCTATGGCGACTGTGTATGATCAAATTAGTGAAACTTTGGTTTGCGTCCTGAAAAAAAAGGAGAATTACTAAAATCAGTTTTAGGTGTATTAGCAACAAAGGGTGGTCTCCTTTCAACTAGATAATTTGGAAAATATGTGATATTTAAAGTAGCTATATTTTCGATAACTACAACTCATATAACAACCAAAATTGTTCAATACAAATGGTCACGTAACATGCATATTTAAGTAAAGACACGGAAATCAAAGATACTGAAAAACAACTACAACAGTTTTTGCTTAAGGATGGAAGCTGGTAAGTTTTCAAGTGTTTTGCCAACAATCAAATACAATTAAAAAAAACGTGCTGACAGAGGTGACACTGTTTAACTCTCATAAACGTAACAAGAACAATTAATGCAGTCCTACAACATATATTGTGCATGTGCATAGTCAATGATAATCAGCTATGCTGGGAACATCAAACATTCAATGGGACTTGCAATAAAATAAGCGCAGCAGCACCTTTTTGCACTATCTTTTATGCAAATAATAATAATAAGTATGACGTTGTTTGATTTTTTTTTAGCTATACAGCATGCAGATAAACACAAAAGGATGTAACAATACAAGTGCTTATAATCATAAACCATTCTACCTGGAAACGCATTAAGGGTGGTAATAAACCGTACAATATTTGTCTATAATGTTCATTATGGTATATAACACTTGTCATTCTGCTCTATGAACCTAATATCCCGAATCCTTCATCGCTCCCAAATTATTTGCTTGTTCTTTAATAATTGTACAGGTATATCAATAACTGCAAGTTATACCACGATCAGGCTATATCGCGATCGTGATCCATGGACCTCGCGAATCGCAATATAATGGAGTTGCAGTGTAATGAGAATAACAAGAGCTTTAAAGTACTCAAGAAACACAATTTTGGAGAACTGTGCTAAACTGTGAAGCAGAATGGTGTGACAATAACTGTACAATAATTTCAAAAAATCTGTATACATGAACGCTTAATCGAACTCCAAAACCCATAATAATCTTTGTATGAAAGTATAAGAAAAAAATGGCTCAATGAAATTAACAAAACTAAAACAGACATACACTCATGTTTATTAATTGCAAATCAACATTCTTGTGATTTATTGGACAGAATAGACTCACTAAAGAAGTAATTCTGAGCAATTATCATAATTTTTATTGAAGTTTCATGTAACTAAATTGCTGAATAGTGATTAAAGGCACAATTATTTATTCAATAACAGATTGAGAAACATTAAAACAATCGACTTGTTAATAGGCGTTGAACCCACTACTGATTTTTATGACATCATTATTATTAGGGTAAATGTTTGCAAAAAATCAAACGACAAAACAACACAATAAGTCTTGGATTTGCTTTACTGCAATGTTCTTAATTTTCTGTCAACGTACAAGTTTGCCATGCAATCACTACAGTTGTCATATGTTGTCATATTGTAATTTAATCAATATGAAATAAATTGACTGAAAAGGACTTAAGCACGTGAATGCCAATTAGAAAAGGCCTGGAAATCTTTGGCGAAAGCTTGCAGTGTGTAGAAAAGCATAGTTATCTTTCTAGTTCAAAATTAATGAGATTTTAATGATGCAACAACTTCACTAAATGCTATTCTTACTTCAAGGACATTTACTGTCAAGAAATTCCTCTGAAGACATATAAATATGTTGGAAGACTGGAAGTGCACAGCAATCAAATCATTGCCATAAGGTAATTAACGGAAAGCAATGGGGTTTTATAGAAGTTGCATTTTAATTGTTTGTATCAATAAATTTTTTTTTGAATAATGGCAGGAATGTAATACGCAAATTGAAGGATTTTTGAGGGAAAATAGTTTTATGCTTTTACAGATCATGCATAAACATAATTTAAATGAAAGAAATGTAAATAAAAATCCACTTGACTCTTAACTGGGCAGATATATGTTTTTACATTGTTTAGTGGCATTCACTTTGTCATATTTAGATTTTTTAAATACCTAGCGAATGCATACTGAAATGCTGCATTACTATCAATAAATACCAAGATGGCCATGGTGGCCAAAAAGGCTCACCTGAGTACCGGCAACGATGAAGACTTAGCTATTGTGGCATGCTTGAAAAATGTTGCATCTGTCGTCCGCATGGGCTTTTCCATATGCGCGTATCCGTAGTAAGTAATATTATATTATATATACACACTTGTATCTTATTTATTATTTACAAACGGTAAAATAACTATTTTTGATTAAAAGTTGAACGTCGAGTGACCCCTGGTCTCGCTAGTCAAGTCTTCGCTAAATACATAAGTATCATTCAGTTCTAAAATAAAATTATGGACAAACCTGCATGTTGCATAAGTCTAATACATTACAAACATGTTCATGAAACTACAAAGTAAATACGTTTTAAAAAGAAAATGTACTCTTAGTTTATACTCTAGAAGTATGTGCTATGAATACAAAATACAACAGCAATTAAACAAACAGGATTTACAGTCATGTTCTTGCATCGTGTCTCCGTTGTCTAGTATACGTACGGTACTGGAAGTACAGGTAGGGTGGCAGCACATTGTTCGACATGTTTAAATAATTTCCCTCAAGTAGATTGTTCATTTTATATTTGTAAATAGCCATAGTTTCAAGTTACGTTGTGGTCTGAGGATTTCGACATTCCTAACTTAATATAGATACCGTCCAATGTATGTTCACACCGAAAAAAGTATGTAGTCAACCATTCGGCTTATTATCAGGGTCTATTAGATTGTATTAGAACAATTTACATAAAGGCGTTTTAATATTTCTGGAGTCGATTTATAAATACATTTTGGGCACATTTTTAATGAAAATTATTTAGGTAATATTATCTTATTGTAAGACAATATGTATATAATATATATTATATATAATGTAAGTTATGGAGAAAATATCTAATATCTATCTAATATATGCTAATAAAACATGTAAATATTGACTCCGGCCGGATACTCGACAATTCGTCCGTGAAGGTGTCCGTGTCCGTAAAAATCGCACACTGCGCGATTCGTCACGGATGCAGTCACGGACAAGGATGTATACGGATACGGATACGGGCAATTGAAAACGACCCTGCGTATTTCAACTGTAGCGATTTTATTTTACGGACACGGAAGCAGATCACGAACACGGATGACGGATCACGCGCACATGGAAATGCGGCCTTTTATGCTTGCTGACTTGTTCAAAAGAGTGAAGTGTATTGCCATTTACCCTTCCCATATTCGAAATCATATCAGATCTTATGGTCATAGACAAATCTTGTAAGTTTGATAGAGCTTGGGTGAAAATGAAGTCCTGTCTTGCATAAAAAGCCATTTTTGCATTTATTTTCACAATTAAGGGACAATAACGCCGGTGTTTGTGGCCTGATCTGTCCCATTTGTTGCTTCTGTTGAGATCTTATGGTCTTACAAACCCTATAGAAGTTTGATCAAGATTGAATGAAAAAGTGAATACTTCGTATCTGAAAAAATACATTTTTAGCAGGGTTTTTTTTTCAACAAATAAGAGGCCATAACTGCGGTGCCTGTGGCCCAATCTGACCCATTGTTGGCTTCTGATGAGATATTATGGTCGCACACAAACTGTAAAAATTTGGTCAAGACTGGAAGAAATATGAGGTCCCTATCAAGGAAAAAAGGAATTGTTTTTATATTTTTCCATAATAAAGGGCCATAACTTCGGTATTTGTGGTCGAATCTGGCCCAATGTTGGCTTCTGCTGAGATCTTATTGTAACACGAAAACTGTGGAACTTTGGTCAAGGTTAAAAAAAAAGAGTATATTCTCAATGAAAGAACAAGATTTTTTTTTGCATTTTTTTCGCAAACAAGGGACCATAACTCCGGTGTTTTATGTGTTTGATGTCCAATCTTGGCCATCTTTGGGGTCTACTGAGACCTTATGGCCAAACACATACTGTAAAAGTTTGGTCAACTTTTACAGTATGTGGTCACTCCATATTAGAAAATACTCTAGGGTTCATGGTCCGATATGGCCCATTATCGATACCAGCCGAGATTTTATGGTCATACACAAACTGTGCAACTTAGGTAAATACTGCATAAAGAAATTTTTCCTTATATGGCTATATTGAAAACTTTGACCATTTTCTTGTCAGAAACCACTGGTTGAATTTCAAAATAATTTCACAGAAATGTTCCCTGGTTGGTTTTTTATCAAAGTTGCTCAAGTGGTTCCGCTCCTTTGAAAAACATGGTCGCCTGGGAGGGGTGGGCATTTTTCCTTTTACATGCATGTCTATATTGTAAACTTTGAAAATCTTCTTCTCAGAAACCACTGGTTGGATTTTGAAATAATTTCCTCTACCAAAGTTGCTCAAGTGGTTCGCTCTGTTAAAAACATGGCCGCAAGTGGGCTTGACAATTTTTACTTATATTGCTATATTGAAAACTTTGAAAATCTTCTTGTCAGAAACCACTGGTTGGATTTCGAAATAATTTCACATAAATGTTTCTTGGGCGGTTCTCTACCAAAGTTGCTCAAATGTTTCCGTTCCGTCGAAAAACATTGCCATTGTTCCTTGTATGGCTATATTGAAAACTTTGAAAATCTTTTTGTCAGAAACCACTGGTGGATTTCGAAAAAAAATCACAGATATGTTCTATGGGTGGTTCTCTACCAAAGTTGCTCGATCGAATGGTTCCGCACTAGGGGTGTCACGATATTAGAAATCCATATTGCAATATACTGTGATATTTTTAAATTTATCACGATATTTATTGCAATATATTGCGACATTTGTATTTTTGTATTTGATACGCTTAAGACTGATAAATTCACTATGAACGGTGCATTATATTTAAGGAAGTTGTTTATTATCACCAAGTTTATGACAGGCGCAAATTTAGCAACATATAAACAGCTAATAAAAAAGCAAAACAAATATGAGCAACACTCTCAACCCGCCTGTCACTGTCATGGCTGATCACTTGTATTTATTATATAACATATATAGTGATTTTTACATGTGCAGGTACTCCAATCATGGTGTATATATGTGTTGTGCATAAAGCCATAAACTATATATGTATTTCAAACTGGGAAAAAAGTCTGGTTTAATTAAGCATAAACATTTTAAGAAATACGTGTTTACCAACGTTACCTTAAATGGACAATTTTTGGTGGCCGGTTTAATATATTATGGTCAGGCCTTTGACTCATCCCTACAAAACTATCAATTTTACAAATGGTACTGGCTTTCAATTGTTTATCACTGACATTAAGTCTAAAGTTTTGGAATGTAGTTATTAACAGGCAAGAACACACACCTGAAAAACATAATTGTTGCAATATATCGGTATGGACATTAATGTTGCGATATTTTATTGCAGAATCAAATATTGCAATATACCAATATACCGGTATACTAAGACACACTTATTCCGCACCGTTTTAAAACATGGCCGCCAGGGGAATTTTTCCTTACATTGCAATTTTTAAACTTTTTAAAATTGTATTGTCAGAAACCACTGGTTGGATTTCGAAATAATATAACAGAACTGTTCCTTGTGTGGTGCTCTACGAAATTGCTCAAATGATTCCAGTCGACCAGGGCGTGGGGCCATTTTTCCTAATATGTGTATATTTAAAACTTTGAAAATCTTAATATCAGAAACCATAGTTTGGATTTCGAAATAATTTCAAAAAAAGTTCCTTAGGTGGTTCTTTACAAAAATATTTTGAATTACTTTGATTGTTAAAAAATCATGGCCCAGAGAGCGCGGGGTCACTTTTCCTTATATAGCATATCAGAGTCCATTCGCTTCTGACACTCCTTACTTTATAAGCCAGTGGAGCGACAGGCACTCGTGTTCCTCTTGTTATGATATCGTACAGTATTCAATAAGAAGCCACATTATCAAGTTTGAAGGTGGGATACTTAAATTCATTCACCCAATTCTTCCTTGTTAGCACAAAATTGCACCCATAATTCACACGTTTTAAGTTTATTTTCTCCTCGTCAGTCTTTCAGCGCTGTCAGCGGTTTGATTATTTGTACATCTGAGCGGGCAAAAGGGTGGGGTGGTTGAGGAAGTCCCAGAATCCGATTCTGACATAAACGGTATCCCCTGGTGCGGAATGTGATGCGGCTTATACACATCTGGAAGAAAATTACAAGAAATAATTTATGCATTGTGGAAAAGGTTAAATAAGACTTTCCTGCAACAAGATCGTTTTCCAACCTGCTTTGGTTCCCATAAATTGCTCAACTAGAGAGTTATGCATCGATTTTAATTATTAAGACTCAAGGTATTTTAGTAGACAGTTTTCACAATCCTTATAGCATCGCTAAAACTAGCTTTTATAAAAAAAAACAGATTCGTAATATTAGGTATCAGGTTCAGAATTTTAACTTGAGGTCAACAACATGTTTTTTGCACTAGTGTTTTACGTTATGAGCCTTCATATTTAAAAAAAAGACACATAACAAAGATTCCAACTTAAAGCCTTGGATCATATTCATTGCAGTCTGCATATTTGCATAAGCTGCGTTATTCGTTACAATGCTGAGTGCTTTTCAAACTGTGCATCCACATTTTATCGCTGGAAATCATGCACTTAATATGGAATATTGCTGTAAGCAACAACAAACTATTTTGGCACATTACAAATCACACAATTATACTGACACATAAATGCAGGGTTTTGTCAACAAGGCTTGATAAAATAAGACAATTTTGTTAATTTTCTCTCAAATAATTATAGCAATTAATAATAACCCTCAGTAATTCTTCAAACAGAGTTTTGATATACTGAAACACATGCAAATGATGTTGTTGTTGTTGTTTTTTGCAATATTTTTTTCCAGAAAATTCTTATCTTACAGATGACTTGCTTAAAACAGCAGACAATACAGTTTCCTGGCAACCATAATGACTTAATAGCAACCTACACAATAAAGTTAGAAAATCAGTTCAATGTTTTTAGAAAACATGGTCTTCCTATTAAAACTTCTGGAAAATACAAGAGTCATTATCAATGTATCGTTTGAGATATGATACCAAAAAAATGTTTCACGTGCTTTTAAATATAATAGTAGAACTTCTAAAAAATAATTGAATTTTGAGAAATAATTTGACAGCATGTGAACACAAATACAATAATTTCAATGTAACTAAGTATAGATGTTTTCCTTCTGTTATTTATTTATCAAATATCTTTTCTGGAAGATTGCACATTATAGAGCCAATTAATTTTGCTTCACAATGGAATGAAGCCCAAATAAATAAACAAAAACATAGATAATTATGTTAATAGAAAATATGCCTAATACAATAACCAATAAACCACAGTTTTCTCTGGATGTTTTATTGGATTTGTAGCTCCTTTTATGCCTGCAAAACCCAGAACTAATGGCCATGCGTCACGCATCCCGAAATGCTAACACATATCTGTAGCACTGTACCATGAGACTGTGTGAAACGTTTGACTATACAACCTGGGCCAACCAGCAGTCAGCACAGTTGCACCTATTGCACACAACAGCTGTAGGTTTTTGTTTGCAATGTCATCAATCTTATTTCATCTCTTTACCAGCCTGTTTTCCGATCATTTTGTTTAATTCCGCTCTCCTAAATGCTTTATAAGAAGATAATCCTTGATATTACTTTTATAATGATCCCCATCCACCCATCACATGGAAATATCAGGAAAGTACTTACACTTACAAACACATTCAGACTCAGAAGTTCGAAATACATAATAAAATTCATCCTGCTTCCAAGAATGTCAATAGTTGTGGCAAACTGTCTCCTCTCTAGTACTAAAGGCGCCATCTTCCCTCACATCTAAAAGTTTCCATAATAACAGAATGAGACGCAACATACATTTCATTTAAAAAGTAAGAACGAACATATTGGTATTGACATATAATGATAGAAGTTCTGCAAAAAGAATTCCTATAAAGTCTTACAAGTTACAAGAGTGTTCCGCATTTTCCATCAGAACTAAGGCATGCCTCGGATATATGTAATTCAGCACTAACGCTAGATTACCAAAATATTGCCTGCGAAAAGCACCTATTCCTAGTTTTCTGTGTAACTGAAGCTTCTTCAAAGTAAAGGATATCGCCTTGATAACTACAACAATTAATGACTGGGACTTCCTCAACCACCCAGCCTTTCTACGGGGTAGAAAATATCATTTAAAGTTTTACATCATGATCAACAATAAAATTCATAACTGGCATTAACATTTTGAGTTCAAATTATTTTTTATTGTGTGACAGCAGGTCAAATCTGTTGATTGTTATGTTATGTAAACAAATCCTTTTCTGGGGTCAAATGGAATCTGAAATGCTACATTTATATGGATTTTATCCCCAAAAATGTAGAAACTTAAAGAAAGTGGTTAGAAACGGATTAAAAACATATTTTATAGCATTTAGAATGCCAAAGAAGATTGTTTTCACTTCAAATTTTGTATATTGTATCTGCTATGTCTACATTTATATGGATTTTATCCCCAA